>ML793263.1:0-14814 GCA_009831015.1 Picea engelmannii | reverse complement strand
CTCAAGTGTTATTAAAATGAGAGAGCCTTGCCTCTTATTTATACTCTCCAAGTAGCTTCCTTAAAAACATCTTCTAGGTCACTTGGCCCCACTTTCCTTATTTTAGGGTTAACCCACTTCTAATTTATCCATTAAATTTATTAGTTAAATAAATTATTTTGTATTCACTTTGAATTATATTACACTCATCACTTCACTTTATTATTTACCTTTTAAAATCCCTTAAACTACTTGGACTACTTTGACCTTTTGGGGCTTCTAGATGACATGTGAGGGTCCTCCAACTTCGTAAGGCCATAACTCTCAAACCGTGAGGAGTTATGTGACGTTCCACATACCATCAGAAATGGAATGAAATGAAATATTCATATAGAATAGTATTGTTTGAAAATATATCATAACTCATACCGTTACCCATCAAACAAACTTGGGTCCATTACCCAAACCTGGGATCTCCAACTTCTCATGGCCATAACTCTCTAACTGTGAGGAGTTATGTGATGTTCTACATACCACCAAAAATGGCATGAAAAGAAATATACATCTAGGATAGTTTCCGTAACAAATTCAATTTCCTTCATCTCATTATTCCACATACAAGCATGGGTCCTCCAACCATTCTTCTAAGATAAGTCAATGCACAAAGCGTCTTCCCGTGAGGGATTTCACCATAAGGGGACCACTTTGGAGTTCATCCATTGGTGCACCTTATCAATAATGATAATAAAATAATGAGTCATATATACATTTTTCCAACAATGCATCATATACCAATGAAACCACATCGATCTATCTTCATCATGTATCAATGACAACTCATTGATCCATCTTCATCATATCAATGAAAACTCATTGATTCATCTTCATCTATGCATTATCATCAAGGACAATACATATTATTTTACATCAATCATCAATCAATCAATCCGTTGACATCAATCAATCAAACCATTGGCATCAATGACAACATGATCCAACAACCTTCACCTAGAAGAATGCATTTCTTCTTGCACTTGCTCTTGCAATGTAATGAAGACAAGGTTCTTATTCACATCAAAGTTATCTTTTATTTCTTAACCTTCTATCTAGTAGTTGTCATTGCTTCTTGAATGGATCTGCATCATTTCAGACACAATTTTAAATAAAGTTTCCAATACTTCTCATATGTGCATCCATTCACATTAAAATGTTTGTGGTTATTGTTAGGATATTTTTTCTTCTACATTATAACTAAAATTTTCTTACTTTGTTAATCCATAACTTTTTATATATATATATATATATATATATATATATATATATATATATATATATATATATATATATAACTTGTGCAATTAAAAATATACACAAAATGCGTGTTTGTTTAGGATGGGTATAATCAAATTAAGGAAAAGTAAGAACTAATACTTATTATGAACATATTGAAAAGTACTCATGATGAGTATGAATGAAGATTAGCAAATTCAATAATTTATTCCCAATGGAATGTGTAAGAAAGGATGAAGTATAATAACATATTTTGGGATATATTTATTTATATATATTATAGTTTATGATTTTTTGTTGTTGTTGTTTAAAAATAATAGAAATAGAAATTGGTATTTTTCATATGAAATATGGTAAAAATCATTTTAAATAGATAAAAATGAAGAGATTACATATGGATATTGCATAATCTAGTTGCAATAAGAGTATTTGAGGGCACTAAATTTATTTTTGGATTAAAAATGGCAATCTCGTTGATCCAAAACTATAATTTTGGCAAGGATCGGTTAGATAGATTCCATTGATAGCAAACCAGAAAATTTTGCATTTGTAAAACATTTAGCCTTCTTCTTCATATACCATCCATCTATCTAGTTTGAAAAAAAACAATGATTTCAAATGCAACAATGATGATTGAATTAGGTCAATACATTCATGTTATGGGAAGTTCTTTATGTTGATTAAAACCATGCATCTTTAAAGAATAGAAAATTATAAATAAATATATTATATACAATATATTATAACATAAACTTGTCAAGGTCTTGTGAGTCTATGTTTTCTACCTAGGTCTGTAATTTTTCCTGTTTCTCTCCTCTTGCAAACTCGATCGTAGATTTTTATTTCGGATCATAGTTTTCAAATGTTTGTCTTCACTCATTTGATATACTTGTTTTTCCTTAGCAGCTTGCCTGAGAAGTATAGGCCCTTATCCTTCATGATTTCCCTAAGGCCAATCACCCCTCTTTTTGCCTCTACCACTGATCCTTTTGTTTTCCCGAGCCCTCATCCAGTCATCTGAGTAATTGTTCACAAGCCGCGGTCATGACCACCAAGCGTAACACTTGAAGCGGTTTGATGTAGACTCAAATCAAGTGAGAGAGCAAGATCAACTTCCAATGACGTAAATCCACCTGAAAGATCAGATCGACAATGATCGGGTGATCGAGATCCTACAGTTGCACAAAATATAGCGCCAGAGGTCCGAGGTCCATCCTAGTTGTCGGTGTTGCGAAGGACATGTGGTGTGTGATCATTGTTTTGTAGTTTCGCGAGATGGAGCAGTCAAGGAGAAAGTCATTAGAGCTCACGAAATGCAAAATTGTGATAAGATCGTAGTCATTGATCAAAGAAGAGAGCTGGACCGCAAGTCGGGAAAGTAAGAGGGAAGATTTTTGAAGATTCGTGAAGTGCGATGTCCCAAAGTGTCAATGTTTTTTGGGCCATCCAATCAAAGGGAATGTATGTCACCTGATTCGAGCATCATGATTTTGCGACTCGAAGGTTTGAGTATAGAATGCAACATGAGTTCATGAAATGAAAAATCACAACACGCCTAAGATAAGAATGAGGTCATGGCCTGTGGTCACACAGGAAAATAAAAAGAGTTGCACCAAGACCTTGTGTTTAAGTTTTTCTTCCTTAGGCTGATGGAAAGCCTGATGTTTACAACATACCTCTACTTTCTTCATTGAAGTCTTCCTCCTACTCACCTTTACGACAACCTACTGATTGAAGTTAAATCAGACCTCATCTTCTTGTGCATATCAGTCCGTTTTCTTAGTTAAGATGATATTTTCTTGAGATTGTGCCCATTTGACCCTTTTATAACCAACATGTGACAATAAAATATTGATGGGTATCAGGCTTACCTCTGCCGAAATCCAGGGGTGACTTCTGGTGCTAACACAATATATTAATAATTAAGAGTTTAAATGAAAAACATTCAAGGGGGTATCTTTGTGGTATGGGGCTAGATTTCTATCTTCAATTATTTTCTAGCAAGGGTTTCTATAGGTTCCATTCTGGGCCCATTTGCTCAGATTCCTCTTTTGCGATCATAGTTCAGTCCTGGCATAGTAGGGATTGTGTGATTTTTGGCTTTCATCTTCCGATGTCGGGGGTTTTCGTAGGGTGGTTTATTAGTTCTTGGGTAGAGAGAATTAATGGATGAAGATATGCTAGACTACAAAGAGGATAGTGTAAGGTCTTAACAGATAGTCTGGGCTCGACCCAGATCTTCAATCCATAGTCGGATTATACCTTTTGTTCCCTTATATTAGATGTGTGCATGGAAGGAGGGATATATGACACTAATCATAAGGTTTTAGATAGATTCGTTAACTCTCCCATGTTGTTCGATGAGGAGGCGAACAAGGATTTTTGTTCAACAATTACTCTTTTCAAAGATCTGGAATTTAAAACTTTTTTTCACTTCATTATGATACTTTCCCATCTTGAACTCTAGGTAGTTTGTCTAGTGGGGAGGGGATGTTGGTTTTGAATGCAAGGATTCAAACGAGTGTTTCGAATTTGGTGAAAACAATAGTATCAAAGCAAAGAAGGAGAAGGTAAAAATGGTGGTCGGAAGGGAGGTGAGTATTTATGAAATTCCCAAGTTTCTGGACAAAGCTATAGTTGGCCAATTTAGTGGTAAAGTGGTGCATATAAAAACCCTTAAGGAGTGACTCAAGGAAAATCGGGTAGAATGTTTGGGATGTATTTTGGCTTTCCATGTTATGGAAAGAGGGTGATTGTGTTTCATTCCCTTGATGAGGTGGTGAATTTTTTGGGTAAAGACTGGAATTGGGGTCCTTTGGGTCTGGTCTTGTAGAGATGGTCATTGGATTTCGACCCTATGTGGAATATAGTCTCCTTATAGAAGGTTTGGGAAATTTTACGAGGTCTTCTCTTGGTATTTATGCACGAAGAATTTTTGAAGGCTTTGGGAAGCAAAATCGGGTGTTTTATATGGTTTGATCCTAACTGGGACTCGAAGATGGATAGTAGGTGGGCATGGGTCCAAGTTGATATGGAATTTAGATATGTTATTTTGGAGGAAATTGATCTTGATATGGGTGACAGGTCTTGGTTCCAAAATATTGATTATTGGAAGCTTCCTTTTTGTTGCTTTAGGTGTCATAAGGTGGGACATTTGAAATATTCTTGTCACTTATATTTGAATGGAAAGGAGAATAGGATGAAGGCCTGGGATAAAAAGGTCATTGATCCTAAGTTGGGTATGAATAAACTAAAGGTTGTGGATGTTCAACCAGATGCAAGTCTCATCAAAGTATTGATTAGGGATCAATGTGTGACAATGTTTTGGTGGTGTTTCTGTTGGTTGGGATGTCGACTCTCTCTCCATCCATTTCACCAAAATATGCTCCTATTAAGGAATCAAAATCCCCTCCATATTTTCCTTTGTTTCCCTTAAATACTATGGATATTCAAGAAAATATCAAGATCATTATGGGTCCACCTATCTCGATCAGTTATGTCCCATAAGTCATTATATCCCTTATCCCATATCTCTCTCTCTCTCTCTCTCTCTGAGTCTCCACTTATTTATTTCCCTCTTCCATCAAATGAAGTTCCCACCCCCCATTCTAATGGATTAAAAGGTGGAATCTCTCTCTCTCTCTCTCTCTCTCTAAGTCTCCACTTATTTCTTTCCCTCTTACATCGAATTAAGTTCCCACCCCCCATTATAATGGATTAAAAGGTGGAATCTCTCTCTCTCTCTCTCTACTTATTTATTTCCCTCTTCCATTGAATGAAGTTCCCACCCGCCATTCTAATGGATTAGAAGGTGGAGTCTCAAGGGAGACTTTGAGGCTTGACAAATGTTCTTCTAGCTTGAGCCTGTTAGGATTTCCCTCTAATTCCCCCTATAAGAAGGGATATGAGCTTCGATCCAATGCCAAGTCAAAGGAAGGAGTGTCTTAAAATGGGGGCTTGGCTTTGGAAATTTCTTTGGCCCCATCGGTAGGTTGTAAATTGAAATTGTCTAAGGAAAAATATAAGGATATGGAAGATATAAAGAAAGGAAAGAAATCTACCATTCATAGGTCCCTTGGAGAAGGTAAAACCCTGAACAAGGTGCCATCATGATTATTTTTCTTATCGTTTAATGCTCGAGGGGTAGGGGGAGCCCATAAAATGATATCCCTCAAAAGGATCATCGGATATTACAATCCATATAACATTTTTATTCAGGAAACCATGTTTATAGGCTCTAAAGCTCGAGCAGTGTTTGAACCGTGGTTAAAGGGTTGGTCATTTTTCTCTCTAGATGTTGAAGGTATGTCCGGGGTTCTACTTACAACCTATAGTCCTATGCTCCATGTAGTATCAATGAAAATTTTGAGTTCTTCCATTTATATAGTTCTTGATGTTGATATATATATTCGGTTGAAATCCATCCATCTATATAGGTCGTATGTTGATAGAAGACCATTCTAGAAATATTCGGCGAACACTTGTGTCTTTGATTTTGAATTTATCCTGCTTGGAGGAGATTTGAATTTAACTCTTTCATTGCGATAGGTATGGGGGTCTCTATAGAATCAAGACCCACTGGATGCCTTTTTCAATTACTTTTTTACAAGTCATAAGTTGGTGGAGATGGAGCCTACGAAGCTTGTTCCAACTTACTAGATTTTTAGAAATAATGAGGAAGCTATTTCAAAGAGGCTTGATTGTTTTCTTATTTCAGAGTTACTTCTTGGGAATTGTTTCCTTCTTAAATCATGGGTTGCTTCAGGAGGAATTTCAAACCATCTTCCTATTATTTTTGAAATGGCTAAGGAAGATACGAAACCATTAGCCCCTCTAAAATTCAATCATATATAGATATTGGTAGAAGATTATAAAAATATGGTGGAGGAGATTTGGGAACCCTTAAGCTCTAAAAATACCTCCTCCTTCATGCTATAGTTTGTTGATAATATCACCAAAGTAAAAGTGAAAACCATAGCTTGCAGTAGATCCTTCAAGGAGAAATTTTAGGCTTAGTTGAAATAGACAATATTTTAAAGGAAAACCAATCTTGTTTCTTCTCTGGCGAAGGTCAGTTGAAATTGAGAGCTCTTGAATCTGTAAGGAAGGATTTTATTGCAAAAGAGGAAGAAAAATGAAGACTTAAAATTAGATCTTTGTGGATTCATGAAGGAGATAGTTATACAAAAACAATTCACCAATATCCTCACTATTGTAAAAATTTAAACACTATCTAGGAGATTCATAATTCAGAGGGGGAGATGGAAATATTTTTTAAGGAGAAGGCGGAAGCAAGGGTTCATCATTTCAATACCTTGTTTAAAGATCCCAGGGGATTCCCTATTAAGGATATATTGTAGATCCTTAGACTAATTCCTAGTTCTATCAATGTTAAAATGAATGTTATTTGGAAGCGGAAGTCAAAGAGGAAGAAGTAAGGATAACTCTATTCTAGCTTAATAAAGGAAAGAGTTTGGTTTCAGAAGTTTTAACGTTGTAAATTTACATGGGATTCTATGATATAATCAAAGCAAGCCTTCCTAAAATGGTCAGGGAGTCTCAACGATCTAGAAATATGCTCAGAGCCCGCATTCCCGAAAAGTAGGATGCATATTTATTTGACAATTATCACTCGATCTCTTGTTGTAATGTGATTTATAAACTGGTCTCTAAGGTGATATTCCTCAATATAAAGCTGATTTTAAGTGAAATTATTTTGGAAGAATAACTCGACTTTCTCCATCCTCATCAAATCCATGATGTTGTTTCCCTTTCCTATGAAGCTCTTCATCCAATCTTCTGTTAGTGGTTCTTAATATTGACCTCTCTAAGTCATATGATAGACTAAATTGGGCATTATTGGGGATGACTATCAACATGGATAACTAGATCATGGGTTGTGTGCAGTCAATATCTTTCGCAGTGTTGATAAATGAATCTCCTTCCAAGTTATTTCATGCTTCTTGTGGTGTTGGGTAGGGATGTCAATTATCACCATTTTGTTTTCTAATGGTGGTGGAAGACCTGATCAAACTAATGGTGGATGCAAGAGATAAGGGGGATCTTAGGGGGGTAAATGTTTATTCAAAATAGATTATATCACATCTTTTATTTGTGGACGAAATATTGCATCTTGGTGATGGGACTCTTCATGATATTCAATCCCTTCACCAAATTATTGATCTTTAGAAAAAAGTTGCAAGTATGTAAATTAATGTTGCTAAGTCATGCTTCTTTCCATGCAATCTTCCGGAGGACTTTTTTCCCTTGTTGAAAAATATGTTACATTTTCCTCATAGGAACCTTGATGACAGTTTAAAGTACTTGGGATTTTTCCTCAAACTGAAATCCCACAAATTTGTTAATTGGTTGTGGATTTTTAATAAGGTGGAAGCCAATATATCTTTATGGGTTAACAGGTTGTTATCATGGGGAGGACGCCTTGTTTTTCTAAAATATATCCTAGAAATTATTCTTGTATATTTGACATCTATTGCGAATGTTCCTATGAGTATTTTACCCAAAATAAGGAAGTTTAGCTTTATATTCTTATCGTATGGGAATCGTGCTTCCGAGGGTATTCCTTTACTAAAGTGGTATAAAATAACCGTGCCTAAAAATATGGGAGGTTGGGGCCTCAAAACTATTTATCAATTTTCCTAGTCTTTAGCAGAAAAAGGTTTATCGCAGCTTACCCACAATTCTTCTGTTATAGCAAGATTTGCCTCACTGTTGCTATCTTACACAGAGGGCCTTTTTCCATTTCCCTATGCAAACTTATCAACCCCCTTTTTGATAAACCCAGAGCCAAAATTATATATATATATATAGATATATTCCACATATACACTTCCTAACTGCTTTGCAAGATGCGTATACACTTGTTGCTCCACTACAGCTCCTGTATATCGGGATTTGTGCCAGAAAATACAAAATGAGGTCAAGTTTCCATTTCATGACAAATGATCTCTGAACTTTGGCCTTCCATATACTGGAAACGTTATCAATCGGCCCTTCAGTTGCATTCTAGAGGCTATAAGAGCACGATTTCGAGCTATGGAAAAAAGGAAGAGAAAGCATTCAACTTTGAGAGAAAAGTTACTTTGAAGAAATTACTTCATATTGAGTCTGCATCCCTTTGTCCCTCAAGTATGAAAATAGTGTTCAACCCCCAAGCTCTTCCCTTATTGTCAGGAGGACCTCATTATCTATTTTCTATGAGCTTTCCTTTGGTGGAGGATTAAAGTGGTGGAGACCCAGTTGGAAGGAACTTGGTTTCTTAGTTTCAAACCATGTCGACACGGAAGTCTGTAATGTTGATACTTATGTTGATCAATTATTAATAGAAATACTCCTTTCCCATCCTATCGATATCTTGCAAATATATGATTATTATCCATGGGCATGTTTGTAATTTTTATTAATGGATTGTGCTATATGATGTGCTAACTCATTTTATATACTATCACTATATACTTACATCACTTGTTTGTTGTGAACTTCTTGCAGATGTAAAGCTTTGGGTCAAAGTGCTCAATGGTGGAATGACATCAAACGATTGGATCAAGGTAGGCTTCTTCCTCGTATTGTACATTAGTTTATATAACATGTGTTGGAATTGAGTTGATTTCTGTAGTCATACCTGTCTGTCGTGGTTTACCCTTGGCCATAGAGAGTTTTTCCCTTGCAACAGAATTTCTAAGGGTTGAAGTATTTTTCCTTCTTACATTGCTCTTTTGCCTTTGTATTTCTTGTCGTATCACAGTTGGATAGAGTCTATTCACTCTGGGTCTGATTTTTCAGCCTTTTAACCTTACCTAGCCTTGTTTAAAAGATATATGCCCTTTTTTCCATGACAACCGCATGTATATGCTTGTTGTCCCACTACAAGAGGCACATATATGCCCTTTTCTCTTGAACAAGAGTGTATACCACTTACCCCTTGCTTGTTTTCTTGGTTTAGTGACTGTTGGGTAGGTGTTGAGGATCACTGAGCCTTCTTAGGTCTCTGTGGTACCTGTTGATATTATCTGGGATGACTAGAAACCTTTTTGGAGTTGAATTTTTGGGTGGTGTCTTTCTCTTTGTTTTTCGTTTTTGATTTGTCCTTGTAGTTGGGTTGTCTACTTAGAATCTTGGTATTCTGCTCGAGTGATTTCTTTTATACACAGTAGAAGTTATATATCAAGTCACTTATCATTCCATGCATTTTCTTTTTAATACATTGAAAATACAAAAAAATAGGTATTTTGCATTGGTTGGTATTTTTTGTCTTGGAACCTTTATCATTGGCTTARCATATTTAGCGAAAGATTTCATTTTACTTCTGAGTTGCAGAGTTAAAATTGAAAATTGCACTATTTTTATTTAGCATATTATTCACTGAAAAGTTAAGGTTAGTCTTTGCATTACATCTGTTTTTATTTTCATGCAAAGTCATAACACAATGAGTTTCATTTCCATACCTCTATGAGTAATCACGACCAATAAAATTTACTCTTTAAACTAAAATTGATTAGTCACAGTTTTATTTTTTAGGGTGCACAAACTAGCCTAGGATTTAGTGCCTTGGAATAAGATTTTGTGAGTAAACTTCTCCAAGGCAATTAAATCAACTTATGTGTCTGAGACAAGGAGTTGAGAAATCCATTGTATAATTGGNTAGGGTGCACAAACTAGCCTAGGATTTAGTGCCTTGGAATAAGATTTTGTGAGTAAACTTCTCCAAGGCAATTAAATCAACTTATGTGTCTGAGACAAGGAGTTGAGAAATCCATTGTATAATTGGTAATATCAGGAGGCTCCGCTCACACCGGAGTTAATCACGAGGTCGTACGAAATTAGTTGAAGGGATAACCCCTGGATACTCACCTAGCATCAGAGATATTTTTGTGGATTTATTCATATTTGGGGATCTTGCTAGTGCTCATACCTCTGTGAGAGGCAGTGCTTTCAATATTTTGGGCTTTGCTACCCTGCCCATACGGTGATCCGGACTTACGACTACTCACTTGTGCATTGGTTATACAATGGTTTATTAGTTGCTTGACTTAGGTTTCTCATAGGTTACTTGCAAGGGTTATTCTGCTTGTATCCTGAGTCAGATAGGGGTCAGACAACACACAACCTTTATGAAGGATTGCATTTCCAAGGGGGTCTGACTGACTGGTTGTTAAGCCTACGAGGGCCTTTATAACTGATTATGTTACCTCTGAACTTTAGCAGGGAGTCTCAGGTCCCTCTTGGACGAGGCATACCTTCTTTAGCGAGGGAGGCCACTCAGCCACTTTAGCCCGTTTGCATGCATATTGGTCGTTTGAATTTTTGGTATTCTCTTTGATTACTAGTTGGCCTTATGATATCTTTTTATTTGTTGAGAGTCATAATTCATCATGGAGTGGGACCAACTTCCTCGCAGGTCCCGTCGATTGTTACAATTACCACCGTTTTTTGAGCTATTTCCTTCTAAAAGGTGTAGAGTTATCAGAAGTGGTACACACACATCCACTTTTCAGACTTGTGATCCCACAAGGATGAGTACTGAGTCTAGTCTTCAGAACACTGGGAATTCATCAACTCCCAATCCCACTATAGTTAATTGCACTCCTTCGACACCTACAGCCGCTACAGTTGAAGTGCTGGAGGCCTACACTATTACTATGGCTCGTCCCGTAGTCAATGCTTTGTCTCTTGCCACTAACCCTTTTGGGGGTTTTGGCCACTCGCTAAGTTACAATGTTCAGTGCATCCCCATTGCTACTAGTCTGTTTTCTTATGGTATGCCAAGTTTCACTTCGCAGTCTTCGACTGCCATCCCAGTTGTTGGCCATAACGCTAGCCTTGGACTTGGGGGTACCACACCTCCTTACACTCCCTTCCTGTTTGGTAGCTCTCATGTTCCCCAAATGAATCCTAATGTAGTAATTTTCCCCTTCCCTACCCCTGGGTCTAATCCTTCTATGACTGGATGGAAAAACCAAGCTGGCAGACAAGTTCCACCCAATATCCATATCCCCTCGGTGTCGAATTTGACCAATAATTTTGGCATAACGAATCCACTTCAATCCTTCGAATTCCCACCTGGAGGAGGTCAGTCTTATGTCTTGGGCACCCCTCAACCTAGATCTAATCCAGTTGGGGTCATTTTTAACAACCCTCAATTTGGAGCTAATCCAACTGGGGGAAATTTTCATAACCCTTATCAGAACATTCCTACTAGAATGATGCCCAATCCATATTTCACGAATCTGCCCGGAGGAGGTTCTTTTAATTCTGGACAAGGTTCTAGTCCTTACAAGAACCCTAGATGGAACGCAGCTTCTAATACTCAATATTTTGTAGGAGGATGGGGCCAAGTGTCGCAACCCCGTATTCCCTTTCTGGCCATGCTTAATCTTCCAGATTTGTCTAAACTATTAAATGACCCAGTTAGTCATGATCCCACATGGACCCCTATCCCCACCAAGCTTTCATCAGACATTCCAAAGTTTGAAGGTAAGAATGGCGAGGAACCTGATGATCACGTTACTAATTTTCACCTCTGGTTCTCATCGAATTATTTGAATCAAGATTCTATTAGATTATGATTGTTTCATCACACTCTTATCAGGATTGCGTCAAAATGGTATATTGAGATACCTAGGGGAACATATGGGTCTTTTCAATAGTTAGTGCTAGCCTTTCTTAACCATTTTCAACTACTCATTTGTTACGATGTTGGCCTTGAACTTTTGTCAACTTTATGCCAGGGTTCTGGCACTCAAATTTCAGACCATGTCGAAGAATGGTGTAGGCGAAGATAGTTAGTTAAGACTCCCATACCCCTGGCCTTTCTTTTAGAATGGTTTTTAAAATATTTTCATGCACCTATTTCAAAGGACGTTGTTACTTCCGAGGTCTTCAGCGAGGAAGAGGCCATTTTTAGAGCCCAAAAATTCGATTTGATCTATGCTCAATCTAGGATGTTACACCACCTTCTTCCCGATGCATCGCGGTCGACGCATGATCCTAGACAGGGTCCTAGGCCCCATGCCAATGGAATTATGGGGTCCACCAATGTAAAGTATCCATACTTGGCAATGAAGTCTTTTGGAGGACCAACTTCATATGGATCCTCCAAACCCACCCAATCGACGAACGTACATTCTGTGTAGTCATCAAAAAACCCAAATGGTGACCAACAACCAGATGGGAATAAATGGAAAGCTCGAAATAATCATAGAGGTGGGAAGAATAAACCCAAGGAGAAGAATAATAATGGAAAACATAATGATAATGCTGGAGAGGGCACGAAAGAAAAGCGTAAGGTTAACTTTCCTTGTAAACTTTGTACAGATGATCACCTTACACACTTAAGCCCCAAACTTGTGGAGGCTACCAATCTTTTAAATCTTCTGCCCACTGTGCTAACGAATATTTTCCCTCACAACTAGCACTTAGCCTTGAGTTCTTCAAACACCATAAATGCGTCTGGTGGGAGTCAAAACCCACCATCTCAAGATGGTGACCGTGTTTATATCAATATGGTCGATGAAAAAATCGATATAGCCACTCGCTCTCGAGATTACGGCTTTTCAAAATCTAGTACCAGCTTAGAATCTCCTCCTCCACCCCTAGAGACAAATTTACAAATCGAGAAACCAGAGCCACCACCTCATATTCCGAAAGGAGTATTCAAGCACTCTACCCATAACCCTAATGCTAAAGCCACCTAGAACTACTCTATTGTTGAGGATCTGGTCCAAACACCTTGCGCGATGTCTGCTTTGGAGGTACTCCAGATGTGTCCATCATAAAGGAATGCCTTACTCTTTGCCTTAGGATCTCTAGAACCTAGTGGCTTGAATATCATCAAGTTCGATGTCACGGACATTGTTAAGGTCCTAACCCGCACATAGGTAGATCAATGTATTTGGATGTAATAAAGGTCAATATTAATAAGGCCTTTCAATAAAATAGAATAAGGCGGATGTAAGAAGACCTAATAGAAGCTTCCGCTTCTAGAAGGATCTTCCTCTAGATGCTTCTCTTAATAGACATATTTAGTATAAATAAGGGTCGAGGGTATGAGAACCCTATCTTGGAGATTATTGTAACAGAGCATTGCTCGACTGGAGGTTGCCCCCTCGAAGAGGCCTATGAACATTGCTTTCTGAATCAAAGTGCTTTTTCTATTGTTATTTTGTATATCATTTTTGTGTATTGTGAAGATTATGCTGGATATTTTACTGTTATTCTGCCATTTCTAGCATTTTATTTCTATTCTACATATTTTATATATCTGGTATCTTGCAAGTGGTATCAGAGCACTTTCCTTGGCAGAAATTGTGGGCATTTTTTTTCAGGGTAGAGACGTATTCTGGGGTCTTTAAGCCACAGAGATCTGTCGTTACGCACATAAACCCGCGGTTGAGGGATTCATACACGTAGGAAATACAAGTGGTTCTTAAGTGCACATCTGTTGGCCACCCTTGTAACCCTTGTTGGTACCCCTTCGAGTGGTAGCGCATCAGACAACACCTGTGTATGGATCGGCCTAGATTTCCTAAAGCCCTCTTTAGATAAACCTATCGGCCACCAGACTGCTATAGTGTCACTGAGAACAACACTCGGGAAGATACTCTCTAGTACCTGGGTAGTCGGGTAGTACGGCTAAGGGTACGGTCTATCCTCCTTAGTTAGTGCCCTGAGATATTGGGCAGAGTACTACTGTTGGATCCCGCACGTATATCAGAGAGATATAGCACAGGGAAAACCCTTGTCTGTAGAACCCTTGAATACCTAAACCTTGGGGAACATAAATAGAAACATAAACAAATTAAATCGACGAGATCTATTGATGCGCATCTATGTTCGATTTGCTAAGTAAATACTCTCTGGTTCAAAATTTGGGGATTTCTGCACTGTAGCATTCTTCAGACCAAAGTAGAATCCCGCAACTGTAAATTTTTTCACCATTATTTGAGACCTATTCCATTAGATTCATCTCTTCTCCCTTATCACATTCATCCATATCCTTTTTTCTGCAAAAATTTCTGACCCAACCCGCTCCCTTTTCAGTTCACCCATCCTCATGGCCCATGCCCATAGCCAAGAACTAGAGTCTCGCTTCAACACCTTGCAATCTAGTTTCCTCGAGACCCAACAAGAAGTGCAACAACTCAATGCTACTATTGCCTCCCGTGATGCCTCCATGAATGCATCCGTAAATGTAGTCTTGCAGTCCGCAATGGCGAAAGTCAAACATGAACTAACCACACAGCTTGAATCTATCTTTGCATCACTCTGCACCAAACTAAAGATCCCTACCGATGAATCTTTTCCTGATGCACATAAAAAGACTGAAGGTGAAACTTCTTCCCATTCCTTTCAACCCCATCACTTTCAAAGGGACATACGCCTTCCACGAGTGGATGTAACCAAATTTGATGGCTCGGAATCCACTGGTTGGGTCACCCAAATGGAACATTATTTCTCTCTCTACAACATTACAGATGACTTGGCCAAACTCCGGTATGGTGTTCTCCATATAGATCAAGAACGCTG
>ML793262.1:174311-186031 GCA_009831015.1 Picea engelmannii | reverse complement strand
ACCATTCTGACGAAGTATCAACCAAGAGCTTCAATGTAACACCCTATTTCCCCCAATTTGTAATTATAACTATATTGGCCAAGGAACTATGGCAAACTCAAAGGTGTGAATGTTTGATTTAATGGACCTTTGTATAAAAGGTCAATGAATGTAAATTATGTTATTTTAATAGAAAATGGATACGTGTTGCATGATTGTTGGAAATGGGATGTGCTAAGAAGAGACCACGAATGTTATGAAAAGGTCATGGAGGGGACTAGGAATGGTTGCATTAACCTCCACTGAACCAGTACTTTGCTGGATTTAATTGCTCAGGATCAGAACAACCCTCTGACCCAAGAATGAATTATAGTCAGGCTGGTAGGTGGGAAGACCTCCTCAAGAGTTAATGAGGGGATGGGGAAAACCGCCCATCTACAAGGATTCCAGACCTAACCACAGACTAGGAATTCAAGCCACACAGAATATTGCTGAGGAAGGCAAGAAAGGAAGCATGGTGGGCAGAGGAAGACTTGCGAAGAGTGCAGAGACGAGAGCCGAAGCTCTCGAGTCTGAGGAAGGATTGAAAGAGGAAAGTGAGTTATGATTGTAGAAAAATAGAGACTGAGTCGAGAGAAGGAGAGTAACCTTTGTCCCTATCTATTTATGTACTAGGAGAAGGAGTGTAACCTTCGTCCCTAACTTTCATTGAGCTGGAAGAAAGAGATTGAATCTCAAAACATCGTGGTCTAAGCTTAGGGATGGCTAGTGGTAAATCCATTAGGAGTGACTGAGCCTATGGTTGGGTGGAAACGAGCACCCCTTTCAGCAGTCACATCATGCCTTATGGTTCTGATAAGTGTTTTCATGCTTTGTGCTTTGAATTGGATAAAATGAATGCATGTGTGTTTTTATGTGTCTATAAATGGTTTCTGTATTGAAATGGTTAAGTTATGAGTATGCGTTTGTTCCCTTGATAACTTAGGATTCTTCTTGATTGTCCATATGTGCCATTTTAATTCCTCGAAGGTGTTTCCCCAGGGAATTTCAGCACAGTTCCAGAGTCAGAGAAAACCTCTTGGCTCTGCTATCGTTTTGGTAAAATCATGAGTTTACCTTACCCTGTTTCGAAGCTTGAAGTTCTATGAGTTAGGGAGGCATACCCTTCAGACCAATAGTCTAAGAGACTTTGAATTCAGGCCAAAGTCTTAACCAAAAACCTGACTAAGAGTAGGGTTAATAGCCCAAGAGCCATCTGAAGGTCCATGTGACCTAGGTTTAGGAACCCTATGCTAAAGGAGTTATCTCATGAAGATTTTAGAACCTCAAGAGCTCAAATCTCAGAGATGTTAAAGTTCATGATAGTCAAGTTACCCGAACTACCAGAGTAACAAGAACCATAGATGACTTAAGAATCTGACAACATAGATGGATGCAAGTCGTTTAATGGGAGGAGAATCCATCCTGATTGTCAGATCGACTCAGATACCACTTGAGTTAATGAACTAAACACCAACCGCTCGATTACATCGATGGTTGGGAGTCAGTGCAGAGTGCGAAGGTGAAATTAGCGGACGTCCTCATTCGGGGCTCACAATTCACCAACGTCATTGATCTCGTTGAGTTGGAAGATCAACGACCAGGATTAGACTGGATTCAAGCGAGCAATTCCCAGATTGCGGAGGTTGGATGCCGCAATTGGTGTGAATCCTTGATCTGTGAGTGGAGATCAATGGTGGGGAATCATTGCGGAGCACGAAGGTGAAATTAGTGGACGTGTTAGTTCACGGCCCACAATTCACCAACGTCGTTGATCTCGTCAGGCTGGAATATCAACAACTCTGGTTAAACCGATTTGGGCAAGTACTTTCAGATTGTGGAGGTTGATCTCCCTGACAAGGAGTGTGCACGTTGGGGCCCCGCAATCACTTTGAACCATCAATCGATGAACGCATCGGTATTGTCCGGATCATGACCATCAAACCTAGAAAAGTTGCTAGGTGTATAGTCGTGGGTTCCTTTGGAAATCCAAGGAGTAACAGAGTTCTTATGTACCGTCGATCTGAGAGAAAGGACATGTGTCAATATATCATTGAATTTGGGTGTAATCACTTCGAGAGAGAGCGAGTGTGGAGAGTTTGAACCTCCTGAAGCTCAAAGATCCAAAGTGATTTGCAATCGTCGATCTGTGGGAGACACGCATCGACAGATCATCAACTTTGGGTAAAATCACTCTAGGAGAAAAGGGGATATGTTGAACAAGAACTCCCGAAGGCCGGAGAGCCAGAGTTATTCTAAGTCGACCGTCAGCTGAGGACAGGTGTCAATAGATCTTCCATTTTGGGAGATAGCTACTTCGAAGGTGAAAGGCATTGGAGTATTTGAAACTCCCGAAGCCCGAATGGCCGAAGTGATTTGTAGTTGTCGATTCATGGGAGATATGCGTCGATAAATCGTTAACTTCAAGTGAAATCATTTTAGGAGAAAGTGAGTGTGGAGATGTAGAAGTTCCCAAATTTCGAATTCCTGAAGTAAAACGACACTATTGATCTGGAAGGACATGTTGCGCACGATCCTTGACTCCAGAAGAAAATGATCTGGGAGAAAAAGGCTGCAGAAAATTATGAATCTCTCCAATGTCAAAGTCTCGAAATGAAACTAAGTCATCGATTTACAATGGATGTGTGGCTCTTGATATAGAACTTCAGGTATGGAGTACTTTGGGAGGAAAGGTTGTGCGAGAATCCAGGACTCCCTAATGTTGAAGTCCCGAAGTGAATCAAGACCGTCGAACTCCCCAAGGACACGTGGCGTCAGATGGTGCACTTCGAAGGATTAGTACTCTGGAGGTTTTGCGAGGAAGTGTTTTGAATTCCGCCGAAGCTCAGAGACCCAAAGTCATTGAGGGTCGTTGATCTTGAGGGTGATAGGGACCATTGATCCCTTCATGCCAGTTTAGAACTTCGTCACTTTGAAGTTCGGATGAAGTAGCGTGTGATGAATCAAAAACTCCCAAAGCCCGAAGTTTTGAAGTGTCAGAATAGGCGCCTATGGCCTTGACGTTTGTTCATAACCTATGGTCATATGCGATGGTTGTTGAAGAAGGAGGGGCTAGGCCTCGATTTCTAAATTAGAGACCATGGATAGAGGATTTTATTATTTTTACACCCCATCGTGGGTGTGTTACAAATTGGTATCAAAGCATGGTTACAACACTTGGCCTGCTTGGGATCATGGACGAGTTCCTTAAAAGAAATATTTAGAATACTTTTAACAGTGACACCCTATCTTACCTCTTTCTTAAAGAGTCTGGTTAAAATTTTATTGAGGAAAATAATGAAAATTTATATTCTGTGTGTGCATTTAATAAATTTAAACTATGTATTGTTCATAAACTAATAGACTGTTAGCTAACAATAAGTGTTTTGTCAGCACTCAAGCAGTTAGTAAATCACAGGAAAACTTCAACTCTAAAGGATGGTGATATGTTATGAAGTGGGGGATGGCTCCCACAATAGAGACGAAGAATCTGATGAAAGGAGGGCAGTGGAAACCCCTTCGGATCTGGCTGAAACTGTAAGGAGCCTCAGGGCCGAATTACAAAGTTGCACGGACAACAACGAGAGATTAATAAAGGATCAATAAAAATAAACATAAATTAATGCAGTCTTGTTGTAGAGCTTATCTGACATATAGAGGCAGCTACAACATAAACCCACAACTAGCCATGTGGACCAACGACATGTGAAAAGAAGTCAAAGTCCACCTGAGATCTGAAAACATGGCCCCATAAGTGACCACACTAGGAGAAGTACCTCGAAGAAGGCCCAACCTGGAGGTAGGGTACACTCATCAGGAGAGTCCTCTGGAAAGGAATTTGGCAACTCTGAGGGATCTTCTAGTAGAAAAACTAGCTCTCATTCTCAAGGGAAAGGAAAGAAGTGAAAGCATTCCAAAATTTGTGATCCTGAAGAGTTACAGAAGGCCAAACCACCCTCTTTCGATGGAGATATTAAGAAAGGGGAAGAGGCTGAAGCTTGGCTACTTGGTTTAAAGAAGTACTTCAGAGTCCATGACTACTCTAAAAACTTGAAGGCTCGAATAACCATATTCAACCCGAATGGAAAGGCCTCCATTTGGTGGGAAGACCTTAGGAATGTGAAAGGAGTCCATGAGAAGGACTTGTCATGGAAACTGTTGGAACATATATTGAATTTTTCTCAGTGACAGTTGAGATCCCTTCAGAAGGTATAAGGGTCACAAAAAACCGTCATATCTCAAAAAGGTGTGGGGAGGCTACACCTCAAAATCCTTCAGACTTCGCATATTTGCAAGTTTTCGTTCGCGTGGAAAGAAATCAGTCGCATGCTAGACAACCGAAAAACTGAAGTTGCGAAGCGCCTAGAGGCTTAGCCCCAGGTCACATCTCGAGGTCGCATGAAGGAGCAGAATTAGTGAAAAGGGGCTAGCGCCCAAAAATTCAAATCTTTACTCCACGTCACCTCCCTTCCTTCGAAGCCCAAAGGCTCGAAGTCCGAAGGCCCAAAGTCAAGGTTCCTCGCACTAATTTTCATCTTACTCACAGTTTCGAGCAACATGTTTTACTTCAGAGATTTTGACCACTGGAGGAATTTAAATAGCCCATCCTCCCTTCCCCCAAAGCTCGAAGGCCCGAAGTCGGGGTTCCAATCACACGTATCAAACGTCGATGGGTAAGGTTTCTGACTGTCAAATAAAAACACCTCTGTCAAAGAAAAAAAGGGCAGAACCTGAGCTTCTAAATATTCGCACGTAAGTGGCAAATGAACAGATGATAGAAATAGATGAGAAGGACGAGCCTTGGTGCTTATTTGATCATGATTAACACTTCAGTCCAGAAACATTATCATTGTTAATTGCAGGCTTTTCCATCGGTTTCGTTCATAACATAATTCGAGTGCCAATGATCATGGTAACTGTAACAAATATATGAACAAAAGATATTAAATGTATTTGGGAGCAAACAAAGAGTCAGGAAAAGCGCCAACACAACTAATTGAGAATCAATAACGCACACAGTAGGTTGTGGGTAATCCAAGGGTTTTTTAATTGAGACAATTTTTTTATAAAGAGATAGATTGTAAATTCATAGAAAGGGGGGGGATAGCCCAAGAGCCTTTTAGGATAGGACATGTAATGCAGTCTTTTCAATAATACCTAACAGAAGCAAAGAGATTATACACCTCGTTATGTTAGATTCTGTCTTCTTCCTGTGTTATTGTTTTTGAAGTTTTCATTACTTTTGTTTACTCCTTCCATTCATTAATTTAGCTTGTAATGGTTACAATTCAATGAGACTTCTGTTGTAGCTAATTTAAATAATTCCTTAAAGTGCAACTTTTCCTCTATTTTGTTGTGAATCAAACAAGAACTGCATCTTAAGTGTTTTTCCTTGTTTACAAGTTTTATTTTTTCATAGATTTTCCTCTGTATTACCGTGAGTGAGACAAGACCTATGTCCAGATATTTGAAGTTTGGTGTTATTTCTTTAATTGAAAGGAAGACCAGATTTATCAGAATTGGATACATGGCTTTTTCTTTCAGTTTTGTCTATCTCCTATCTTCTATCCATCCTCATGATTTTAAAATGACTTTAGCAGATGAGGTCATGCCTCTTTATTTCTGATTTTTAATGGTTGAAAATCTCTCTCAGACCTAGTTCTAGAATCCTCCAATAACTGATCAATCAACAAATTACTTTTTCATTTAAAAATGTGCTAATGCTTGGATCTATTACAACCGAGAGTCAACTCTTGTGACAACATTTTCTAGTGTTGTTGTCGGGGACGGAGAAACGAAGTTATATTCCCTGGGAGACAGCAAGGTTTAGATCTATTAGATCTATTCCTTGATGGTGAACAAGGGATAGGCATTCAATTGGCTGTGATCATTCACCTGGCGACTCCTTGGTTCGAAGACTCTACATGATTCACTAGCGAATCTAGTGGTTTCAAAATGTCAAATTTGTTCGTTGCTCAGATTTCTACAAGGTTTGCTCCTTTGGACTTTACAAATGTTTATGGTTTTCCAAACACTGTTCCAGACGTTAAAATTTGGGAAGATATCCTTCCTAAATTCGGAGGATATGTGGATGACAATCCTGCTCAACACTTGTTTGAATTTCACAAGATCATGGATGAATTGAATGTACATCATGAAGATGTCCTCATGAAACTGTTTATATTTTCATTGGAAAGAGATGATAGACTCTGGTATAAATATTTACCCCATTCTATCATTCCTTCATTGAAAGATTTCCACATAGTTTTTTATCAACATTGTAAGAGGATCTATTCAGTTGAACTCCTTTTTCAAGATTGCTGATGTTGAGTCTCCATTTTGACACTTCTAATACCCTCTATTACCCCCTATCCCAGCCTAGTTTACCTATTTTATGAGCATAAACTCGATCGTTACCTCCATAGATACACTTACTGACCTTGTTCATGTGCATAGAGAGGTAACTTATGGTTAAGGCATGCTTTGTTTGATTTTCTTGAGTTAATTCGATTAAAATAGTTGATTTTGCATGATCCTAATCATTTGATCTTAAAAAGCATTGATCCAGTACCAACAAAACCGAATAACATTGATTCGGTACTGCCATGTGCTATTCTGATACCAGCATGTGCTATTCTGGTACCAGTGTGACTGTGTGTGTTCCGATACTAAACAGTTACCTACAAGATTTCGGTACTGGATTTTATCCTAGATTTTAGGAAATATGACGATGAATATCAAAATTTGGGGACATGGGTTTATTCTGGAGAGGTGTTTTCATTCAGAAGCATGGGCCAGAATCCAAGGATCTCACACGTATGGACCTCCACCTCAGGGGGAACGGTTCGTCCTAAATTATTGCCAATTTTCTAGAAATTCCAGGATCATGCCCAAATTCGTGGGAAATACATTTCCTTGATTAGCTAATTGGTTATACTTGACCTCCATTGATGGAAAATGGTTTTTATTTGGATGGATTGTATATATCCAAACTTGTAATGTAAAAATCATATAAATTGAGTGATGGCTCTAAGCCAAAGGAGAGGAATTAGTATGTTGGAAATTGGATTTCTGAACCAACTCCTTTTGTAAATTCATTTGTTGAAGATCAATGGAAGTTTGAATTCAAGGTTCCTATGTGTCTCTTATCATTTAGCATCTGCTGATCTAAAATCTTCCATGTTGGCATCGACAAGGGCCCACCGATCCAGCTTGGTAAGCTCATTGTAAATTATTAGTATAGATTTCTATTTTTCTGTACTTGTTATTTTGATTTCATTTCTGATTTCACTATTAGAATTGATTGCAAAGTGTGGTAGCACAAGAGCAGTTGGGAGTCCATCATTCGCATTACATAAGCCATCAAATGGAACATCTCATTAAGACTTATGTTTCCTGTGTAGGAATGAAGTAATTTTCTAGAATTGCAAGATTGTAAGATTGTATTAAATTTTTGTTTTTGTTGATTTTGAAGAGTGTGCAGAATTAGATAAGAATTTCTTGCAAGTTTTAAGTGAATTGTCACAGGAAATGAGATCAGACTTCATCTCTCACCTTCATGCACCATAGAATGAAGCCTCTCAATTATATTGACAATTTTTTGCACTACACGGGTTTGATTGGAGTGAACAGAGTTATTATTGCTTTTTGTTTAAGAGTGAATTGTTGAGTATCGTTTTCAATTCCTACAGGGAACACGATCTGATTTCATCTCTTCTTTTCATGAGCCTATAATGAACAAATATGTTATGTGAGCAAGAGCCTTTTCAATTGAGTGTTTTCTTAAGCATTTTACTATGAGCTTTATCTTTTGTTATCATTGAAGTGTGCCTAGACTTGCTTGCTAGTTGTTGTTAAGAGTAGTAGCTACAGATAACTAAGTCAAAGTCCATCTTTCCATTTCATGAGCTTGTAAATGGACAAGTCCTAATCTGAGAAAGATCTTTTGAATGCATGATTGTTAATATTTTGTTTGCAAGTTTTGCTTTTTGAATTTTGAGTTGCATGTGTGGAGTGTTACTTGAAAGGTGTGAAACAAAGTGCTATGTTATTAATAGTTTCTTGATTAAGCTATACTCATCAGACATAGGAACCTATATGTTATTGGATCATATAGTGCATCAAATGTACTGATTACAAATCCCGGTTGATAATTTATGTTTGGTAATATATTATGCAAATAATTTCACCAATAGCTGCAATATGGAATTCATAAAACCAAAAGATCAAACAAATTCTCTTGAAGAGGAGGAAAAAATATCAGAAATTTCTCAAATTGATAAAGGTGATCAACATGAGAAAGAGTTTGTTGATAAAGAAGCAGAATATGATAGCCCTTGTGATCATATTCAAGAAGAATATCAAACCAAACTCCATGAAGATGAAGCAGAAAGGTCAGAAAGCATTCAAATTGATCACAACCTGATTTTTTGCAGCAATGGGGATGAAAATGATTTTTCAAATGAAGAGCTAGTTTCAAGCTCATTCATATATGATTCTATTTTTAATTATGTTGTTCAAGAGGAATACTTTCATAATTATTTTTTTAATATTAATGATGCTGAAAATAGTTTAATTGTACAACACGATGATGAAATCGTTGGTCTAGATCTTCATGAAGACCAACAAATCATGTAAGGCCATATACAATCATTGTTTGTTGATATAGAACATAGTCATTTTGCTATGGAAAAATCCCTTCCTTATCGGTTTCATGATCAAGTAAAGGCCCTGAAATATGACGAATTGTATATTGCCAAAAAGCCATTTCATAAAGAGTTTCAGGAGAATTGTAGTCATCCAAATGTAATTGAGATTTCAAGTATGGTCACTGTTGTAAATCCTCATGAAAATTAGTCTATTGATATTCAACCATCTTTTCTAGATCCTCACAAAAAAGAAATTTTTGAAAGTCAATGTTTCAGAACTTTCAATGAGCAACATGTTTATGATGAATATCCAGAAGATGAAGAAGAACATATTTATTCTTCATCACACATGAAAACCTATGACAATCCTCCTTTGTTTGATGAATATGATGAAAGTGTTTTTGAAGACGATGAGCAGAAAGAAAGTTTGGTTCAACAGGAAAGCAATCGACATCATCATAAAAGAAATCATCCTATGTATGATAGCTATAAAGAAGATCTTTGGACAGAGGATGAAGAATATAAACATGGGTTACTGAAACAACTGATCTCTCCTCATTTAGAAACTATTGAGCAATAGACTAGTAAGTTTCAGTGCGACATATTTGTGCCGGAAGAAGAAAAACTCAACATTGGGCAAAGTGCGCAAAGGCATTTCATATAGCTTGCCCAACATGAAGAAGTATGGATTAATTACAAAAGTGGTGTATCTCTTCCCTTCTATGATCCAGTAGCATCTTATATGGAGTCAAAATGGGGCATTAATTTTTTTATTTCCAACTTCTTGAGGTATGAATTTCATAACTATAAGTACCTGCTCCCAAGGTATGTTTTGAAATTTGCAATTTCTCATGTCGTTTTCATGCTCAAAGATGGAAGCACAATTAATTTTGTTAGTCGGATATTCGCTTGGTTGATTTGGAAATTTTCCTATACTTGAACAAAGCAGTAATATCAGTTAGAGTAGGTGATGTATATAAATAAGCTTGACTTCGAGCATTAGAGTACAATGATGGTTTTCAATATGTTTTCGGTTCATTTTGGCATGCAGTATGTTTTTGTTTTAAGGCATTATGACTCCATAGCCCAATGAATACACTATACAAAGGGAGATTTTTAGTTTGCAAGATGTATATCATTTTAGCGAGTGTAAAACCTCTTCGATTGCAGTGAATAAATGGTTTTGGTTTTAGAACAAGCATAGGTAAAGTGATAGGTTTCACAATTGACAAGGTTGATTGCAGGTCACCCAATGGATGAAGGCACGTGGTCTACTATTCTTGGTGCTTCACAGGAGAGAACCATCCCTAGATGGAGCCTATGTTGGAATAGATATTGAATTTTTCTCAGTGACGGTTGAGATCCCTTTGGAAGGTATCAGGGTCACGAACAACCGTCAGATATCAAAAAGGTGTGGGGAGGTTACACCTGGAAATCCTTCGGACTTCACATGTTCGCAAGTTTTCGTTGACGTGAAAAGAAATCATTCGCATGCTAGACAGCCGAAAACCCAAAGTTGCGAAGCACATGGAGGCTTACCCCCAGATCACATCTCGAGGTCGCATGAAGGAGAGGGATTAGTGGAAAGGGGCTAGCGCCCATAAATTTAGAGATTTACTCCACATCACCTCACTTCCTCTGAAGCCCGAAGGCCCGAAGCTCGAAGGCCCAAAGTCAAGGTTCCTCGCACTAATTCTCGTCTTGCTCATAGTTCTGAGCACCATGTTTCTCTTCAGATATTTTGACTTTCAGAGGAATTTCAGTAGCCCATCCTCCCTTCCCCCAAAGATCAAAGGCCAGAAGTCGGGATTCCAATCACATGTATCAAATGTCGATGGGTAAGGGTTCTAGCTCTCAAATAAAAACACCTCTGTCAAAGAAACAAAGGGCAGAAGCTGAGCTTTTGAATATTCGCACGTAGGTGGAAAATGAACAGATAATATAAATAGATGAGAAGGACAAGCCTTGGCACTTGTTTCATCATGATTAACAATTCAGTCCAGAAATATTATCATTGTTAATTGCAGTATTTTCCATCAATCTCATTCATAATGGAATTCGAGTTCCAATGATCATGGTAATTGTAATAAATATATGAACAAAATATATTAAATGTATGTGAGAGAAAACGAAGAGTCAAGAAAAGCACCAACACAACTAATTGAGAATCAATAACGCATGCAATAGGTTGTGGGTAATCCAAGGGTTTTTGAATTGAGACAAATTTAGTATAAAGAGATAGATTGCAGATTCATAGAAAGGGGGGGGACATCCTGAGAGCCTTTTAGGCTAGGACATGTAATGCAGTCTTTTCAATAATACCTAACAGAAGCAAAGAGATTATACACCTCGTTATGTTAGATTATGTCTTCTTCCTGTGTTATTGTTTCTGAAGTTTTCATTACTTCTCTTTCCTCCTTCCATTCATTAATTCATCTTGTAATGGTTACAATTCAATGAGACTTCTTTTGTATCTAATTTAAAGCATTCCTTAAAGTGCATCTTTTCCTCTGTTTTACTGTGAAGCAAAACAAGACCTGTATCTTAAGTGTTTTTCCTTGTTTACAAGTTTTATTTGTTCATATCTTTTCCTTTGTCTTTCTATCAGTGAGACAAGACCTATGTCTAGATATTTGAAGTTTGGTTTTATTTCTTCTATTGAAAGGAAGACTAGATTTATCAGAATTGGATACCTGGATTTTTCTTTTAGTTTTGTCTATCTTCTATCTTCTATCCATCCTCATGATTGTAAAATGAATTTAGCAAATTAGGTCATGCCTCTTTATTTCTGATTTTTAATGGTTGAAAATCTCTCTTAGACATAGTTCTAGAATCCTCCAATAACTGATCAATCAACAAATTACTTTTTCATTTAAAAATGTGCTAAGTCTTGGATCTATTACAGCCTAGTGTCAACTCTTGCGACAACATAAACAATTCAAGAAATACTTCAGGAAGTAGTATCTGTCAGAGAAATATATGGATGGGAACACTAAGGATTTCTATGAACTCTGGTTGGGGAAACTCACCATAGATGAATATTTCAATAAATTC
>ML793262.1:130327-144277 GCA_009831015.1 Picea engelmannii | reverse complement strand
ATCAGATTTCTTCTGAATAGTTCACTTTAAAAGAAAACTTTTAGTTTGGGTTTCTTTGTTTTAAGAAAGTTCATTATTGCTTTTAGTGAAATTTTTGAAACAAAAAGTTTTAATTTCTTGCTTTATATTAGATTGGGGGCATCTTTGCATTTGCAGTAGTGAAATTGCATGATTCTTGGCATTTTTTGGTCTTAAATTTGGGGGGGGCATGAATCGTGCATTGGTGTACAGTACCTTTTTCTCATTTCTTGAGAATCTTGATATTGATGAGTTTAATATATTTTGGGACACGTGCATATGGGAATGATAAATGTTTTCTCCTTCTTGTAGAATAGCTTTCATCAAAATAAAAAGATTGCATCTTCATCTCTTTGCATAATTTTCGAGTCGGTCAAAACACCGTATTGTTCGCACCATTTTCCTCTTGAGTAACAATAGCCATAAAATGAAGCGCTTATAAAAATTGATTAGACATTTTTATATCTTCTGGTAGCAAACCTACATTAGATTAGTCGTAGGGATTTGGAATAGGTGTGAAAGATAACATTCCAAAGTTGCAAACAAACATAGTATCTTGTGATAGGGAGAGTTAAATCCACTTACTACATTTTTTCCTAGGAATCCCTTCTAACACAAGGGTCAATCACGAGGTCGCATTGAGACCGACAGAGTTACTCACCCTGCTTTGTTGGTCTTGGTGTAGAGGTTGCATGTATTATGGGGGTCGCTTGAGAGGTATACCCACAATGATGAGTGGAAGCCTTTCAAGTTGATTTCGGGCTAGATACCCTGCCCTTGCATGTGGATCGGACTGGCGACTGTTCCCCCAGACATCATTGTAGTAATTGGTAACCTTAGTGGCCTATCTCTTTAGGGTCTTTACACAAGGTGACTGTGGAGGGGCAATTCTGCACGGTACTTGGAATTGACGTTGGCCAAACTCACTCGGGCTCCTTGAAGGGTATACCCACGATTATGTGTGGGAGCTTGCACCAGGGTGTAAGTCCGTTAAGCAGGTCGTCAACGTAACTTTTCCACCCGCTCTATCTCATCCCCTTCTTACTTTGTGGCGCAACTTGCACTCCTCAACTATGCTATCGCTCCCTCAGGACCTTCTCTTCTCTCGGCTCGAAGAGTTAGATCACTCTTCAACCTCCTGTCGGAAGTTCACAATACCCACAGAACTCTCCTTCCTGGCGATCTCCCCTTTTGCCTTATCGGGAAATCGGGTTTCGCGTTATTGCGAAACTTGTGGGCACGTTCTCGTGCTACTCAAAACCCTGAAACCCGATGGGTTTGAATGTCAACGCTCTCTGTTCCTGTCGAGGATTTACCTATCGGGAAATCAGTACATACGATGTCGCGGTTCACTAGCACCACGAATCCCCGAACTCCAAACTCCGATACACACGTGCGCTCTCTCCTTGCCACGTCGCCTCCTCTTGTCGTCTATCAGAAATCGCGTGATCACGATTTCAAAGGTCGCAATCCATTTTCACTGGAAAACCCAAAATGTCGAATCCCGACTTCTCGGGATCCTGTGCCACGTGTCCCCGTAGCGATCGACGGCTCCGATTATGTCGGGAAATCGCTAATTGCGATTTCAGCAGGTGACAACCACCTGCCTCCACAAACTCTGAAGACCAAGTCCCGATGGCTCTTGGTTCCTCCTCTGCAAGGATTTTTCCCGATCAAATCTTTCTCCTGCTCGACCCTTCCTTGAGCCACTTCCTGGCCCTCCTCCATTGTATCACGAAGGAACTATCCCTCATGAGCTTGTCAAATTTGATTCTTTCAGAGAGTTTGCGCACACTCTCGTGCAAGACCTTCAACACCTCTCAAAGTGTTGAGTCTTTCAGATTCTGTGCACTTCCAACCACAGAAATCTCTGTCTTCTTTTGCTCAGATTATCCACTGAGACTTTAAGTCGGTCTGCACTTCTCCTGCATGACTCTACCAACCCAAATCAACTTCTGGGTGAATGAGAATAAGGGTTTAACTGTCGAGCTTCATCAACGCACTCTATGCAGATGAATTCAACTGCACTCTATGCAGGAATCTCCCGGCTCAGACAGAGAAACAATTGAAACTTATTCTCTTCTCTCTCTCAGACTTCAGTTAAATCTCTGAAATCACATACACAACATACTCAAAGCAAGTGCATGACCAGAAAACAAACATTCATGAACACATAAAACATCATACACAGAGAAAACAACACCAGCCATGAATTTGAATCAAAGACTCTCTTCTATTAATTCAAAAACATATGTACATGGGTGTTCTTCACAAATTCTCTGCTTGTCTCTCTTTCTTGCTCCTGAATGAATGATTCTGAATAATCTTACAATGCACAAAGGAGGGTGTCTATATCTGTTTTCCCTCTCGAAAACTGAAACTGTCTAATCTAGACTTAAAAATCTATCTACCTGCATTAAATCTATTAAATGCCTTCCTATCTACTAAGGACGTGAGCTTAAAGGCTCAAGGTCCATCACAATAATAGTGCGCTTCTTTATAAATGACTTCATTAAAGAATGGCGCAACAACCTCCAAAGTATTTCAAAATGCATGCTGGCGCTGTCCAACTGCTTCCTCTCAATGTGTTGGCTCGCTTGTCTTGGGCGATGCTCCTTGATGAGTTGGCGATGCTCCTGCATCATACTCCTCGGCTTGAAAAATTTTCATGGGCTCCTGTCCATGAGCTCCTGCACGGTCTGTCCATGCTTCAATATCACTGCTTCATTTTCCCAGCTTGCATCTTCGATTGGATGATTCTTCCATTTCACCAGGTACTCGAAGTATTGCTTCCGCCTGGTCTTCTTCCCTACTCGCTTGTCTAGTATTTACTCTATCTGCGGCTTCTCTGCAACTGGTAATTGCTTTTGCCACTGGACCACTGGTTCCTCAGTTCCAGTCTCTGCTTCTCCATCCCTGTATGGGTATAAATATGAAACATTAAATATCGGAGATATCCCGATGCCATCCGTCAACTCAATCTCATAAGCATTCTCGCTAAATTTCTTCAGGACTCTGCATGGCCCAATTTTCTTCATCTTCAATTTTTTATATGTTCCCCTTGGGAACCTTTCCTTCCTAAGGTGTGCCAGAACAAGATCCCCAACTTCAAACTGAAGTTGTCTCTTCCGCTAATCGGATCTGCGCTTGTACTCCTGATTTGAATCCATCAGTCGCTGCTTCACCCTGCCGTGAAATTCCTTCATCACCTCAGCGAACTCCTCTGCACTTGCACTGCTAGTCATAGCCTGTTCTGACTCCCTGAGTTCATAAACTCCCCTCGGTTGTGTCCCATACACAATCTGGAATGGGCTTTTGCCTGTACTCCGATTTAGTGAATCATTATACGCAAACTCTACCTGTGGCAATATGTTGTCCCAGCTACCATGGTGCTCCATCACCAGGCTCCTCAGCAAGTCTCCAAGACTTCTGTTGACCACCTCGGTCTATCCATATGTCTGCATATGGTAAGCTGAACTAAACGCTAAGTTATTCCCTAGATTTTTCCATAGCGTCCTCCAAAAATGACCTATGAATTTTGTATCCCTGTTCGAGACTATACTTCTCGGAAATCCATGAAGTCTAACAATCTCTTTGAAAAACAAGTTTTCGATGTGCATTGCATCGCTGGTCTTCTGACACGGAATAAAATGTGCCATCTTCAAAAACCTGTCTACCACCACAAAAATGGAATCAACCCCTCTCTGTGTCCTCGGTAAACCCAATATAAAATCCATGCTTATCGCCTCCCATGGTCTCTCTGGTATGGGCAATGGATGATAAAGACCTGTGTTCTGCTTTCTCCCCTTCGAATGCTGACAAATTCGACACCTGTCAACAAACTTCTTGACATCTGCTCGCATACCTGGCCAAAAATAAGATTCGTTCAACTTTGCGAATGTCTTATCATGACCAAAATGTCCTGCTAATCCTCCACTATGCTTTTCTTTTAGCAGATTCTCTCTCATGGAGCAATCTGGAATACACAGTTGATTGCCTCGAAACAACAATACCTCCTGGATCATGTAGTCTATCCATGGGCTCCGATCTCTGAGAACTGGATTCTCAGCTGCCTCGTATGCCTCTCCAAAATCCGCATTACCTGCATACATGTCTTTAAGATTTTCAAAACCCAATGTTTTGACTCGGATCTCCTGCAGCAATAAACATTTCCTGCTCAAAGCATCAGCCACTTTATTAACAGTCCCTGAAATGTGTTTAATCACAAACGTGAAATTTTTCATATACTCTACCCATTTTGCATGTTTCTGGTTCAACTTCTCCTGTTGAGTCACAAACTGCAATGCATGATTATCGCTGTACAATCCAAATTCTTTCGGGATCAAGTAATGCCTCCACTTCTTTAATGCCTATATGATGGCATAAAACTCTTTATCATACGTGGAGTATTTCAGCTTTGCTTCATCCAGCTTCTCATTGAAATATGAAACTGGTCTGTCCTCTTGACTCAAGACCACTCCTATAGCATATCCATTGGCATCACATTTCACCTGAAATGTCTTCTTGAAGTCCGGCAACACCAACACTGGTTGCTCTGTTATCTTCCACTTCAACAGATTAAAGCTCTTCTCAACCTCTGTTGTCCAATGAAAAGACTTGTGTCGCTTCTTCACCGTGTCCATCATTGCCGCGCTAATCCCACTGAAATTTCGAATGAACTTTCAGTAGAAACTATCCAAACCATGGAAACTCCTCACCTCGAAAACATTTCTGGGTGATGGCCAGTTTTTTATCACTTCCACTTTTTCTGGATCCATCTTTAACTCATTCGTTGAGATAACAAAACCCAAATAAATGAGCTCTGTCTGCATAAATGAAGACTTCTTCATATTGATCAACAACTTCTCTTGCTGTAGCTTCCTCATCACAATGGCCAAATGTTTCAAATGTTCAGTCTTCGTCTTACTGAAGATCAATATATCATCCAGATATATGACTACAAACTTCCCGATGAATTCCCTTAGGACTTCATTCATCAGTCTCATGAATGTGCTCGGCGCATTTGTCAAGCCAAATGGCATGACCATCCATTCATACAAACCTTCATTTGTCTTGAATGTTGTCTTCCATTCATCACCTTCCCTCATGCAAATCTGGTGATATCCGCTCTTCAAATCAATCTTCGAAAAATAATTTGCCCCACTCAGGCAATCCATTAGATCATCCATTCTCGACAGTGGAAATATGTACCTGATGGTAAATTTATTTATCTCTCTTGAATCAATACACATTTTCCATCCTCCATCCTTCTTTGGAATTAGTACTGTCGAAACAGCACACGGACTCAGGCTTTCCCTGACCAGTCCTTTGTCCAATAAATCCTGGACCTGCTTCTTGACCTCCTCATTCTCCTATGGCGTCAACCGGTACGCCGCTTTGTTTGGTAAACTGGATCCTGGTATGAGATCGATGTGATGACTCACACTCCTCATCGGTGGCAACGAGCAAGGTAATTCGTCCACGATGATTATCAGCGAACTCTTCCAGCAGTTCCTGAATATCTACTGGTAAGTCATCCACTCTTATGCTAGTCAGGACAATTTTCGGTTTCCTGACCACAAAGAATTGTGGATCTTCTCTTTTCTCCATCTCTGTGAGAAGTTCCTTCCCACTCATGAGAAGTATGGTGTTACTTCCGGTTTCACCTCCTCATTCTTTTTTGGAAGCAATCTGTGTGTCTTCCCATCCTTCTCTAAAGTGTATTTGTTCATTCTCCCATCATGAACCACATTCTGGTCATATTTCCATGGTCTCCCCAGCAATACATGACAGACATCCATGGGAATGACATCAAATAGGACCTTATCCTTATATTCACCCATTTTGAAATCAACTAAACATTGTTTTGTGACACTCACCTGATGTCCCTTCTGCAACCATGAGACCTTGTATGGACTCAGGTGATCTATTGTCTCCAGCTCCAGCTTTTCCACCATCTCGGTTGAAACGAGATTATCGGTGCTTCCACTGTCCACAATGACCTTGCATTTCCAACCCTTGGTCTTACATGTGGTTCTGAACAGTCTAGTTCTCTAAGCTGTGTCCTCTACCTCTTTCTCAGGTGTTAAGAGAACTTTGTGAACCGTCAGTGACCTCCCACTTCCGATGTCTTCATTCTCAACATCACGTCTCTACACCTCAGTGATGTGAGCTTCTCCTCTGTCCATTTTTCTGTCTGAACAATCAACAGCTTTATGTCCATCCTTCCCACATGTAAAACATGTGATGATTCCTCCTCTGCCTCTTCCCCTACCTCTGGTACGAGGAAAAGTGTTCGCGTCAGCATATCTGCCACCCTGCTCTGTATGCTGTCTCTTCGGCTCAGCATATTGTTGTCCTCGCTGTGAGGTTCCACCTCATTCAATCTTACCCTGAGGTTTCTTCCATTCCTCCTTGGGCTTCTGAGTTCTTTCTTGGGCAACTGCCTTGCCTCTGGGCTGACTTCTACCTCGCCCTCGCTGTCCTTTCCTTCTGCTCATCTTTTCTTCGGCTTTCAGAGCCATCTGGTAAGCATCCTCAACCGTTCTGATAGTTGCCATGCTTAATTCATCCTGAATGTCATATCTCAGACCATTCAGGTATTTGGCTACCTTCTCATCATCGCTCTCTCGATGACCTGCTCAGATATTGAGCTTGTAAAACTCTTTGGTGTACTCCTTCACAGTCATCAACTTCTGTCTCAAGTTCTGCATTCGCCTGAACAGTGTGATCTGGTAATCCCTTGGGATGAATTTTGGCTCCATCTTAGCAATCATTCAATCCTAGCTTTTAATTTTCTGTTTGCCTTTGGAACGTCTATCTGCCTGTAGCTCGTCCCACCACAATGTTGCATGTCCTTTCAACTTAGTGATAGCATGCCTTACCTTTTTATCCTCTTCAATATCTTCATAATCGAAGTAGGTGTCAAGAGCTCTGATCTAGTCCAACAACTCTTCTGCATCGAGGCTTCCTTCATAAGCTGGAATATCCATTTTAGTCTTGGAACTCATCCTGGCGATAGCTTTGATCAACCGTTCGGTTGACGCATCTTCTGCTGTGACCTCTTCATCATGTCCAACTTCCTCTTCAACTTCGGAATCACTAAGATCCCCTGCACCAAATCCGCGTCTCTGCGATGTCTCCATCTCCTCAAGTCTTGCTCGGAGATCTCTCATTTGGCGCTCCATTTCTGGATTTCCTGCCGGCCTACCTCTTCTTCTCACCTCCCTGTCTTCTGGTTCAGGTGATTGTCTCTCTCTTCTGGGTGGCATGGTGTATTTATTTCTTCTCCTTCTTCACTATAGAAAGCAAAGAGCTATCCGGGCTCTGATACCACTCTAGTGCAACTTGCACTCCTCAACTGTGCTATCGCTCCCTCAGGACCTTCTCTTCTCTCGGCCTGAAGAGTTAGATCACTCTTCAACCTCCTGTCAGAAGTTCACAATACCCACAGAACTCTCCTTCCTGGCGATCTCCCCTTTTGCCTTATCGGGAAATCAGGTTTCGCGTTATCGTGAAACTTGTGGGCATGTTCTCATGCTACTCAAAACCCCGAAACCCGATGGGTTTGAATGTCAACGCTCTCTGTTCCTGTTGGGGATTTCCCTATCGGGAAATCGGTACCTACGATGTAGCGGTTCACTAGCACCACGAATCCCCGAACTCCAAAATCCGATACGCACGTGCGCTCTCTCCTTGCCACGTCGCCTCCTCTCGCCGTCTATAGAAAATCGTGTGATCGCGATTTCAAAGGTCGCAATCCCTTTTCACTGGAAAACCCCGAATGTCGAATCTCGAATTCCCGAGATCCTATGCCACGTGTCCCCATAGCGATCGACGGCTCCGATTATGTCGGGAAATCTCTAATCGCGATTTTAGCAGGCGACAACCATTTGCCTCCACAAACTTCGAAGACCGAGTCCCGATGGCTCTTGGTTCCTCCTCTGTAAGGACTTTTCCCGATCAAATATTTCTTCTGCTCGACCCTTCCTTGAACCACTTCCTGGCCCTCCTCCGTTGTATCACGAAGGAACTATCCCTCCTGAGCTTGTCAACTCTTATTCTTTCAGAGAGTTTGTGCACACTCTCGTGCTAGACCTTCAACACCTCTCAAAGTGTTGAGTCTTTCAGATTATGTGCACTTCCAACCACAGAAATCTCTTTCTTCTTTTGCTCAGATTATCCACTGAGACTTTAAGTCGGTCTGCACTTCTCCTGCACGACTCTACCAACCCAAATCAACTTCTGGGCGAATGAGAATAAGGGTTTAACTGTCGAGCTTCATCAACACACTCTATGCAGATGAATTCAACTACACTCTATGCAGGAATCTCCCGGATCAGACAGAGAAACAATTGAAAATTATTCTCTTCTCTCTCTCAGACTTCAATTAAATCTCTAAAATCACATACACAACATATTCAAAGCAAGTGCATGACCAGAAAACAAACATTCATGAACACATAAAACATCATACACAGAGAAAACAACACCAACCATGAATTTGAATCAAAGACTCTCTTTATTTAATTCAAAAACATATGTACATGGGTGTTCTTCACAAATTCTCTGCTAGTCTCTCTTTCTTGCTCCTGAATGAATGATTCTGAATAATCTTACAATGTACAAAGGAGGGTGTCTATATCCGTTTTCCCTCTCGAAAACTGAAACTGTCTAATCTAGACTTAAAAATCTATCTACCTGCATTAAATCTATTAAATGCCTTCCTATCTACTAATGACGTGAGCTTAAAGGCTCAAGGTCCATCACAATACTAGTGCGCTTCTTTATAAATGACTTCATTAAAGAATGGCGCAACTACCTCCAAAGTATTTCAAAATGCGTGCTGGCGTTGTCCAGCTGCTTCCTCTCAATGTGCTAGCTCGCTTGTCTCGGGCGATGCTCCTTGATGAGTTGGCGATGCTCCTGCATCACTTTGTTCCCACAACATTGGATTTCATCACCAACTAGTGCGTTCATTGTGAGAAGGTTTTTTTTGCTTGCTTGCTTACTAGATTTTTAGCGTGTGTTGTTTGTTTTCCCTAGTGGACTCTAGATTGGATCTTTATTTTAATGGCATCAATTCTCGTAATGACCAATGAAGGAACCCATGTTCCATGGGAACCTTTTGTTTTTCCTTCTTATGGAAACATTGATCCTCCTCACATCGCTACTTTGAGCCTTCCAGGTCTCACAATTGGATTACCGGTATGGTTGTTTTCCACTTAGGTAATCCCGAATGCAGTAAGTGCTTTGGTCATAAGCACTTCCCCCCAAGAGCATCAACCTCATGTTGATCCTTCACCTTCTTTACCAGTAAGGTCTTCTTCGCCTTCTTCTCTTGCAAGGTCACCTTCCATTTCATCTTCTTCGTCGAGTGAAAGTTCTGAAGCTAGTAACCCGGTGAATAAGAAGAAGAAGAAAAGAAAGATTAAGAAGAAGAAAGATAAACAAGGATCCAAACTTCCAACCACTGTCAAACATGTTGGAAAACAACCAGTTACTGTTGATCGTGTTGGGAGTGTTGATGATGTCAAGATCACCCAAACAACCCGTAATCCCGAGTACCCTTGCAGGCTTTGTAAGGGTAGCCATCTTCTTAAGGAATGCCCTGGTATATCCAAGGTTATAGAAGCATGGTCTACACATCCTCGCCAACCCATGTCATCAGCCTCTGAACAACATGATGATGACCTCCCGTCAACTAGTCACGATATAGTTGGAAGGAAGAAAAGTAGAGCCACGTTCCTGTGTATGTTATGCAAAGGGAGTCATCTAACTCATCTTTGCCCTCATATGGAAGAAGCCTCTAAATTCCTGGAAGACATGACTGTTTCACAGCCTCAACTTCTAGCTGCTTATCGCAAGCTTTCTCTCAACCCACCTATAGTTGATGGAATGATCAATCTGGCCCCTTTGTCGGTCAATCCGGTCGATCATGTCGTCAATCTGGTCACGTCCTTAATTGAACCAGTTAACAAAGTGGTTGATCCGATTCCGTCGTCGATCGATCCCACTCTCCTGTTAGAGAGTGAAACCCAAGTGGTCGATCCGTTTCCACCTGTCAACCCCATTCTCCCCTTGGAGAATGAAACCCAAGTGGTCGATCTGATCTCTCCATCGGTCGATCCTACTCTCCCGCTAGAGAGTAAACCCGATAATGCCCATGTTTTTCTTCATTGATACAGACTCTTCTGTGTCGAGGGGTATTCCTCCTTCTCCTGTAGGACCCCCTCCAAGTAATGAGACCATCTGTTTTGATTGGGGTGTGATAACTCAACCTCGTCTTCCCTCTCACATTCCTTTCCAGATTATAGTGCAGGTTTGTGGTCTAGATGTTCCTCAAACACTGATAGATGAAGGTTCGTCAGTTAATATTTTTTCCTCTATTGCTTGGCAAGCTTTGGGTTGTCCTCCACTTGTGTCGGTTACGCAGAATTTGTTATCTTTTAACAGAAGAACTAGTCAACCTTTGGGGACCCTTCCTCAATTTCCTGTAACATTGGGAGGGAAAAATATCTTTATTGACGTCATGGTAGTCCAAGACCCCTTGGACCTTGCTTTACTCCTTGGGAGAGATTATGTCTATGCCATGAAAGCTATTGTGTCTACTCTTTTTCATGTGATATATTTCCCTCACGATGGACGGGTTGTGATTGTTGATCAACTTTCATTCATTGACCCTGCCTGGATTGCTTCCCTAAATGGTTCTTATATGCAGACGGTATCGCCCCCGCTATAGGTCAATTATGTGGCGGTGATGCCCATGGCTTCAACTTCTGATGACTTAGATCCAATAGTTGACATGGTAATCTCTTCGTTAGGGTTGTTAGAGCCTGATCTCTTCACTCCTGTCACAACCCTCGACATGGTGTCCTTCTAGAGTGCGTTTCTTCCTTCCAGTGAAGACCTCTTGGAATCCATGACCGAGTTTTGTCCCTTGACACGGTATCATTCTAGAGCATTGTCCTCTTGGAATCCCTGATCAAGAAGAGAGCCGAGGATAGTTTTTGCGTCTCTGAGGCAACCTCATTAAAAAATGAAACAGAGGTTTTGAGCATGGTTTTCTGATTTCAAGCTCATTAAAAAATGAAACAGAGGTCTGGGGATTGAACCTGGATAATCGAGGATAGTTTTTGTGTCTCTGAGGAAACCTTGTTAAAAAATGAAACAGATGTCTATGAGCATGGTTTTCTGATTTCAAGCTCGTTAAAAAATGAAACCACTTACGAGGATAGTTTTTTCGTCTCTGTGGCAACCTCGTTCAAAAATGAAACAAAGTTTACAAGCATAATTCTTGTTCCTGTGTCAAGCTCGTTAAAAAATGAAACAACTTCCCCCTCTCTGTTTGAGTCAAGTCCTTCGTCTAGTATTTGAAGCTTCATTTCATTCTCCTTTGCAGTTAGATGAAACAAAGCATGGGGGGCATTTGCCTCAGCCTCTGGACTTCATGTTGAAGTTGAGCCACTAGCTTCTTAAGCTGAGGGCTAAGTACCAACCATGCGAATTCATGGATAATGCGTTGGGAAGTCCAAGCATAGTTTTCTATGGTTCAAGCTTGGGTAAAAATGAAACCACTTACCTCAAGCATAGTGTTTCGCTGGTTCAAGCTTGTGTAAAAATGAAACCAGGACCAAGCATAGTTTTGTTTAGTTTTTAAGCTTGTGTAAAAATTAAAATCTATTCCCAGCATAGTTTTGTTTTGTTTTAACGCTTGTGTAAAAATAAAAACAATCCCAAGCTTAGTCTTTGTTCTTTCTAATGCTCGTAAATACATGAGAATAAGTTACCGATATTAGTCTTTGTTCTTTCTCGTGCTCATAAATACGTGAGAATGTAACCGAGTATAATTTTATCACTTTTTCGGACTCGTAAAGGTTATACGAAAAAGGAACCCCTTGGAGTTTTCTTTAAGCTCTTTTCAGACTCTCTAAACATGAAAAGATTGTCGAGCGGCCCTGTTATTTTCACGCTCATTAAAGTATTTGAAGAAAATGTTTGATGAGTGATAGTTTATCTCTTTTTCGGTCTCATCATACTATTTTATGAAAAAGGAACTGGGAGAGTTCTCTTTAAGTGTTTTTCAGACTCTTAAAACATGAAAAACCCCCGAGTTTTCTATCCTTGGACTCGTTAAACAAACATCGACAGACCCGTAATGGGACCGAACCACTCCTTCCTAGGGTTCGTTAAACATACTCCGAGGGACTCATTTGAAGGATGAGCTTAAATTGACAAGCATATGTTATCCTCCTCAAGCTTGCGTAAAAATAAAGAGGTACTCGCCAGAAATGGTGGGGGGAAAATTGGGAAAGAAATGTATCTAAACCTGTATTCTGTGGAAGAGTCACTTTTGAACATGACACCCTTTCACTCATTTTGTGTCTAGGTTGGAAAATCCACTTGTCTCCTAATCATACTCCTATAAGATTACAAATTGGTTTGTGATCCTTGTTGTTGAGTCAGTATTTCCAAGACAGTTGTCGTGTCATCAATATGTTCAAAGAGAAATTCAACCCGGAAAGCCTTATGTTGCGTCGGCCATTTCTGTAGTCCTTAAAACCTTCTATTGCGTCGACCATCCCTGAGTCAGTCCTGAATCACTTGTTACTCTGATCTACATCAAATCTTGTTACTTGTTTTGTGTCATTGATGTGAGATACATTAAGGCCCTCCTGTGACGAGTCTTTTCCTGTCGACTTCAACTCATTATCCAGAAATTAGACTTAGAAACCAATTGGTACCTTGGAACTTGCATGCCTCAATGGCAGGTTTCCTCTCTTTTGACAGTGGGTTTTCATTATTGACCCTTGATCGGGAGATTCCGTCGAGTGTTTGACTTCAGCTCATTTATTCACATTCGTTGGATTGTACTAGTGTACCTTGGGATTCATTGACATTAATGGTGATTTCCCTCGCACTTTTTAACGGTATACACTAATGACCAGTAATCAAGTGGTTTCTACCATGTTCGACTTCGACACACGTAATCACATAGTTAGATTCGTACTATAGAGTGGTGGAGTTGAAGACCCTGAATCTTTTCTCACAGATTCAGGTTGCGTTGGAGTATATTCAGTGTACTGTTACATAGATCCACATTATATGTCTAGTGGCTATGTTCAAATTTGAGTCCTTAACACATAGATCCACAGTGTATTTTTGGTGGCTATGTTCAGATTTGAGTCATATCGGCATGGATCCACAGTGTATGTTTGGTGGCCATGACCTTTCTTACTCGTCATGGATCTTCACATGTCGGCATTTATGCTTTGAGTAATTTGTATTCTGAGTATGGGAATGCCTGCCTCAGTGATGATGTATTATTGTATTGTATTTCCTTGTTTGTTGGCAGGTTTCTGACCGACTGTTCCTTGTTCCCTACACACACTCGACAAAGTATTCCAGCTATCACTATGTTCTAACTTCATACTTTGGGGGCCTCTCTGTTACACATTATTTTTGTCATCCCTATGACCATTAATGATGTAAACCTATATGTTTCCTTCAGAGGGGTCAGTGGCCTGAGTTCCTAAAGAAAGAAGAGAGAAGAACTTTTCCTAAGAGAAGTTGCATTTTCCTTTATAAAAACCCTATAAAAAGGAAGTTCGCAGGCTGCTATATAGACAGGGTGCGAGAATGCCTGATTCTCATAGGTTGCACCATAGCTGGGTTGCGAGAGGTTTGCAGGTTGCTCTATAGGTAGGGTGCGAGAATACTTACATGTGGGAAAATTGAGCATTTTCTCAAATCTTCTAGAAGGAGAAACTTTTATGGTGAGGTGGCATCTGAATGGTTTGGATCTTACTCGCTTTCATGATTTAGTGGGATCATCCTAACCTCCTCACCTTATCCTCTTCAACTTATAAAAGGAGAGGATCTCTCATGGAGAAAGTTAGCTTTAGCTTTTGGGGATTGGCTTGGATGAGATTA
>ML793262.1:82415-103664 GCA_009831015.1 Picea engelmannii | reverse complement strand
GATTATTATTTCTCAGCTAATGAATGATTGATCAATGGTTAAATAAAGTAAAACATATATTATATTGATTCACCCCCCCTCTCAGTATAAGCATAAGCTCAACAATTGGTATCAGAGCAGGTTCCTTTAGAAACATTCTAAGCGCTGGAAGGTATATCTCAAGAGCACACATGGCTAGTCAAGAAGGTTTCTTCACAAACAAGGGTCTATTGTTTGATGGAACAAACTATGGATTTTGGAGTGTAGGGATGCAAAATTATCTGATGGATCTTGGGTTTGATATTTGACAATCATTCGTGAATGGCTATACAACCCAAMAACCCCACCAACATATGCRACTDGAAAGAATCCTATTGAACATAATGCAAAAACCATGAATGCTATATTGAATGGTCTATTAGAATCATAATTTTTCAAGGTGATGCATTGTAAATTAGCAAAATAAATTTGGGACAAACTTCAAAACATCTATGAATGTGAAGAAGGAAAAGCTCCAAACTCATAGAAGGTAGTTTGAGAGTTTGAAAATGGAAAACGAAGAAAACATTGTGTTAGCTCCCAAAATGAACCCGTCCCTTTGGTCACATTTTGTGGTGGATAGCATGGCTATTGGTAGTTTTCTCAAATTATTTTTGAGTTTTTCTAAGCTGCAAGGTTTAGGTTTTGATTTTGTTTTAGGAATAAGATGACCCACAAAAGTCTTCTTTTCAAAATTTTCATAATTTGCTTTCAACAGCTAACGTGGGTCCAAAAGATGAATGTTAGCCGCTGAAAGTGGTGACTTTCAACAGCTAAGGAGTGTCTCTCATAGGTCTGTGCGCTGGTGAAAGTGTTGAATTTCAAAATATCCAAAGAAGCATTGTCGCGGGTGGTGCGCTATTGAAAGTGAAGACTTTCCACAGCTACGGAGCAGTTCTTACGGGATCGTGCGCTGATGAAAGTGAAGACTTTCAACAACTAAAGGGAGTTTTCCACAGGATCATGCGCTGGTGAAAGCGGTAAGTATCAACAACTAAGGGGCATTTTCCACGGGCCGTTGGCTGGAGAAAGCAGGAATCACGTGTGTGTTATCCACGTTTCTAAAAGCTAATGATGATACGATCATCCCACGTCATGCAAATCCAAATCATGCGCTGATGAAAGTGGGTAATGATGGAGACTCAGTTTTTCACGTCAAAATAGGATTACAATGCAAATCTGGTTCAGTGACGCATGCTGCACACTCATGGCACCGGAAATGGTAATTTTGAATCCAGCAACTCAGGTACAGAGGCTGTACTGCCGGGATGACAACATCAAATCAGATCATTGCTTCCATATCACACATTGTTCACGAAGGTTTGTTAAAGTTTCAAATGTTAGAAAACAGAGCCGACTCCCGATTGCTTTCAACAGCGCAAAACCTCGGCTCGAACAGCAGTTGCAGGGGTTGATATACCAAATTGTTGGGGTTTTCAAGCTACAGAATGGCAAGGAGACGCAGTGGTTCTCTACTCAGAAAAGAGATTGACAACCTATCTTTTTTACAGACACATCCCGAAGTCCAGAAACATTTTTCAAATGCAGGGTGTATTGAATTCGTTGAGAGGTTGCAAAATGGTTGCCACCAGTCGACAGCAGAAGCTTTCGCCAAAACTTTCGATGGGAATAAGGCACGTGTTGGGTCCTTGGAGATATTAGTAGACGAAGCTACCATCACTGCAGCGACCAACCTACCAAGGACGGGACAGAGTTGGTTCAAAACCACTGCCACCAAAAACTTGAATTTCAGGGCTTATTTAAAGGAAGAGTTCAAGCACAACGCATGGAAGAAGGGCATGCCAGTTTCCTATCTTGAGGAGGAGTGGAAGGAGCTGTTTAAGGGGATCCAACTCTACATTACCTCAAAGGGAAGGTATGACAAACTAATGATGTATCATTTTAAGCTCCTGGACCATTTTACAGGCAAGACTCTCCTCAATTTGCCTTTTTTCTTACATAAGAGTTTAACTAAGGTCTGCAAGAAAATCAGGGCTCAACCCCTAAGCATGAAGAATACTCTGTGCCACTTCGGCCTCATTAAATTTATCATTCTGGAGGAATTAAAACAACAGGGAAGGAGCTAGCAGTATTTTCTATTCTGGGAGGGTTTTGAAACACAGACTCAACCTGTAAATGAACAGGCGAAAGGATCAAAGAAACAGCTGGCTCCTCAAAGTAGTTCAAGGAAGAGGAGGACCCTTCTAGGACCTCCAGAAGATAGAATCTCTGGAGTGAAGTCCCACAGGTCAAAGAAAAGGTTAATCTTTGAAACCACTACAGAACAGCCCACAGAACAGCCTACAGAGAAGAGAACCAATATATTAAATTTACCCTATACAGACTCAAAATCTAAGCAACAAGATCAGTGCCCTATCACCAAGAGTCCTGAGCGGTCAACTGAGTTTGCACAAAACTATGAGACTTTTACTCATACAGAGGAAGGAGAAACATCAAAAAGCTCCAAGTCAAAGAAATCTCAGAAAATCAAGCATTTGAAAGAGGTAATTTCTCAGCAAGAGGTTTTGAAACGGGTGATCAAAGAAAGGTATAATAAGTTGTCTGATAACTTCGCCAAAACCAATGCTGCGTTTGAGAGATTGGCTCGAGAAAGTGTTAAAGAGAAGAAAAGAAAGCAGAAACTCACCAAAGAGTACAATAGTCTATGGTGGCTTGCCAAACGCCTTAAAAGGCAGATAAGAAGATTGAAACAAAAACAAAGGCAAAAATCCCATCCAGATTTGAAGGTACTTGCTCAAGTCACTGTTAATATGCAAGGTGAGAAATCAGAGACACACTGAGTTTTGATGGAATCAAAATTTTGAAGGTGAAAACTCGTTTTGGGCGGAGTCAGAGCTTTCACCAGTGTAAAGAAATATTTTATGACCCGTTAGCTGGTGAAAGGCAGTGCTTTCACCAGCTAACCAGCGAGATATTAAACGAGTTAGCTGTTGAAAGCTGGAAAAGCACTTTTTGAAGCCAAGGACAGAACAGGTCATTTCTCACAGGTTATGAAGGAATTCTAGAGTATCAAGGGAATGAAAATTGCTTGCAAAGAATTCGACATCAAAGATTTGAGGGAATTTTGGAAACCACATGTAAAAACAAACTTCCTCAAATATCGACCATGAATGTTGGAGAAATCCAACTGTCAAGATAGGTGTTTTGCCACATTGCATCACATCAAAGATTCCAGGAGCTGAAGGATGCAAATGGTGAATGTTTGAGATTGAAGACAATTCGAGTGCTAAGTTTAGTTGTTAAGTCTTTATCTTCAAAGTTGTTTAGTTAGATTTGAATTGCTTTTATTAAATACAGATCCATGTTTTTAGGATCTGTAAAACAGATTGTAAGAGGCTATAAATGCCTATTTTTGATATGAGATAAGGGTTCAAACTGGGAGATATTTTATGCCACTGTATAGACTCTTTTTGCAGAAATAAAGTTCAGTTTCCTTTCGTTTACAATATCAGAATTGTTCATCTTTCATTCCCTGTACTTTGTTTCAGTTTATTTTAGTTCATGAAGAATGTTATCTCTTTATTGTGCTCATAGACTTGAAATTAAAGGATTCCTCTCTATCTTGTATTCAACCCTGAATTCATTTGTATTTGGAAATCAAGAATAGTGTTCTTCATCCCCCTTTCAAATTATCTGATCTGATTATTGTTTCCTGAAAGCACTGCTTCTTTAGATGTGTGATGAGTGTTTATTTCATTGAATCATTAAAGACCCCATTGTCCCAAACACATAAAAACCATTATTTCTAAGTTACCAAGCACCTTTGGTCTACAACCACAAAGGGTTTCTTGGAGTGATAACAAATTGGCACCGTTGTCGGGGAGACGGAATTCAAGCTCTGCTTTCCTGGGATATGACACAGAGCTGATCTTTGATGATAGACAAAGATTAGACATTTTCAGTTGGTTGTAATCATTTATCTAGCAACTCCATAAGTTCATCCTGGCTCCTAAGAGGATCAGTACTAGGGCGAATCCTCAAGAATCACCGATCACACCAGTGTCCAATCCAGAATTAATTCTTAGAAAAGGAAAGACGATTCAAGGTCAAACTTCAAAATCGGATACAGAAGGTAATCCTCTTTTCAGTTCTGGAAAATCTACTACAGAAAAATTTGGTTTCTCTTCAAAGAACATTGATGAAAAAATAGCTGTAAATATTGTAGAAGAACAAATTCTTTTTGATCAACAGAAAAATCCTAGTGATGATAAATTGATAGACTATACTTTGATTGAAAAAACCTCTAAGACTTTAGAAAGAAGCCACAATTCTTCTTCCCTTGAGTCTTTCCACTCTCAGCAACAAGAAGATCACTTGAACATTTATACTAGCCTCCTTACTGTTGAACACCTCCTCCAAGAGTTATCTGCTAAGGGTGAAGAAAATTTAGCTGGGCAGCTTGCAAATTTTTACAGAGCCTCTTATCAGACCTCTTTCTGCTTAGAAGATTCACCTCTTTCACATTCCTCCAGTGTTGAAGATCTGAAGAAGAAAATTTCATTTTCCCCACCTCTGATAGTCATGGTTGCACCACCTCCTTTGACTAATATGCAACAAATCCTAGCTGCTAGGTATGCACCACTCATATTGCCAAACCCAGTAGCAGCCATGCCAACAGGAGACTATAAAAAATATATGCCTAAATTCACAGGCGAAGGCAATGTGTTTGCTGAAGAACATATTGAGGCTTTTTACAGTTATGCAGAGAACCTTAATATTGAAAAAGAAGATGTTTGGACACGAGTCTTTGTCCAAAGCCTAGATGGCCATGCTAGGAAATGGTTAAAAGAATTCCCTGCTGGTTCCATTGTCGGAATTGAGCAGTTGGATGAGATATTTCTGAAACATTGGGGTGATAGAAGAGATTTTGTCTACTACATCACAGAATTCGGAAACTTGAGGAAACAAAGTAGTGAGTCAGTCTCTAACTTCACTAAGAGGTTTAACCGGATGTATGGCAAAATACCAGCTGAGATAAAACCATCAGATGCTTCTACCAAGATCACATATTCTGATGCTTTTGATTCAGATTTCCATTTGCTGTTGAGAGAAAGGAGTTCACCAACATTATCTCTCACGCAAGATGCTGCTCTTGAGGTGGAATATAATATTCTGGCCTCCCAGAAGCGGAAAGGAAATTCTGATAGAAGAAGACCAAAGAATGAAGCCTCCTCTTCATCAAATACTGATCCAAAACTTGATAAAATGGACAAAATGCTAGAGTCTCTAACCTCTGAGATATCTAAGCTCAAGATCGAAAATAAACAGCCTTTGAAGGGGAGAGGCAATTATGACTCTGCAGGTAGAAATCCAAATCAAAATCCAAATAGCTTCAGAAGGAATAATCAGCCAACTCAGATCTTGCAAAGAGAAAAGAATTCTAATGAAGATCAGAGGATAAAGGTCCCTCTTCAAAATGTTGTGATGGACGAAGACAATGGTGAAGATCAAGAAGATGGAGAAGGTGACATTCATTGTGTTGGAGAAGAGATGGGGAAATCTTATCTAACACAACATGACTATGAGGAATCATTGATGACTGAACAGACAGAAGATGATCTTCTTGGTGATGGAATTTTCACAACAGAAGACAAAAATAGATATAACCTCCGATCCAAATCTAATGTTGCTCAACAAGACACACTAGCCTCTCTTGAAAAGACTGCTGCCCCTGTTAAGAAAAAGGATCAAACATCAGAAGATCAGCAAGAAAATCCTTCAAAGGTGAAAGCATCAGCTCCTCCCAAGAAGACTGTTGCCCCTGTCAACCATCAAACTCCAGAAAGTCAGCCTCCTATCGAACAACAAAGAAATCAGGAAGCCCCTTCAAATCAGGTAAAGGTTTCTGATAAAGCTGCTGATAAGGTTCCATATTCTTTTAATTTTGAGGCTGAAATACAAAAGATTAAGATTCCTATTCCTCTAGTTGAGCTGATGAAAAATGAGATGTTTAAAAGGGATATCCTCAAAACTCTAGATCCCCAATCTGTATCCCTTTCTACTGATATCCTCAACATTTATGATGATAAGCCAACCATCACTCTGGGCCAAATGATAGAAGACATAGATGATAGTTGTCCTCCCTTTTACATCTCCTTAAATATTCATGAGAAAACACTGCATAATTGTTTGTTGGACTCCGGTGCTTTGCACAATTTGATGCCAAAGGCTGTCATGGATGAGCTTGGGCTGGAGATGACCAAGTATTATCATGACCATTTCTCCTTTGATTCTCGAAAAGTCAAATGTCTTAGGATGATTAAGGATTTGGCTGTAACCTTGACCCAAGCATCAATGAAGACAATGGTGATGGATATAGTGGTGGCTGACATACCTCCTAAATTTGGATGTCTATTATCAAGATCGTGGATGAAGAGACTAGGTGGCACTCTTCAAATGGACCTCTCCTACGCTACTATTCATGTTTTCGGAGGGGTGAACAAAAGGATTTACAGGGAATCTCAGTTGGCATATGTAATCAGTGACGAGAAAAATCCATCCAATCATCCTATCTATTCGGTTGACACGGGTATGGGATCTTGTATTTTGCAAATTGATGATTCACTACCTGATACATTGCTGCTCAGAAAGCCTACAGATCAGATCATAGTTCAACCCACAGAAACAGCAGAAGAAGACCTTTGGACCATGTTCTTTGAGGGGGCTTGCACTAAGGAGTCAGCTGGAGCAGGAGTGGTATTCATTTCTCCTTCTAAGAAAACTTATCATTTGTCCTTTAAACTCGATTTTAAAGTGACTAATAACATTGCTGAGTATGAGGCATTACTTTTGGGACTGAATGCAGCCAAAGAGAGAAACATTAAAAAATTGCAGGTGTTTGGAGATGCAGATTTGATTATCCAACAGGTGAATAAGTCCTTTCAAGCGAAGCATGTCAGGTTGAAGGCATACAAAGATGAAGTGTTGAAGGAAATTCGCGATTTTGCAGATTTTAAGATTTCATTTGTACCTAGAGCAATGAATGAATTGGCTGATTCATTGGTTGTGTCTGCTTGTGCATTCATACCCCCTAAGCCTCATAAATTAACTTACGAAATTCAAGTTAAATATAGGCCCTCTCTCCCTGATAACATAAAATTTTGGAAGGTTTTTGAAGACGATGTTGAACTCACTAGATTCCTTGCAGTGATAGATGAGTTTGCAGATCTGCAGATTGATCAGGAGAACGAACATGATCATGAAGTTGAGGAGTCAAAGGTCAAGAGAAAAATCGCAGCACATGAAATAGTTCAGCTGTCCACCAACAGAATTCCTAAAGGTTTGGTCCCGTTGGAAAGGTTGTTCGATAACAATGATGTGGCTGTCAAATTGCAAAGTGGGGAAAAAGATTCAGAGGTTTTGTAGTATAATTTGGCTAGTGAGCAAGATCTTAAACATGTTAACTTAGCCTCACATTTGACTGAAAAACAAAGGGCTGATTATGGAGAATTGCTAAAGGAATTTGCAGACATCTTTGCTTGGCAGTATGATGATTTGAAGACCTTTGACACAGAAGTAATTCAGCATAAGATTCCCTTGAATAAATACACCAAACCATTCAGGCAGAAGCTTAGATCCTTCAACCCTTTGTTGCTGCCTACAATGGAAAGAGAAATTAAGAAACTGTTGGATGCCCGCATTATCATTCCTCTCAGGTATTCAGAATGGATTGCGAATATTGTGCCGATTAGGAAGAAGAATGGGGAGATCAGACTCTGTGTAGACTTTAGAAATTTGAATAAGTGCTCTAGGAAGGACAACTACCCTCTGCCTAAAATGGAGCATATTTTGCAGAAGGTGTCAAGATCAAAGGTGATGTCTCTTATTGATGGGTTTTCCGGATACAACCAGATTGATGTCCATCCGGAAGACAAGGAAAAGACTACTTTTACCACTCCATGGGGTATGTTTATGTACGAGAAGATACCCTTTGGATTGATGAATGCAGGAGAGACATTCCAAAGGGAAATGGACATTGGTTTCATTGGAGAGAAAGATAAATTTGTCCTGATTTATCTTGATGATATCACTGTTTTCTCAAGCAGCCACGAACTTCATTTGCAGCACTTAATAAGGACATTTCTGAAATGTCAAAGGTATGGCATCTCTCTTAATCCAAAAAAATCAAATTTTGCACTTAAGGAGGGGAAATTGCTTGGGCATATTGTTTCAGCTGATGGGGTTAAGATTGACCCAAAGAGGGTAGAAGTAATTAAAAATCTGTCTCTTCCTAGATCAAAGAAAGACATTCAGTCTTTCCTTGGGACTATTAACTTTGTCAGAAGGTTTATAGTAAATTTTGCTGAACTCACGAAGCATATCACTGCTATGTTGAGAAAGGACTCTGAGGTAAAATGGACTAAAGCAGCCAGACATTCATTCAATGCCATTAAGGAAGCCATCACAACAGCCCCTGTTTTGATCAGCCCCGATTTCTCCAAGGTATTTTACATTTTTTCATTTGCTTCAAGTGATACAATCGCAGCAGTACTCTTGCAGAAAAATGTTGATGATCAGGAGCAGTCGGTTGCCTTCTTCAGTAAGGTATTGAGAGATGCAGAGGTAAAGTATGAATTGTTGGAGAAACAAGCATATGCACTTGTCAAGTCATTGAAAGCTTTCAGGGTCTACATTCTTCAGGCAAAGGTAATAGATTTTGTTCCCTCCAGTTCAGTTAAAGATGTTCTTGTCCAGCCTGACATTGATGGAAAAAGGAGTAAGTGGATAGCAAGATTGATTGAATTCGATGTCGAAATCAAACCAACAAAACTTTTGAAAGGCCAGGGCCTTGCCAAACTTCTGGCAGAGGAAAATTGCAGGCTGCTTGACATAAATCTGATGAGTATCAATGCAGAAAATGTTCAGTCTTCAGAGAACAAAGAGGGTGAGGAAATGCAGGTCTCATATCACTTAGCTGATTGCAAATGGTACAGTCATATTATTCAGTTTCTGCAAACTTTATTAGTCCCATCAGATTTGACAAAGACTCAAAGAAGGGCTTTGAAGCTCAAAGCTATAAATTTCTACATCAATGACAACTTGTTGTTCTGGAAAAATCCCATAGGTTTATTGTTGAGATGTGTAAACCAAGAAGAGGCAGCTAAGGTCATGATTGAGTTTCATAATAGTGAATGTGGGGGACATCACTATTGGAAAACCACTGCACACAAAATCTTAAGATCCGGTTACTACTGGCCATCCTTATTTTCAGATGTGTATGAGTTTGTGAAAACATGTGACAAATGTCAGAGATTCGAAGGTAAAAAACAACTGAAGTCTCTTTCCCTCAAACCTATAGTGGTCACAGGGCCTTTCTAGCAGTGGGGCCTGGACTTCATAGGTGAAATTCATCCGCCTTCCAGTGGTCAGCATCGGTGGATCCTGGTTGCCACCGATTACTTTACAAAGTGGATTGAGGTTGTTCCCACCCAGAACGCCAATCATACTGTCATCATAAATTTTCTGCAAGAAAACATATTTGCCAGATTTGGCTGTCCCAAGAGATTGGTCACTGATAATGCCGCTGCATTCAAAGATAAACACTTGGTGAAATTGTGTGAAGAGATGGGAATTCAGCTGGTACATTCAATAGCTTACTATCCGCAAGGGAATGGCTTAGCTAAGTCATCCAACAAGAGTTTAGTCAGAATCATAAAGAAGCTGCTTGAACAAAATGCCAGAGGTTGGGATTCCAAACTGAAGTTTGCCTTATGGGCTGACAGGGTTACATGTAAGAAATCAATTGGTACATCTCCTTTCAAGTTGGTATATGGTACTGAAGCCATATTTCATTTTCAACTTGCATTGCTGGTTGCAAAGTTCATACAAGAAACTGATTCTGAACCAAGTGATTTGACCAGGAGAATTCATAATTTGGTAGAACTACAGCAAGATAGAGAGAATCTCTTGGAAAAAATAGAATTGCATCAAGAAAGAATCAAAGAAACTTTCGACAAGAAAGTCAAATCAGATGTCTTCAAAACAGGGGATTTAGTCTTAAAGTGGGATGCATCAAGGCAGAAGAAGGGGAAACACGGAAAATTTGAGGCTCTCTGGACAGGTCCTTTTGTCATAACAGCGGTGCAGCAGAACAATACCTTTTTTCTCCAAACTCTTTCAGGCGAGGCAGTAGCAGGTGGCCCTTTCAACGGGCGCTTCTTGAAGATCTATTTCTCATAAGGCTTCCTTTGAAGCCCTGTTCTGCTTGTACATATTTCTTTTTCAGTTATGTTTTCTTTATTTCTGTCATTCAAATAACTCCATGCCCAATGGTACTAGCAAACTATTTTTCAACTTTATGTTTCAAATTGTAATAAGGCTACTGAGTCTAGCTAGGTTCTTGGTCACCTCACAGGGAGATGCCCATCCCAGTTGGAGCCAAATGTTAGCTCCCAAAATGAACCCGTTCCTTTGGTCACATTTTGTGGTGGATAGCATGGCTATTGGTAGTTTTCTCAAATTATTTTTGAGTTTTTCTAAGCTGCAAGGTTTAGGTTTTGATTTTGTTTTAGGAATAAGATGACCCACAAAAGTCTTCTTTTCAAAATTTTCATAATTTGCTTTCAACAGCTAACGTGGGTCCAAAAGATGAATGTTAGCCACTGAAAGTGGCGACTTTCAATAGCTAAGGAGCGTCTCTCATAGGTCTGTGCGCTAGTGAAAGTGTTGAATTTCAAAATATCCAAAGAAGCATTGTCGCGGGTGGTGCGCTGCTGAAAGTGAAGACTCTCCACAGCTATGGAGCAGTTCTTACGGGATCGTGCACTGATGAAAGTGAATACTTTCAACAGCTAAAGGGATTTTCCATAGGATCATGCGTTGGTGAAAGCGGTAAGTATCAACAGCTAAGGGGCGTTTTCCACAGGCCATTGGCTGGAGAAAGCAGGAATCACGTGTGTGTTATCCACGTTTCTAAAAGCTAATGATGATACGATCATCCCACGTCATGCAAATCCAAATCATGCACTGATAAAAGTGGATAATGATGGAGACTCAGTTTTTCACGTCAAAATAGGATTATGATGTGGATTTGGTTCAGTGACACATGTTGCACACTCATGGCACCGAAAATGGTAATTTCGAATCCAGCAACTCAGGTACAGAGGTTGTACTGCCGGGCTGACAACATCAAATTAGATCATTGCTTCCATATCACACATTGTTCATGAAGGTTTGTTAAAGTTTCAAATGTTAGAAAACAGATCCGACTCCCGAGTGCTTTCAACAGCGCAAAACCTCGGCTCGAACAACAGTTGCAGGGGTTGATATACCAGATTGTTGGGGTTTTCAAGCTACAGAATGGCAAGGAGACACAGTGGTTCTCTACTCAGAAAAGAGCTGGACAACCTATCTTTTTTACAGACACATCCTGAATTCCAGAAACATTTTTCAAATGCAGGGTGTATTGAATTCGTTGAGAGGTTGCAAAATGGTTGCCACCAGTCGACAGCAGAAGCTTTCACCAAAACTTTCGATGGGAATAAGGCACGTGTTGGGTCCTTGGAGATCTTAGTAGATGAAGTTGCCATCGCTGCAGCGACCAGCCTACCAAGGACAGGCCAGAGTTGGTTCAAAACCACTGCCACCAAAAACTTGAATTTCAGGGCTTATTTAAAGGAAGAGTTCAAGCACAACGCATGGAAGAAGGGCATGCCAGTTTCCTATCTTGAAGAGGAGTGGCAGGAGATGTTTAAGGGGATCCAACTCTACATTACCTCAGAGGGAAAGTATGGCAAACTCATGATGTATCATTTTAAGCTCCTGGACCATTTTACAGGCAAGACTCTCCTCAATTTTCTTTTTTTCTTACATAAGAGTTTAACTAAGGTCTGCAAGAAAATCAGGGCTCAACCCCTAAGCATGAAGAATACTTTGTGCCACTTCGGCCTCATTAAATTGATCATTCTGGAGGAATTAAAACAGGGGAAGGAGCTGGTAGCATTTTCTATTCTGGGAGGGTTTTGAAACACAGACTCAGCCTGTAAATGAACGGGGGAAAGGATCAAAGAAACAACTGACTCCTCAAAGTAGTTCAAGGAAGAGGAGGACCCTGCCAGGACCTCCAGAAGATAGAATCTCTGGAGTGAAGTCCCACAGGTCAAAGAAAAGGTTAATCTTTGAAACCACTATAGAACAACCCAGAGAACAACCTACAGAGAAGAGAACCAATATATTAAATTTACCCTATACAGACTCAGAATCGAAGCAACAAGATCAGTGCCCTATCACCAAGAGTCTTGAGCGGTCAACTGAGTTTGAACAAAACTATGAGACTTTTACTCATACAGAGGAAGGAGAAACATCAAAAAGCTCCAAGTCAAAGAAATCTCAGAAAATCAAGCATCTAAAAGAGGTAATTTCTCAGCAAGAGGTTTTGGAATGGGTGATCAAAGAAAGGTATAAGAAGTTGTCTGATAACTTCGCCAAAACCAATGCTGCGTTTGAGAGATTGGCTCGGGAAAGTGTTAAAGAGAATAAAAGAAAGCAGAAACTCACCAAAGATTACAATAGTCTATGGTGGCTTGCAAAATGCCTTAAAAGGTAGATAAGAAGATTGAAACAAAAACAAAGGCAAAAATCCCATCCAGATTTGAAGGTACTTGCTCAAGTCATTGTTAATATGCAAGGTGAGAAATCAGAGACACACTGAGTTTTGATGGAATCAAAATTTTGAAGGTGAAAAATTGTTTTGGGCACAGTCAGAGCTTTCACCAACACAAAGTGATATTTTATGACCCGTTAGCTGGTGAAAGGCAGCGCTTTCACCAACTAACCAGCGAGATATTAAACGAGTTAGTTGTTGAAAGCTGGAAAAGCACTTTTTGAAGCCAAGGACAGAACAGGTCATTTCTCACAGGTATGAAGGAATTCTAGAGTATCAAGGGAATGAAAATTGCTTGCAAAGGATTCGACATCAAAGATTTGGAGGAATTTTGGAAACCACATGTAAAAACAAACTTCCTCAAATATCGACCATGAACGTTGGAGAAATCCAACTGTCAAGACAGGTGTTTTGCCACATTGCATCACATCAAAGATTCTAGGAGCTGAAGGATGCAGATGGCGAATGTTTGAGATTGAAGACAATTCGAGTGCTAAGTTTAGTTGATAAATATTTATCTTCAAAGTTGTTTAGTTAGATTTGAATTGCTTTTATTAAATACAAATCCATGTTTTTAGGATCTGTAAAATAGATTGTAAGAGGCTATAAATGCCTATTTTTTATATGAGATAAGGGTTCAAACTGTGAGATATTTTATGCCACTGTATAGACTCTTTTTGCAGAAATAAAGTTCAGTTTCCTTTCGTTTACAATATCAGAATTGTTCATCTTTCATTTCCTGTACTTTGTTTCAGTATATTTTAGTTCATGAAGATTGTTATCTCTTTATTGAGCTCATAGACTTGAAATTAAAGGATTCCTCTCTATCTTGTATTCGGCCCTGCATTCATTTGTATTTGGTAATCGAGAATAGTGTTCTTCATCCCCCTTTCAAATTATCTAATCTGATTATTGTTTCCTGAAAGCACTGCTTCTTTAGATGTGTGATGAGTGTTTATTTCATTGAATCATTAAAGACCCCATTGTCCCAAACACATAAAAACCATTATTTCTAAGTTACCAAGCACCTTTGGTCTACAACCACAAAGGGTTTCTTGGAGTGATAACACGTTGCAGCCTATTTTCTTCGAGTATATGAAATTCCCAACACCATCAGAGGACTTGGTGAGGAGGTTGAAGAACCGGTGATTATGTAAAAAGTTCTTAGGTATATCCACTTAATATTTTATTCCAAGGTCTGTGCCATTGAATAAATAAAGGATCTAGAGAAACTAACAATGGATGAGCTACATGGGATTCTCACTACATAGGAGATGAAGACAGAAAAAGAAAATCCAACACAAAAGGAAGCATCTTTCAAAGCATCAAAGAAGAAAAAAGGACACAAATAATGTGATTGTTCTATCCATGAATCAGATATAGAAGAAGCACCTTTTGTGAGAAAGCTAAAGAGAGGATCTAGCAAACACAAAGGTAAGCTACTCTTCATGTGTTTTAATTGTGGTGGAGTAGGGAATTTTGTTGTTAAATTTTCATATGAAAAAAGGGAAGATAATGATGATGAGGACAATAATGTCAAAGAATATCATAACAATAGAAAAAATATTATAGAAGAGAAAAATATATTAAGAAGAAAGTTTTTACTCTAGAGAAGATAGTAGCTCGTCTAAAGAAAGTGATGGATATGTTTATCTAAAGAAAGCGATGGATATGTTTATGATATTGACAAAGAATAATTCCTCTTCATGGACATGGAAATAAATTCTATCGATAAATAAGGTGAATACAATAAGAAAGAAAAATTAGAAGAAGAAGACATTGATGGGGAAGGGAATCTTGAAGTAGAACTCATTAGTTACTTAGAAGAAATAGACAGACTTAGAGAAAAGAATAGAAAGTAGAAAGAGAAATTGCAGAAATATGAAGAGTAGGATCATGATATTGAAGAAACAAAGAAGATAGTTTTCATCCTGAAGACTCGACGAGAAGAGGTAAAAAGTATAGAAGAAATGGTGAGAAGCCAACTATAAGAAAAGGAAGACAATTGCAAGAAGTTAGAAGCTAAAATAGTTTCCTTAAGAAAGGAACTCGAGAAAACAACTGATATATTGAACATAATCTTGAAGTTTGGAAATATTGTTGATATATTAGATAATATTCTCAGTTTCCAAAGGTCACCATTCATCAAAACAAGTCTTGGCTACTACGAAAAACAAAATATCCCTGAGGGATATGCAAGCAATAAGGTCACAAAGCCATCAGAAAAGGAAACTGAAGAAAAACCTAAAATCTATGCCAATATTCTCAAAGGATCCATAAAAAATGAAAGTAGTAGCAGGAAAGAAAATGATGACCAACAAAAATCTAATTCTACCCAAAAGAATGAATTTAGAAGAGTTGTTCCACCAATAAGACATTTCACAAACCGATACCAAAATCCTTTTCTTGGTTGTTGGCCCTTGGTTATGGAAAAAAGCGAAGATCAAGGAAGAAAAGGTGAAATGTGAACTACGTGGAAGACATAGTGACTGTTACTGGGTCGAACTGAGAAAAAGAGCAGAAAAGACAAAGTGAAGTAAAAGATAGAGAGTCGTTGGATGAGGAGATCGAGAATGAAAGATCAACAAGGAAGAAGGATAGTGGACAACTCAGTAAGCGGAAAAATCCACCGTTGGATGCTTTGGAGCACCACGCAAGAAGGAAGGAAAGACAGGTTGGCGAAGCCCTAAAAACATGGGTCAAGTTGACCTAGGGTTTTAAACACCTAGGGTTTTGGTATCTAGGGTTTTGATACCTAGGTTTTGGCCTAAGGATGTCAGTGAGCTATTGTAATGTATAAATAAAGGTCAAGAGGACCTGGGCCAAGTTGGTGTTAGTGTTGTTGTTATTGTTTCTATTGTTGTTGAGAGAAGTGTTGAGTGTGAGAGCCTTCTATTATTGTAAGATATCCAGGTAGGTGCAGAGATCTAGTCTTGCAGCTGGGTGCACAGGAAGGGGAGAGGAAGAGAGAAGAAGAAAGAATATCTGCTAGCTAACAGCGCAGATGAGAAATGTGTGCTTTACCTTAATATATTATAAGCATAGTTATGTGGACGTAGCCCTAGAGAGAGGGTGAACCACGTATATCTTGTGTCGTGTGTGTGAATGATGTTATGTTCTTTGTCATTGATATATTGTTATTACATGGCTGTGTTAGATCGGATCTATAGTTGTGCGGAGTATATCTAAGTTGATAAGTGATATGTGCATGTTGTATTATTCTGATAATCGATCCACTTGATATTCCCCTTGGTTGTAGAAATCTATGTCCTGCAACCCCCTCATATATTCTTTGGGTGAGACTGCATCTGCCTCACAGGTGTTGTCAAAAGGGCCAGTATCTAGGGATTGTTGGTGCACTCTAGGAGCCGAACCCTGGGTCTGTCTCTATGCCAACAAATGATTTTGTTGTCAGGACCTGAGTCTTCTTGAGGGAATTTCAAGGGGGTTCCCATCAAATATAGAGATTCAAAAGTGGATAAAGGATCAAGAAAAGGACTTCACTGAAGCCCAAAAAAAAAAAACCATAATCTGAGTACAGAGGATTGGTTAGGAAGATATATATTTACCGATATACATGAGATATTCTTTGGAGGAATCCATCAAGAGATATATGAGTGGTTAGCTAGGTTAGCAGATACCTAGTTTGAAGTCAGATCTAGACCTCCTGTGGTTTGGACGTCGTCGTTGATCAAGAAGGTCAAGAGAGTTGACAATGTCATGTTGAGAGAAGTAGACCACTGGTTCGATAGCACCATTGGAGGGTACATCACCGAGTTTGTTGTTGACAGAGTAGAGTCATATAGCCAAGCCGAGAGATATTTCTTCAAGGGACCCAGAGGGGAATTTTTACATTTTCTGAAGATAAAAATCAATATGTTATTGCATGAGAGAAACATCTTGAAGATACAGTAGATCGATTGGATTTAAAGAGGCTAATGTTCAAGAATTCAAACAATGATAGCGACACAAAAGATGGACATACGCGTAGTGGGAGGGTGTTTAGAGAAGTCCATATTGAAAACCTGTTTAAGCAGAACTACAGGGACGAGGATTTATACAGTGGAGAAGAGGTAGATCTGATAGACAAAGAACATTCGGAACCCACCAAGGCAGGGGCAGAGGAAGCTGAAGAACTTTGTCGAGACGAGCCAGAAACCTCAAGAACTGCACATACCATTGAAGTAAGTACTATTATTCCTCCTGTTGTTTCACCAACATTAAGAAATCAAAGTAATCAAAGTCACCAGAGTATTCAGAGCATTGTCACTAGTAGTCCACCACATACTCAGTCAAGAAAACTAGGAAGATCTATGGCAGAAGAGATGAGGCTCCCTATATTTAGGGGAGATGGATCTGAAGACCCTGACTAGCATTGGTTCCTATGTGAATCCATATGGAATATTAAGAATGTCACTGACGAATCTGTTAAAAGAACTCAGTTTAGTACAAATCTGAGGGATCAGGCACTGAGCTAGTACATGAAGCTTGTCCAAGGACTTGCACAGCCTAAGCCACTAAATGAGGTCAAGAATGCACTGATTGCAGATTTTAAGAAACCTAAGTCGGAGTCCGAATGTATTATAGAACTAAAGGAGATCAAGCAAAAGGTATTCGAACTAGTTTGGGAGTTTGATTAGAGATTCAAGACCTTAACAATCCGATTGACTTTTCAGATCCCAGATGAGAAGAAAAAGGAATGGTTCATTGATGCCTTTTTACCACACATCAGAGTTCCTCTGATGAAAAAGAAGATTGCTTCGCAAGATGAGGCATTGGATATCGCCATGAAGCTTGAATCAGACCCTATGGGAGAATCCAACTCAGGTATGAGTCAAATCTTGAGTTAGCTAACTAGTTTGTCTCTACATGTCGAAGATATGAAGAAAGACAAAAGAGAAGACATCTGGTGTGTCAGATGCAAATCAGAAGGCCATGACAAGGAGCATTGTCCCTTATTTCATGAATACTTGGCCTCTGGAGCTCCAAGTCCTTTGAAGCAGGTCACCCTACCCTGGTGTGAAGTATGAAAAAACAGACATCGTCTTGGTGAGTGCTATTACATGCAAAAATATGTTCAGACACCCACAAATTTGTATTTCACGTTCTGCAAGTCAGTAGGGCATGATGATATGGATTGTAGGGCTTATGATCTCATGCACAAAAGGTCAAGAGATATATACAAGATTCAAGTCGAAGCACAACAAGAAGGAAACACTACGCAGTATAACTCCCCGGGAAGAGGAAACTTAAATCCTCGCAGTGGATTCATAGGACAAGGACGAGGAGGACGTATGGGTCGAGGCTGAGGATAGATCATCTATTACAACTGTCTGCAACCAGGACACTTAGAAAAGGACTGTCATAACCCTTGCACTACTTGCAGCTACTGTAGTTCATTTGAACATGTTATAGAAGATTGTCCTGTGCTTCTAGATAAGCTTCAAGAAAGACAAGGACCTCAGCAGAACCCACAAGTGAAACTGATATATGTTGAACCTCGCGTAGAATACCCTAGAGTCATTTTTATAACTAGAGGAGGCGTTGTTACAGGAGAAGACAAACTAACCCAAGGGAAGACTACAGAAGACTCAGGAGTCAAGAATGTTGCAAAGAAGACCCTAAAGTTTGATGTAAAGAAATAAATACAAGTATTTGAGGAGGCAAGAAAAGAGTTCAAAGAATATCAAGGTTCTTCCTCAAAGACATGACCAGAAGTAAGAGAATATGGAGTGCCTCTGGCATTCAATCAGTCTTCTTCGCCTAAAGAAGGAAAAGAGGTAAGCAAGCTCATGGAATTTTTATATACTTGTATTAATTTGATTCAAGATGAAAGCATTGTACAAGAGCTACAGAATTTAATCAAACAGTATGAGATAGGAAAGATAAACCCCTTACTGAATAGGGTAGTACACCAAATTGTAAAAAGGAGAAGGAAAAATAAATAATTACACTTGAATGCTCAAATAGGAGAATATGATATAGACTATGTAGTCCTCAACTTCAGGTCAGAGGTCAATATCATGACGAAGCAAACCTGGGCACTGATGGGAAAACCAAAGTTGATATATTCCCCTATCAGGCTTAGGATGGCTAATTAGCAAGTTGTAAGTTCCTTTGGCAGATTGGAACATGTCCCTGTGGACATCGACGGAGTAAAAACATTTGTAGATTTTGAGGTAATTGAGATAGTTGACGACAATTGTCCTTACCCTGCGTTGTTAGGAATTGATTGGGCTTTCAATAATTCCACTGTGGTTGATTTAAAGAAAAGACGTATGACATTTGAAAGAGATGGCCTTAGGTTCATCACGCCTTTAGATCCAGATGAAGATCAACGATACACCAAAGCTATCAGAGAAGAAGACCACGCATATGAGCTGGAAAACATATACAAACTAAAAGCCAGACAGCATGATTACATCAATCCTACAACCAATGGAAACCTAAGTTGGTGAAGTGAGATTCAGAAGAAGCATTGGAGAACTGGAAGAATAAAATGTATGAAGTATCTACAAGGAGATGTGCTAGACTAACCAGAGAAGTTTGCTAGATCAAAACAACAGTAAGTAACTTACCCACATTTGATGGTTTGAATCCTTTAGAAGCCTTCTTATCATACTTCGAAGCAAGTGTACCAATACAACAGAGATTGTTGGCAATGGATGAGGCCATGAAAGACACACCAACAAGATGGTGGGGGACACACAAAATCACTATCACAGACTAGACACAATGTCACATTTTAATGACAGTGTGGTTCTCAGCCCAAGTAGAAGGCTGCGAAGTTCGGTACACAGGTCAAATTTTCCCAAAGGACCATGTTCGAAGCTACGAAGAGGCCTGGAGCAACATTCCTCAAGATAAATGGGTGCACAAATTCATCAACACACTAGACACGAGACCTATCAATTGGTACCTGCAAGCAGAGCTACACCTCGTCACTGTAGATTGGGAAGGTGTGACTCAGAATTTTGTAACCACCTTCTTATTTGAAATTCAATATCCTTTAGTAGATCAAGCACTACAGATTGTGAGACATAAAGTATTTGAGGAAGCATCTAGCCTTCCCTTGGAACAAGAAGAGGACAAATGGACTGCACCTCTCCAGAAACTACAAGGTTGTTACAACATCAATGTGGATGAAGACGATGATCCAAGAAAGGTAAACATCGCAGAAATAGAAGGTCAGAGAAATGTGAAAGGACCAGAATTTCAGCTACCATTCATTGGATGACAGATCAATATTAAGAAGTTCAATATTGGAACAGAGGAGACATTGAATCTTGCCAATGTCAGAGATTATTGGGATGTTGCTACCATTGACAAGATTGCAGAGTTGTTGCATGAGTATCATGACTTGTTTCTGACCAATTTCACTGATATGAAGGGTATCAAAGGGCCTATGGGAGATATGAGGATCCCTTTGAAACTATATGCAAAACCAATCAAACAGAGACCCTACAGATTGAACCCTAAATATAAAGAGGAAGTGAAGATTGATCTCGATAGAATGTTGGAAGCAGGTATTATAGAACCTGTCGAAGAATCAGAGTGGATCATCCCTATGGTGGTGCAAGACAAGAAGACAGGTGAGATCAATATTTGCGTAGATCTCAGGAAGCTGAACGATGCTTACTTGCATGACCCCTTCCCTACACCATTCACTGACAAAGTGTTAGATAACGTGGGAGGCTAGGAGGTATATTCTTTTACAGATGGATTTTCAGGATACCATCAGATCCGGATTTCCAAGGAGGATCACCATAAGACCATGTTTTCCACATAATGGGGATCCTACCAATATACAGTGATGGCATTTGGATTGAAGAATGCCCCAGCCATCTTTTCCAGGGTGGTGGTCGAAGCATTCAAAGAGTTTTTGCATAAATTTCTAGAAGCATATTTTGATGATTGGACTGTTTTTAGTGTGTTGAAAAACCATATTGAATATCTAAGGCTAATGTTGGACAAATGCAGGCAGTGTCAAAATTCTTGGAATCTGAATAAGTGCATCTTCTTCTTACCATTTGGAGTGTTGTTAGGACATTGTATGCAAGCAGGGATTGCTAGTAGATCCATCTAAAATTGCCATTATAGTTTATTTGCCCCCTCCTACTTAAGTCAAACAATTGCTCACTGTGCTAGGACATACTGGATATTACAGGAAGTTCATCAAAGGATATGCCCAGATTACAACACCCATGGAGAAGCTTTTGAACAAGGAATGTCAGTTTAGTTGGCCAGAATAATGCCAGTAGAGATTTGACACACTAAAACAAAATATGGTTACTGCGCCTATTCTGGTCTTCCCATATTGGAGCAAAGAATTTCATGTGCATGTCGATGCATCGTCCATTGCATTGGGATTTGTGTTAGCACAACCAGGAACAAAAGACATTGACCACCCGTTAGTCTTTGCTAGCAGGAAGCTATCCATAGCTAAGATTAATTACACCACCACTGAGAGAGAAGGATTAGCCATGGTGTATGTGATGTTGGGAGGACACTCTAAAATGTTTACTGATCACTCTATGCTTAAGTACCTAGTCAACAAGCCAGTGTTGGGGGGGAGAATATGCAGATGGCTTCTGCTATTTCAGGAATAT
>ML793262.1:61880-75560 GCA_009831015.1 Picea engelmannii | reverse complement strand
GTGATTAGACATGATCCTAACTCTGAGGTGACATATGGGTAAGGACATGAAGGGTAGTTTAAATTTCAATTTTTGCAAGATTAGTTTTAATTTCTGCAAGTGTGATTAGACATGATCCTAACTCCAAGGTGACATACGGGTAAGGACATGTAGGGTAGCGTAAATTTTAATTCATGCAAGTGTGATTAGACATGATCCTAACTCCGAGATGACATACAGGTATAGACATGTAGGGTAGTGTAAATTTCAATTCATGCAAGTGTGGTAGTTTAAATTTCTTTTTCATGCAAGTGTGATTAGACATGCCCCTAACTCTGAGGTGACATATGGGTAAGGACATGTAGGGTAGTTTAAATTTCAATTTCTGCAAGTTAGCGTAAATTTCAATTTCCGCAAGATTAGTTTAAATTTTTGCAAGTGTGATCTACATGTGTTGGTTCTAGGGGTCTTAACAGCTACTTGAATGGAGACTGCTCATGTTCTCCCTGACCAACTATCAGGAACATTTTAATTTCCGCAACTGTGAAGAGTAATTTTTTTTTTTAAGTAAGAAGTATAGTATATATATTAAAAAGCCTACCAGAGGCAAAAAGGAAACCACAGCTATAGCCATAGTCTGAAGGTGTTGATGGGCTGCCCCAACATAGGGGAAACCAGCCCATTCAGCCACCTAATCCTCAAAAGTTTGATAAAACCAACTGAACATTAGAGTCTGAAACTATAAAAACAGCAGGAGAAAATGACACATAACCTATATGCTTGCCACATAGCTTGGCTAGGTGCCTTGGAGGTCACCAGGCCATTGTTCCTCCTCGATGACCGTTGTTCCATCTCCCCAATGCACTTCGACCTTCATAGCCGCGTTGATGCTCGGATTGCTTCTCTCAATGTCTTGTTTCTGAGCCTCGGCCTCGGTCCCACTGTCCTGGCTTTTCTTTTCTTGCTTTTCATCAGTTTGCCCCATATCAACATCATTGTGGGAGGACGGGCCTTGGTCCTTCCTCATGTCTGCTTTGACGCCTCCAGAGTCGTCAGCTAGTGCATGCATGGAGGGTTCTCCTGTCTCATCTATATGAATAGTCGTCTGTAGAGAGGAAAGGAGCTGGAGGAACAGTCCTATCTTTTCATTGTTAAGCTCCAAGCGGAATTGTACGTCCTCTACCCCCCTGTGCAGGTCAAAGACTAGGCCCTAGAGTATGTCTAATTTGTCTTGGAGTTGCTCGCCATGGATGTGGTCTGCCGAGGAGTGAGCCATATGAGGTTGGTCGCCCGGAGGGGACATGTACTGGGCACCAGAGGTACCAGGTGGAGTTGTAAGACTAGGGTGGGGAGGTGTGGCCATTGTCAAAGAGTGAATGAAGCACAAAGCCAAGCTAAGCGAGTGAGGGACGAGCGCACGGTGCTGGGAGGAGGTGTGCGAGGGAAAATGCGTAGGGGGAGGAGCCATAGGTCACCGAGGCTTCCAAGGGGATCCCCATCGAGGCCTCCCTCTCAGCCTTGGCTTATGGTTTGGCATGGTAAGTCGGAGGCGACGAGCCAAGAACCAGCGGTAAAGAAGAGTATTCGGGTGGCTGTCTGCTCTAGCCCACGGCGACCAGAGATCCAACCACCAAATCGACCAGTGCTCGATACAAAGAATCATAACCAGGCGTGAATGCAGCATCTTCATTATCAATTCACCGTAGAGGAGAGGCGTAAATGCCCGAATGTTCGACATGGGGGAATTAAATTCTGTGGAGGGTGGCGGGTGGGGGCACGAGCCCGTCACATGGCTCCGTGCCCCGTTGGCGCTCTCCGTTGTCCTCCTCTTGCCCAGTGGACTCCAATAACACCCCATCCGGGGAGGCATCCACCATTCTGGCTTTGCAAATGCACTGTTGCAGAATAGGGTTATCGGGTTCTAGAGCTGAGTTGCATATAAGATCTGTCTCTCTCCTTTGGATGCCTATATTGGCTAGAGCATCCACCACTTGATTTGCGTTTCTACGGACATGGGTAGGAATGATGGCTATATCTGGTCTCAGAGAGTCAGTTATGCACTGTAGTCCATGCAGGAGGCACCAACTAGGGGAGATTCTGTCTGGGCTGACCCCATTTATGATTCTGCGCAGCAGGCCGATGATGATGTGGGAGTCTCCCTCCACTACTAAATTAGAAAAATTGCTTTTGATGGCTATCTGTAGTCCCTTAGTGAGGCCCCAGAGTTCTACAGTGTTGTTCATGGAGTGTCCTATGTAGCCAACTCCAATGAGAAGGATTTTCCCATTGTGATCTCGGAAGACTATTCCATAACCTGCTGGTCCTGGGTTGCCTTTGGAGGCTCCGTCAAAGTTGAGTTTGATGAAGGCCTCCGGGGGAGGGGACCAAGAAGAGGGGCTACTCTGAGAGGGGGCCGAATTAGGGGGAGCATCAGTTCGCAAGGAGGAAGGTGGTGACCAAAAGCTGATGATGGGGAGTTCATCTGGAAATCCATGTAGGTTATCTTCAGTTCGGAGCTGAGGGGGTATGGATTCCAGGATATTAAAATAGCATAGATGCCAACGGTGCTGCCAAGGGAGGGAGAGATATTTGAAGATTCTGCTATTCCTTTCTTTCCAGGTATGCCAGAGAATGAATCCCGGTAGAAGCTGCCAGACCCGGTTAAGGAGGGGAGAGCGGAAAGCCTGATCACGCCAATTTGCAATGGTGTCCAAAATGCTGTCCCTACAATGATCGGAGGTTCGCATGACGATTACTGCCTGGTCCCAAAGTTGGGCAGTGTAATGACAGTAGTTGAGGATATGTTCCATTGTTTCCTCTGCTTCGCCACACAGTAAGCATATAGAGGGTCCCACGAATCCCCTTTTTGCTAAGTTGTCCCAGGTGAGAATGCTGGAGTGAGCGATTAGCCAGAGGAAGAGGGTAACTTTAGGCCAATGCTTGAGGTTCCAGAGTTTGCTCCATAATGGCGTGTTGTGGGTGAGGACTGAGGGGGCCCTGAGCCGGTAAGCTTCTTGTGTGTTGAAAGTTCCACGCGGTTTATGTCCCCACCTCAGAATGTCCTCTCCCTCGGTGATGGGAATTCTTCACTTCTGTAATTCCTCCTGCAAAGGATATAGATTCTCATTAGGTGCCAAATTGAGGCGTGCTTTGTCCACGTGCCACTGGCACCATGTATCCTCTTGGGTGATGGCTTTCCAGTAATCGGCTACTCTTGTTAAGCCTGCCCGGTTGGCTTGAGTGCAGATGTTGAGAACCCATTCTTCCTTGCCCAGGATCGGCCATTGCTGCCAGGAGTCTTCCCAAAACAGGGCAGTTTTCCCATTCCGGATTTCCCAGAAAGCATGTTCAGTCACCAGCCACCTATTCTGCATAGCTGCAGTCCAAATTAAAGAGCCCTAGGTATCTTCGTCCCATCGGATTAAATTTCTTTCAGCCATATTTGGAGCGTATTTCTTTCTCCAGAGTTGGGCCCACAGGTCCTTGGGGCTTTTTATCCAATGCCACCAGATCTTGGCACTGAGAGTCTTATTCATGATGGCGGGATCTCTTAAACCGAGGCCACCCTGCTCCTTAGGTCGACAGAGCTTGTCCCAGCTGACCAAATCCATTTTCTTCCCAGAGTTGAGTCCCTGCCAAATGAAGTTCCGTTGAAGGCCTTTGATGGTGTTGAGAATGAACTTTGGAGCTGCTAGCGCAGAGAAGGAGAAGACTGGGAGGGCTTGGAGGACTGCCTTGAGGAGAATGAGATGGCTGGGGAGGTTAAGGGCTCTATAGGTCTAGGAGGACAACCTCTTGGTAAAGGTGGTCAGGAGGTGCTCCCACGAAGAGTTCCAGAGAGGATTATCAATCAATGGGATGCCAAGGTATTTGGATGGAAGGGAGCTTCTTTGGAAACCTAAAATGCCCGAGAGGTGACGCTGTATTGGTGGGGGGATATTGAAGAAGAAGACCTGGGATTTGTCCTTATTGCAGTCCAAGCCAGAGGCCTCAGAGAAAGTTTGGAGGATGCTTAGGAGAGAATTAGCTTCAAGGACCGTCGGGCTTCCCATTAGGAGGGTGTCATCAACAAATTGAATATGAGAAATAGGTGGGGAGATGCCATGGAGGGGAAGTCCTGAAAGATGCCTTGAAGCGATTGCAGCATGGATGGATCTGCTTAGGCCTTCGGCTAAGATAATGAAAAGGAAAGGAGAGAGGGGATCGCCTTGCCTGATCCCTCGAGAGGGGGATAAGGGATGTGAGGGCACCCCATTAACAAGAATAGAGAAAAAAGCCGTGGAAGTTAGGTTCAGGATCTAGTCTACCCAGCCTGAATCAAAGCCAAAAGCTAGCAGCATTGCACGCATATATTCCCAACTGATCTTGTCAAACGCTTTAGAGAGATCCAATTTGAGGAGCATGCCTGGAGTTTTGGTTTTTTGTAGTGAGTGGATTACCTCATGAGCTAGGATGACGCTGTCTAAGATCTGTCTCCCCTCCACGTATCCAGATTGCTCCGGAGAAATGATTGTCGGCAAGATGGTTTTGAGTCTCCTGGCTATCACTTTTGTAAGAAGCTTATAGATGACATTGCATAGAGCTATGGGCCTGAACGCCTTGGGTTGATGAGCTTGTCCCTCTTTTGGGATTAAGGTAATGAAGGTTGCATTTAGAGCTCGGAGGACCTATCCTGAAGCTCGAGAGTCTTCCAGTATTTCCCAGACTTCTTTTCAAATCAGCGCCCAACAGTGATGGAAAAAATCGCTAGTGAAGCCGTCAGGGCCAGGAGCTTTACACTTCGGATTTTCCTGGAGAGCCTGGTCCACTTCTTCAATGGTAATCGGCCTAAGAAGGTTGGCGTTCTGCTCCTGTGTGACAAGGGAGGGAACATGCTGTTTTATCTTGTGGATGGCTTCTGACCTGTCTATCTGTGGTTCCGTAAGGAGGTTTTGAAAGTGCCTTATCAAGGTGGCCTCCATATCTTCATGTGAGTGCAAGAAATTCCCCTCATCAGAGATGAGATGCGTGATCTTGTTGGTATGACGCCTCTGGATGATCACTCTGTGGAAGAATTTGGTATTGCGCTCCCCCTCTTTGAGCCATTGCACTCACGATTTCTGCCTCCAGAGAATTTCTTCTTGTCGCTTCCTGTCTTCGAGCTGTTGATTTATCCTTGTTTCCTGGGTCTTGAGCTCGCTTGTTAAGCCTTGCATCCTTATCTGGTGCTAAATTTCTTCCATTTGTGCCGTGAGTTGTTTCTTAGCATTAAATATATTGCCAAAAGTGTTCTGATTCCAAAGCTTGAGGGTGTGTTTGAGGTTTTTCAATTTCTGCTGAAATTTATACATTTTGGAGCCTCAGGGTACCTCTGCGTCCTTCCACCAGGTTTGGATGTTGTTTTGGAAATCAGGATGATCGAGCCAAAATGCCTTAAACCTGAAGGGCTTCTTACCAAGCGTGGCTGAGATATCCATCCATAGTTGTAGCGGCCAGTGGTCGGACCCTAGAAAATTGAGGATAGTGGATTCCATAGAGGTTCCTTCCAGCATGAGCTCTTCAGAGACCAGAAATCTGTCTAGTCTGCACGCTATTTGGTGGCTTCCAGTTCGTCTATTTTTCCATGTATGGAGGCCATTACTAGTGTTCAAATCTATTAGATGAAGGTTGTCTATGAGGCTGCTGAACTCGCTGGATTCCTTGTCCAGTCGTCGCGATCCCCCTCTTTTCTCTTCCAATCTGCGTATAATGTTGAAGTCCCCTCCAACGAGCCAATTCTTGTGGTGGCTGTGGCTCAAAAGTTGGCTCAGGATCCTTAAAAAATCCTTCTTATCCCTTGGGTTGTTCGGGCCATAGACATTGACCATATGTCCAGCCTATTTGAACCTATTAGCCTGTAATCAACTTGGATGGCCCATCTAGTGGCCAAGAAGTTTTCTAGGATTATTGCATTGGTGTTCCATAGAATGGTTATGCCCCCTGCCATGCCTGTGGCATCAACAGACATTGTTGCCCCCTGTGTCCAGCACTTGGGTAGTAGTTTATCAATGTCTTCTGAGCTGCATTTTGTTTCCTGAATGAACAGTACTTCTGGTTGTTCTGCTATGATCAAATCTCGTAGCCTTTTTTGTTTGCTACGTCTGTTAAGACCTCTAATATTCCAAGAGATGACTTTCATGATGACGATGGGGTGTGAAGGGGGGGAAAGCTATCCAAAATCAGGTTGATTTTTTCCTAAATTCACCATAAAGTTTCCTACCTCTTGTATGAGTTTGTTGGTAGATTTTCTGCCCCTCTTTTTCTCATCCTTCTGGATTTTATTTGGGTTTTTTGATTGACCCCCCTGGATTCCTAGACCTTTGTTGGCTCGCACTGCGGATCCCGCAGAGGAGTTGAGAAACACCTTGTGGACCTTCCTTAACTGATCTCTGGGAATGGTGTAGAGTTTTTGCTGCCTGTAAGCATGCTCCAGGTGCTCCAGATCTACCCCTGCGAGGTCCTGGTCTTCTAGTTCCATATCCACTTCCCCATCCTCCTCTATCTCCTATGGTTCTTGTTGGTCTTTGGCCAGATCGGGTGGAGTGAGGTCAGGATCCTTGATCAGAGGAGGTCGTTCTCTACCTGGACCAGGGGGTGGGGGTTCAGTGCCTGTGGGTACGGCCTCCATTTGGGTTTGAGTGACGGTCTCTTCTATATGGTCTTGCAGTATTGTGAATTTGTTGCTGGTTGAGGGGTCTTTACTTACCTGTGTTGGTTGCCTCTTTTCTCCTTGACGCCTTTTCCCCGCTGGTTGCATAAAACCATCCTTGTCCTTGCCGCCTTTGGTACTCCCTTCTTTTTGGACATTGTTGAGTGGGCACTCCTTGAAGAGGTGGCCATGCTCATGGCATTTCCTGCAGCAGAACGGGATGTGCTCGTAGTCGATGGTCTGAGACCAGTCTTCATCATGGTATTCCAATGTGATAGAGCCCGGAAGTGGTTTAGCAATGTTCATATACACACAGATGCATGCGTAAGAGGTATAGCGCTGTTGCTTAGTAGCCTCGGAGGACTTGACATAGACGCCTATTGTGTTGCCAATGACGGCCAGGACCTCTTCTAGCCAGAACTCCTAGGGCAAAGAGTAGAGGCAGATCCAGACTGGTGCGTAGGTAAATTCCTCCTTCTCAGGGCTGAACTTCTCAGTCCAAAACCTAAGGAAGAGTCCTGCCGAGTTATAGAAATATGGCCCTCCCTCGAAGATTCGATTTCTATCCTCCAGGTTATGAAAAATGATGGTGAAGAACCCTTTGGAGCCTAGCTGCAGGTCGTAATGCCCCTTCGGTTTCCACCAGTGCTGTATCCATTTAATCAAGTCTCGCTCAGATGGCCAGAGCCCTAAGAATTTGCCAATCAGGGCATAATCCCTCATAAACTGCTTTTGTTCCTCAATACGTGGGGTACTGATTAGATATTTTGGGGCTTGGGGGCCTTGAGGAATGCACTTACCTAGCCGCCATGGTTTCGATGCAGGGTCTTTCTCTTTCAGTGGATCTAGCTCCATCTCACTGTCTTTGAAGGATCCCTCCACCATAAGCTTCTCGCGCAGGCTCGATGGCGTTTCAAAAGTTGGCTGCTTCGGTCCTTCATGGAGCGGACCGCCTGCTGTTACTCAGCTGTAGGAGGCACCCTGCGGCGCCCCCTCTTGGCGATCCATGGCCTCAAAGGCCTAGCGTAGTGGTTTCCCAGTTCGTTTTTGCAGAGGAAGGGTAAAACCCTAGCCGCCGACTCAGTGTCGTTAGACAGCTTCATCATGAAGAGTAATTTTTTTATGTTTTAGCAAGAGTGTTTTTTTTTTAAGTTTTTCATTTTGATTTGGCTGTTGTAAGAATCCTTCTTTTTAACATGATTTAACAATGAGTGTCAGCATGGAACTACTCACTCAGATCCTGGCAGATGTCAGGATCTCCTCTTCCTTGGAAGGGGAGATCTTGACAAGGATCAAAGATTCAAACACTCCTCCAGAAACAATTGAAGATTCAACATCTGAAGAATCCTGCATATCCAATGTCGAACAATCATTCGAACAGGAAATCAAGGAAGATGAAGAGGAATTACAACATGATCTGAGTGAGGAACAACACACCTATGAAAGCCTGATCAAACGATGGTTTCAAGCGAGTACTAGGTTAGATATATTTAGTTTTTCTTTTTATTTTCTTAATTCACAATTTCAACAACTAATTTCGCACGCTCATACATATTCTCGACTATCAATTGTGAAATTGAAAGATAACATATTTTTATTACTATTGCATACATGGCTACATTGGCTCTTTGATTATACGTAACTAATGTCTCATTTCTAATTAGTGTAGTGTAGGTAGGGTTTTATTTTCGAGTTTTTTTTTTATCTTTGCTAGAATAAGTATGCTCTCCTCCACGCTTCGTGTGATCGCGAGGATCATAAAATAGCATGATTGATTGACTGATTTCAGGAATAATTTTTGTCTTCCATTTGCTGGTAAATTTTTAATAAGCTTGCGAAATAATTTTATTTTTATTTTGTTTATTTTGAAAACATAATAAAAATATAAATAAAATTTGTGCATCCATCCTCGACCTGCACAATAAAAACAACACTGAGTGTTTCTATGATGAAACAATGGATGCAACTGTCCTTACATGATGAAACAATGACTCTGAGCTGAAACAGATGGCTAAAACTGTGTCCCGCTTATTGAATTGCATTTTCTCGCCTTCATAAACCTGCAAATCACACCTTGAACTCAAACCTACAAATAAAACACAACCAAACATTAGAACTGGTCTGAATTCATGTGAATGATCTTTTGCACTCTTACAAACTGAAACTGTAAATCCCATGTTGAAACAGTGGCCTCTATGCTAAAACTCATTGCACGATGCATCTTCTCATTTTTAAATTTTGATCTCGTTTCCTTCTGGTTTTAATCGCTACCATCTCTTTGTCTTTCACCCGCAACTTGCAAACACAAACAAGCAACTCACGTAGATCTGAATACTTGTGGCTCATGTTAAGTAAAAAAAAACTAAATTCGGAAACCATCTACAAAAACTATTTGGATGATGACACTCTTTAATTTGATAATGAGTATGGCGATAATATTGTTTCCTACAAGGTCTGTGCTTTCCATTTTGATCTCCTCCAGAGACACTTTCTCATTTTTCGCTAGTTGGTTTCCCTCAAATTCTTCTATTATTTTGGCACTCTCACTGTCGTCTGTTTGACTCATATCAAAATACCCTTCTACCCTATCCAGTTGTGAAAATGGTAATCCAGAAGAGGTTGTATAGTCAGCTTGAGCATGGAAAAAAGGGGCACATGTCTAGCTGGAATAATAAAACCGACTAGTATAGTGATAACAACAAATTCAACGATCCTCGGATCATGCTTTTTCTGCCTGGGGTTGTTACAACGCTCCTTCCACCTGGGGATAGTTTTGAACGAATATTGTTGCTTTATACGTGAAGCATGCAATTGCAGAGCCTGCATGGAGAATGACTAGCTATTGGCGGTCACTTCCTTTTAGCATTTAATACATCACGTGGAACCAAGTGTAGGCTATCCAAAGAATAACAAACTGGAGGAGTTCCTATTTTTCATTTATTAAATGAATATTTTTTATTTGGTTCCAAGCTCTGGCATTATGTAGTCATAATTTTTCTCTTTCTGTTTCCTTTTGAACAACTATGCCTTTTACAAACCCAGGAGAACAATATACTTAGCATCCAATCCAAAATACAGAAGGCGTGAAGGTTCTGTCAACCACGATGATGAAAAAAAATCTTGAGGAACAACGAATTGCAATGGTTGATTTCTTCACGAGGTAAGCGGATCTTTTTTAATGACGAGGTAAGTGATTTGCGATCTTATTTTCAAACTGTCAACCTCCATGATTATATCTAAAATCAGGGATTTCGATCTGGTGAACATGCATAACTAAACGTTATTATGATCTGTCAATTCAGAAATAAGTAGCTAGCTACATTCAAATGTCTGCTTCATCTACTAAGTTTCAAGCATGGAATAGGCTCTGGTCCCGGGAGATGCTACCGCCTTGAAAGAAGGATGGCAGGGCTCCGCTTGGAAATGTGGTTACAAATTTGCCACGGGCGCATGCAGATCAAGTATTATCAATGCATCAATTATCATCAACACCAGGTCGATTAACACGTTTGTTGTGGATCCGGCATGGTTAATCGACGAGATCTTTGGGATCTCAAACCCATAAAATCGCAATCTGAATCCACTCCTTGTTCATATTCGGGATATGAGTGGTGGAAGTAACAGTTGCTATTATAGCTAATCGTTAGTTTGCAAGACAGAAATCCGTACTCCAACATGGGTGGAGAAGACGCCCATGGGGTGCCTGCAAATCCGTTGGAACCATCTTAGATAATCAGCTTATGATCTATCTTATATCAATCATCTCATCTCAACAACAAACTCATGTCTCATGAATGAATGAATGATTATTACGTAAGGTCATGGGCTACGACGAAAGCGCTAAGCTAAGCGGAATGTGTCACGATCGTGGTTATGTAAAGGGCTCTGGTCACCATCTTCCTTCTTAGAATACCCGTGTACTAGCACTGAAGAGCAGTGGCTTGGTCGAGGCGATCAACCCCTCACTGCAGTGGCCAATCTGGTGGCTTGCATATATGGAAGGCGATTGGAGTACAACCTACGCTCCATCACCCTTCTACATCACGTCCAGCATGAAGTGTGTATACCTTGAAGGTCGTGCTCATTCTATTTTTAATCTGGTAATGGATGACCAGGTATAGATGTAGATTTATGGCACTTCAACACAAGGGAGGATATTGCATGGATGTTCCCCTATAGATCTGATTGAACGATATACAAAAATAATAGGCATAATTCCAGTGCAAGGTATTTCAATGAAAATATACCCATTTCCAGGGCCCGCGTTTCTAGTCTCAATGGGATATATTGACCCTGCAAAGTGGGTGACACCAATTGAATATTTGTGGCGAAGAGTACTCTCGATCTGCACACATGTTCCTGTGGTTACAATGTGATGCCTCTGTGATGGTTCTGGATTTAACGGTGATTGGCTAAATCCTTAGCCTCCATATCAGAAAATGGAGCAACTCGTCTACCAATTTTAATTGATTTGCAACGAGACCGTTTGATTCTGGCCATGATGGGCAGCTCTTGGAGGATTTTTGTTCATATTATTCGTGTTGTTTTTTGGTCACGAGAGGCAGCCAAGTCTTGATGTTTTCCATCATGAGAAGGACGAAATTGCAAGACGAAGTGTGACAGCAGGATTGAATTTCACATAAGAGATGATAAGTGAAAATTCTATTACAAGGCAGTTGGGAGATCAGATGACAATGCATTTATTGATAGTATGCTCATATTTTTTATTTTAAAATGTTAAAGGCTTTGACTTTGGCAATAAAATTCAGATCTTACGATTCACGAGCAACACATATACCCAGGTTGGAAGAAAGATTAGTGGCCATTTGAATGAACTTAAGCGCCACTAGAACCCTTAGAAGGTAAGACCGCGAACAGCCTTCAGTTGTTCCCTTTCTCTCATTCAATCCATTCAAAACAATGCGGTTTTGGGTTCGGTCTCGTCCAAACAGTGGCTGCAAATGATTTTTACCATTGAATTTGATATTTGACCTTGCATATTGAATGGTGGAAATAATGATAGATTGTGTTGCAGTCGATTCCCATACGCACCAGTGGTAGTGACGGAGGTAAAACATTGCTTATCTCGTTGCTTGTCTAAATAAGAGTTGAATCTAGTTGCATGATTTGATTTCATTCAGTGGCATGGATCCTAGTTGGGAAGGATTAGTGATGCCTTTGCTACTCGGAAGGCACATTGTGGCAGATCACCCAAGGAGATGCATGCGATGACATATTATTCATCAACCAATAGATTGATATTTAAACTTTATGTTTTGATGCGCAGTTTATTATTCTCGTGTGAATGAAGGATTTTGCTATAGTGTTCCTTGGTGCAGGAAATGGTTCTAAAACTATTGAGTACGACCAGTTGCCAAGCGACCATTGTCAAGAAGGAGAATATAATAGGTTTCTCATGATGGAAGACATTGTTTTGTCCGTCTACCCTCTTAGCATGCGGAAAAGTGACTATCAACTTGTGGAGATAGAGCAGATTCATCTTCTCATTTGCAACAATTTTTGAACCTAAAATTCTTATTTACTTGGATTGCACAGAGATTGAAAATTACGAAATAAAAAAAAATAAAAAATAAAAACTTATGTATGGTGATTGAAATTTGTTACTTCGATTTTCTGTGATTTGCCCATTTCATTTTAAAAACAAATCAACAAATATAAAAAGTTGCTTGCTTGATTTTATTTTGCATATTACTCCCCACTACAAACTTGTCTTGGCATTGGCGATTTCACAAGCGATGAAATGAAAATTAGTTAGGTGTTTTCCATGCTATGCGCAAGATTCATTCGGATGGGTCGGATGCTCTTGACATCATGTTCATTAACATATTTTCATTCTCTACTCTTTAGATTTTTTTTATTATTATGAGTTAAAATCAAAAGTATAAAAATCAAAAACATTGTCAAAAATTGCAAATGGACATCTATTTCCTGAAAACGATAATCAAAACATGTTTTTAAGCTTAACGTTAATTACTTTTCTTGAGTCACTTCACAAAGCAATCAATAACTAACCCAAGCGTGCAGGCAACAGGTACAAACACACATTTTATTTTTCCTTTACCGCATTCATATTTCTTCCTGCATGTTATGTTTTCTTTTTCGAACTTCTCACATGTCTTCTTGCAGGATTAGTATTCACATTTTTTTCAGGTTTGAAGGCGATTGCTTCTACTGCTGCAGTGATTTTTCAAGAATCACAAAAAATTTGATAAACATGCTTTGATAGACTGCTTGAAGGCGTTGTTACTCATCATAAACATCATAAACGCTTGATGTCACACAGAAAATTTTTACACATCTTGATGTTTGTTGTTACAAGACACACATTCCCAAAAACACCATTTTGCGTTATGAATTTTTGCCTCGCATTACTCATTCAAAGAATATTGGTCATCCATGTCTTGAAGCCCATTTTCCATTGCCTTGTCCTTCACGACTTCATGCATGCCTACCTTTCTGAGTTGCATACATTCCTTTATCCTTTTTCAGTTCATTTTTGCCTTCTTTTTCCCTTCCAGTTTTCCTTACGAATAAAACCATTCAGTTCCCTTTCCATGATTACATTGCCTTGTTTTCCTTGCCCTGCTGATCCACACTGCTTGACCGTGAGATCTTTTCATTTATAGTCCTACCACTCTTTTTATCCGAACTCGTGTTGACTGATGTGGGATTCCCGAAGGCCCACCTTTCAACAAGTCTTGCCCCATCGACCTCAACACCTTATCTAGGATATATACTAGAGTCCATTTTTGAGTACCTGGAGGCTTGCATGCCTTAATGGCAAGTTCTCTCGCTGACAATCATGGGAATACATCAATGTCCCTTGATCGTCAAATCTTGCAAAGTGGCTCAACATCAGCTCATTCATTTGCACTTCGCCAAATGTACTCGGGTACCTTGGCACTCATTGACATCAATGGTGAGTTGCCTCGCATTGGTTAATGACATTCATCATTGGTCGGTAATCTAATGACTTATTTTCATGCTCGACATCGACACATTCATTCGCATGA
>ML793262.1:16622-26685 GCA_009831015.1 Picea engelmannii | reverse complement strand
AAGAAAATATTTCCCAAAAAGAGTTAGTTACCAGGCATCTCCGACTTACAGCCTAGGAGAGTTTCCTGGAGTGATAACAAATTGGCGCCGTTGCCGGGGAGAGGAGATCGAAGCTCAGCTTCTCTGGGAGACGACATAGATCTGGTTCTTGATGATAGACAAGAAGTAGACACTATCAGTTTGTACATTTTCTATCTGGCGACTCCATTGAAACGAAGTGGCTCCTAAAAGAGCTCACACCAGGGCAAACCCAGAAGGCCCATTGACAACATCAGTTCCTGATCTAGAGAAAATCATCAGCAAGGGAAAATCTTTACAAAGACAGGCTTCCAGATCTGCAAGTGCAATTGATTCAGGTATTCAAACTGATACTCATCATTTCATATCTAAAAAGTCTTTGGTTGAATCCCCTGTTGAAACTCAAAATTCCCAGGAAATAAAAAATTCATCTCAAGTTTCTAAGGTAGAAGAACCTTCTTTTTCTTCTAATATTACTGATTCTGACCTTGAGATTGACATTTCATCCCATCCAAAAGAACTGAATACTGAATCCTCCCAACAGAAAGAAAATTCCTCTTCATCTTCTTTTGATTCATCACCTATCAAACCTTCGAAAGGTGTTTTACACACTTACACTAATCTGCCTGTCCGTGAATAAATTCTCCATGATCTGTCCTCTAAGGGTGAAGAGAATCTAGCATTATTGCTTCGTCAATTTTATAAAGCCTCTTATTTTTCACCGGTCTCCGAACTTTCTGCTCAAGACAAAGTAAGACGGCCATTCTATTCTAACTCAGGCAGCTCATCTCCTCCATCATCTCCTACAAGTTCTTCGTCTGTATCAATCACCAAGACTGCCATGGCTGCCCCTTTGACCAGGATGGAACAGATCTTGGCAAACAGATATGCCCCACTTGTCTTGCCAAATCCCCTGTCTGCCATGCCAACAGGTGACTACCAGAAATATATGCCAAAGTTTACAGAAGCAGGGGAGTACACTGCTGAAGAACACATTGAAGCTTTTTATGCTTATGCAGAAAACATAAACATTTCGGAAGAAGATGTGTGGACTAGAGTTTTTGTTCGGAGTTTGGACGGCCAAGCCCGAAAGTGGTTCAAAGAACTACCAGCAAATTCGATCACTGGTATTGAACAATTAGATGAGGTTTTCCTGAAACACTGGGGAGAAAGAAGAGATCTGTTATACTACATTTCTGAGTTTGGAAATTTGAAGAGAGGAGATGGAGAATCGGTCTCAAACTTTATCAAGAGATTCAATAAAATGTTTGGTAAGATCTCTGCAGAGATTAAACCAAGCGATGCATCAGCAAAGATCACATTCTCTGCTGCCTTTGATGCAGAGTTTTGTCTTATCCTTAGAGAAAGACGATCAGCCACGCTTGCTTTAATGCAAGATTCTGCTCTCGAGGTTGAGTCTAATATTACAGCATCACAAAAGCTTAAAGGAAGGGCTGAGAAGAAGAAGTATGTTGTTGAGCCCTCCTCTTCTTCTAATAGTAAAATGGAAAAGATGGCTAAGATGCTGGATGATCTGACATCCGAAATGTCAAAGTTGAAGGTTTAGAATCAACAACCAGCAAGGGCAAAAGAATCAAATACTTTTTCCCCCAGAAATCCAAATGCTTTTCCTTACAGAAGGAATAATCCACAAGTGCAAATCCTTCAAAGAGATAGAAATCCAGTTGATGATCAGAGGGTCGGACCACCTTTTCAAAATGTGGTATTAGATGAAGACCAACAACCCCCCCACAATGAGCTTGAAGATGCTGACGATATAAATTGTTTCGGTGACGAAAATGATTCTTCATTTTTGACACAGGTAGACTATGAAGAAGCTCTGATGGATCAGCAAATTCAAGAGGCAGGTGCTGAAGGAGCAGTCTACTTGACAGATGATCAGAAAGGGTACAACTTAAGGTCCAAGAAGAATGCTGCCCCAAAATCACCCATTACTGCTTCTGTGGAGGACAAAGAAGATTCTGCTCCTGTGAAGAGTAAAGAGGTTGCTTCTAAGCAGCCTCCCTCTCCTGAAAAATAGACCCCCCTTCCAGCAAAACAACTGAAGAAACAAATTCAGCCCCCAATCAAGGAGCAAGTCAGTCTCAAGGCTCCTCTCAATGAGGTAAAGGTTTCAGACAGACCATCTCTCTCTTTCAATTTTGAATCAGAAATTCAAAAGGTCAAGATACCAATGCCTTTAACTGAAATCATGAAGAATGAAGTCTTTAAAGCATCCATATTAAAGTCTCTTGAGCCTAGGACCTCTCCATTAGATGATTTCGTTAACCTACAAGATGATCAGCCTAAAGTGACCATAGGGCCCATGATAGAAGACTGTGACGATTCTTTTCCACCATTTTACATATCCTTAAATGTCCACGACAAAATCCTTCACAATTGTTTACTTGATTCTGGGGCATCACATAACCTTATGCCAAAGGCGGTGATGGATGAGCTTGGTCTCGAAGTCACCAAAACATATCAAGATATGTTCTCCTTTGACTCTAGAAAGGTCAGATGTCTCAGCCTCATCAAAGATATGGTTATTAACCTTGCTCAATTACCAATGAGGAGTATGGTTATGGACGTGGTAGTTGTTGATATTCCACCTAAGTTTGGGCTGCTTTTGTCTCGATCATGGGGAAAAATATTAGGAGGTACATTGCAGATGGATCTTTCCTATGCTACAATTCCAGTATTTGGGGAAAACCAACTTGCTTATATCATCAGTGATGGAAAGAATTCCGTCAATCATCCTATCTATGCTGTGGATACGGATTTTGGTTCATGCATCCTTCAGATTGATGATGGTCAATCAACTCCTATGCAGCTAGTGAAGCCTATTGAACATCAGGCTGAAAGTGAAAACATTGTAGTCTGGACTATGTACTTCGATGGGGCCAGCACTAAAGACTCAGCAGGTGCTGGGGTAGTTCTGATCTCTCCTTCAAAGGAGACCATATCTTTGTCTTTCAAGCTCGACTTCAGAACCACTAACAACATAGCAGAGTATGAGGCTCTACTGTTGGTATTAAATTCAGCCAAATAGATGGGAATAAAAGGTTTGAAGGTATTGGGAGATGCAGACCTCATCGTACAACAGGTAAACAACACCTTTCAAGCTAAGCATGTCAGATTAAAAGCTTACAGAGACGAGGTATGGAAGCTGCGTGATTCTTTTTATGTTTTTGAAATCTCATACATACCAAGGGATATGAATCAGCTCGTTGATTCTCTTGCTGTTTCAGCCAGCACATTCATTCCTCCCATGCCCCCTAAGCTCAGCTATGATATTCAAGTAAAATATCGACCCTCCTTACCTGATAATGTCAAATATTGGAAGGTTTTTGAATATGATGATGAACTCAACAGATTTCTCCAAGTGGTAGATGAGTTTTCTAATTTGCTCATTGATCAGCAGAATCTTAATGAAGAAGAATCACAGGAACCTGAGCAAAAGAAGAAGTTGGGCCAGCATGATATTGTTCAGTTACCAAACAATTATATACCTCGAGGCTTGGTACCCTTGGAAAGGTTGTTTGACCAGAATGATGTTCCTTATAAGCCAAACAAAAAGGAGAAAGATCCAGCTGTTCAAGAGCATAACATAGGAGGTAAAAGTCAGCCCAAGTTTATAAATTTGTCTTCCGAATTGACTGTTGATGAGAAATCAAAATACTGCAATGTTTTGAAGGAGTTTTCTGATGTTTTTTCTTGGAAATATAGTGATTTAAAGACTTATGATCCCGATATTATTCAACATAAGATACCTCTGGAAAAAGACACCATTCCTTTCAAGTAAAAGCTCAGACCTATTAGTCCTCTTCTGCTGCCAATGATTGAGAGAGAAATTAAAAAACTCCTAGATGCCAAGATCATAATTCCCTTGAGATACTCCAAATGGATTGCCAATCTGGTGATCGTAAGGAAGAAGAATGGTGAGGTTAGATTGTGTGTAGATTTCAGAAATCTAAACAAATGCTCTAAAAAGGACAACTATCCTCTTCCTAAAATGGAACACTTGTTACAGAGGATTTCAGGGGCAAAGATCATGTCTTTTCTTGACGGCTTTTTCGGTTACAATCAGATTTCTGTTCACCCTGATGACCAGAAGAAGACCGCATTTACCACACCCTGGGGTACCTTTATGTACGCCAAGATGCCCTTTGGGTTAATGAATGACGGGGCCACGTTCCAAAGGGCCATGGATATAGCCTTTGTGGGAGAAAAGGACAAGTTTGTCCTCATATACCTTGATGATATCACAGTATATTCCAGCAGCCATGAGGAGCATCTGAAACATCTGAAAAGAGTGTTCTTAAAATGCAGACAGTTTGGGATCTCATTGAATCCCGAGAAATCCCAGTTTGCTCTAAGAAAGGGTAAGCTCTTAGGTCACATCGTCTCAGCCGAATGTGTAAGGATTGATCCAGCACGAGTGGAGGCAATTCAAGAGTTGTCTTTGCCGAGGTCAAAGAAGGACATTCAGTCACTGCTCGGTAAGATAAATTTTGTTAGAAGGTTTGTGCCTAATTTTGCTGAATTAGTCAAACACATAACATGCATGCTGAAAAAGGGGGCTGAGATAAAATGGATAGACAACGTGAGAAACTCTTTTTAGGATATCAAGCAAGCGATCATCGAATCTCTAATTCTGATCAGCCCAGATTACAGTAAGACTTTCTATGTCTTTTCTTTTGCTTCCTATGACACAGTGGCAGCAGTCCTGCTTCAGAAAGACGAGGAAAAATTTGATCATCCCGTGGATTTTTTCAACAAGACACTCAGGGATGTTGAACTAAGGTATGACCCTATCGATAAACAAGCTTATGCTCTCATAAAATCTTTAAAATCATTCAGGATTTATATCCTTCATTCAAAGGTCATCGCATATGTTCCTTCGTCTTCTGTAAAAGATGTTTTGACTCGGCCGGATATTGACGGAAAGAGGGCGAGATGGATTGCAAAGATGATTGAGTTCAATATTGAAGTGAATCCCACCAAACTGGTAAAAGGCCAGGGCCTTGCCAAGATTTTAGCGGAGGAAAATCATAAGCTGCTGGATATTAATTTTATAGCAGAAATTTCAGAAAAATCACAGACAGAGTTGGCAACGGAAGGGCAGCATGACAGTCAGCAAGTGGCAGAGTACTTGTCTTCCTTTGAATGGTATTCTGGCATCATACATTTTCTGCAAAAGCTTGAAGTTCCTCCTGAACTCAGTTTGACTCAAGCTCGATCTCTCAAGCTCAGAGCTATCAAATTCTGCATTTATAATAATCTATTATATTGGAGGGACCCTGCTGGTTTGCTTCTCAAATGTTTAGATAAAGAGGAGTCTGTCGAAGTGACCCATCAGTTTCATTCAGCCATTTGTGGTGGTCATCATTACTGGAAGACTACTTCCCATAAGATCCTGAGGGTTGGATACTATTGGCCTTTCCTCTTCACAGATGTGTGCGCATTCGTCAAATCTTGCGTCAAATGCCAAATATTTACCGGTAAGCAGCAGTTGAAATCTTTACCCCTGAGACCTATTGTGGTAAATGGCCCTTTCCAGTAGTGGGGTTTAGATTTTATCGGTGAAATAAATCCTTCATCCAGTGGTCAGCACAAGTGGATTTTGGTAGCCACTGATTATTTCACAAAGTGGATAGAGGCGATCCCCATCTGGAATGCTACACACCAGGTAGTCATGAAGTTTCTCTATGAAAATATTTTGAGCAGATTTGGTTGTCCCAAGAGGTTGGTGGCAGATAATGCAACAGTGTTTAAAGAAAAAGCATTGGTATAAATGTGTGAATCAATGGGCATTCAGCTCGTACACTCGACTCCCTACTATCCTCAAGGTAATGGCTTGGCTGAATCGTCAAATAAGAGCTTGATCAAAATCATAAGAAAACTGCTAGAGGAAAATAAAAAGAATTGGGATTCCAAACTGAAATTTGCTCTGTGGGCAGACAGAGTAACTATTAAAAAATCCATAGGAACTTCCCCATTCAAGTTGGTTTATGGGACTGATGAAATTTTTCCTATTCAGTTAGTTTTGCCTGTGGCTAAGTTCTTTCAGGAAGAGTAGACTGGGAAAAATGACATGGTAAGAAGGATGCTGGATTTGGTGGAACTGCAACAAGCTCGCGAATAGTTAGTGGATAGATCAGAAGCTCATCAGATGCAGATCAAAAAGATGTTTGACAGAAAGGCGAAGGTGGACAGTTTTCAGATCGGTGACTGGGTTCTAAAGTGGGATGCTCTTCGACAGGGGAAAGGCAAGCATGGCAAGTTCGATTCCTTATGGACAGGCCCTTTTATGATTACTCAGGTGCAAAACAATAACACGTTCATTCTGCATAATCTAGAGGGTGAAGAAGTGTTCAGTGGCCCGGTAAACGGGCGATTTTTAAAACTTTATTTCGTCTAAGGCTGTAAATCCTAGACATTGTAATGATAATTTTAGTTTTTATTTTTCAATAACTCTATGCCCAATGGAAACACTAGCAGATAGTTTAGTTTTTAGGTTCTTTTCTAGGAAAGGCATTGATTCTATGGTTCTTTAAACCTTGCAGGAAGGTGTTCATCCCCAATAGGAGCCAGTGTTAACTCCTCAAATAAATCGATGAATTTTATTTGATTTTTTAGATGATAGGTTGGGTTCTAAATTTGATTTCTAAATTTCTGTAAATAGGTTAGAGAGTCTATATTTCCAAAATAATCTCAAAATAAATGTTGATTTTGGTTTGGTCAAGAAAATGGCAAAATATCAGGTTTCGGTGGTTTAGGCAAGCCTCCACTGTGCTCATTAACCACCGAAAGTTTTCATTTTCGGCAGATAAAGGGTCGAAGAAGAAGGCAAGTAACCACCGAAAGTGTGTGAAGGGGAAAAATGAAAGCTCATGCTTTCGCACAAGCCAGATGTCAAAAATCAGCGTAATGATTAGAAATACAACCGCCGAAAGCTCGCCATGCGGGAGATGATGCACATTCGTGGCGTCCATCCGAAAGGTTCGAAGCACCTGTGTCTTATCCATTGCATTGATCATTTCAAATCCACACAGAGCGGTAATTGGCAGGTATGATTGCACGGAGCTACCCCCCATTGTGGCAAGTATGTCAGCTATCATTACCAGGTCATTCCTTTAGATAAAAACTCGACGAGTTATAATGAATCCCGAAGATCGCTGAAGACAACCACAAACTCACGATTTTATCAGCAAATCGTATTTTCAAAAATCTCGATCCCGCGTTCTCTGGCAATTGTCAAAGTGTCTCCGAGTTCGGAAAGCATCCCGAGTCAAGGAAACCTAGTCGGGTTATCAGGTAAGATCATAAACTAATCTCTTTCAAAATTTCAGAAATATAATTGCCCCCAAAAATTTGAAGTTTCGGCATTCCTCAGCTAGATTGTCATCCGAGAGTGGGTCAGTGTTTTAGTGAATTCGTTAATCCTATGCTTTGTCAATCGATTTCTCTGGTTTTTCATAAGTAATATCGACTGTATTCCTAGTTCACAGAGCCATTGCCTCCCGAACACCTTATTTCCCACAGTTTCAGGCACAGTCAGCATCGAGCCATGTCAAAAGGAAGTCCTGCTTTGAGATCCGAAGTCGATGGCATGTGGTATTTTGAAGCTCATCCAAATGTAGCAGATTTTTTTAGACAGACAGGATTTTTCACATACTGCGAGAAGTTGACTACATTTCACCAACAGGTGGCCGAAGCTTTTGCTCTCTTCTATGATGGAAGGATTGCTAAAATAGGTAGGGAGGAGTTTATTATAGATGAAGCAGCTATTGCCGAATACACAGGGTTATCCAAAACAGGGGACTGTTGGTTTAAAACCTCCTCACCTTCAAATGTCGAATTCAGGTCGTATTTGTTGCCAGTGCATAGATCTTTGACCTGGAAGAAGGATATTCCCATGTCCTATCTAGAATCAAAATGGCAGTCCCTGCTAAGGGAAATTTTGGTATATATCACTTGTGAGAGGCGCTACAACAGGGTAATGTATTACCATTTTAAACTGTTGAATCATTTCACAGGTAGAGAACACATAAATATGCCTTACTTCTTTCATAAAACCCTGACTAAGATGGAAAGACAGGTGAAAGCCCCACCTGCTAAAGTTGTAAGCAGATTATCACTTCAGGGGCTGATTACCCTTCTTGTGAGAGAAGCTCTGTAGAGGAAACAAATTGAGTGGGGTTTCTTCTTGTTTTGGAATGAGTTTCAGACAGAAAGACCTCCAGAGATAGAAGCTAAGAAGGCTAGAGGCAAAAAAGCTCCTACTCCTAAGAGTAATCACAGGAGGAGGAAAGGAATCTCAATGCCCAAAGATTCTATAAAAGCATCCCCTAGCAAGAAAGAAGGGATCAAGAGGAAATTACAGTTTGAAAGTAAACAATCTAAAAAAACTGCCACAAGAAAAAACCTTCTCAATCTACCTTATAGTGACTCTGAATCAGAGCAGGAGGTGGAAAAGAAACAGGATAACTTGCATATCAAACAGGATGCATATTTTCATTCAAATCTATCTTCATCTAGTTTTCCAGACACCCATAAGTAGCCAAAAGCAGAAGCCTCCTCAAGTAGGCCTAAGAAAGGTAAGACAAAGAAAATCAACAAGCTCCTATGAGAGATTTATGAGATGGAAGTCCTGGAGAGGGTAATCAAAAAAGAAAACACAGACCTCACTGAGAGAAATGATGAACTATTCAAAATAAATCAAACTCTTAAAGAAAAACATGACAAAATCAAAGATAGAAATAGAGAATTGATCAGAGAAAATATGAAATTATACAAGCAGCTCAAGATTCTGAGGCTCAAGCTTAAGGAGTTTGAATCACCTGAAGAGAAACAAACTAGGTTGGACACTTTGGCTAATTTAGCTACAACTATAATGGATGTACCAGAACCCCCTACACAGTCAGCAAAAGTTCGAAGGTTTGCACAAACCAGGACTGCAGCATCTAAGAAAGTTTAAGTATTAAAAGAGGATTCAGGATGAACATTTTTGCAATTTTGAAACTCTTCAAAGTTTAACTTTCGGTGGTTTAGGTGAGCCTACGATGTGCTCATTAACCACTGAAAAGAGGTGCTTTCGGTGGATAACTCGCCCAGAAACGTTTCCAGACAACCACCGAAAGCCTGTGTGTCCAGAATGGGACGAGTTTTTACACAGATCAAGGATTTTTGAGATGAAAAGATTCAAGATCTTTTCGAATGAATGACTGATGAATTATCAAGTCTATTCCAGCAGTTATTTTTGACAAATCGTGGAGAAAAGAGTTGTTTCAAAGGTCTATGGACATCTTTAATTAAGACAGAAAAACAGGGCACTTGGCCACATCAGCAATTTCGACTTAGTCTCTATTTGAAAGTCATCATCTATCCTTGGGAGGTTGTTCTACACTACACCAACAATCAACAGAGAGAAATCTGGGATTGGCCTCATTTTGGGGAAGCATCCCACTTCTTTTGCAACAAAATTTTGAATTACTATTTTTAGTATATTTGATCCTTGTTTTCAGTATCTTAGAACTACTTTGTATTGCTATAAATCTTAAGATAGAAGATGAACCAAGGGTTCGATTTTGGGTTCTACATGCTGCCACTATAAGAAAGACTTATTCTTATTATATGAAAAATTTCAAGCTTCCTTCAGTTGTGTTGTTAGACTTCTCTTTTCTGTTCTCTGATATCTTATGAGTGAATGTTCTTTATTGATGCTCATTCAATCTGTATGTGACTGTCATATCATTTATTGATTGATTAAGTTGATAATCATAAGATATTTCCTTAGTTATTAAACCCATTGTGCTTGTTTTATATGAGTATAATCTGGTTCGATAGCTATTCTCTCCTCCATTTAATCAAACCTTGTCTGATTGCATTTCTAGAATGCCTTGTGAGATTTTATATTTCTAGACAGTCTTGAACACACAGTCCAGTCCCTAGATATTCATCTTGATCCAAAAAACCACATCATTATTAAGAAAATATTTCCCAAAAAGAGTTAGTTACCAGGCATCTCCGACTTACAGCC
>ML793261.1:632849-654516 GCA_009831015.1 Picea engelmannii | reverse complement strand
GTTGTGGTTTTGAGCATTTTTTATTTAGTTTTCTTTTTTTCCTTTAAATCTCAAACTATCTCACATATAAATAATAAGCTAAAACAAATCAAAACTTTAGTCTTAGTTTTCATTTCTGCAAAGTAGAACACTAGTTGCTAGTTTAGCTTTCTTTTTCTGCAATTTCAAAATTGGCAAATAAATCATCCCCTCATCTCCTCGCAAGAGAATGGTCAGTGAGGACTTAGTAATTATAAAACATTTCCTTTTCAAAATTTTACTTTATTGTTTAAATTAAATCTTCCCCTCAACACCCGGTGTTGTTCTTGACTCTTCCAATTGCGATCTTGTCTCGATCTTCTGGAAATAAGTTTCATACACTCCAGGCTAGTTAGTGTGGAGTAGTAATAATAGGGAAATCTCAAAAGAGGACGATTGTTTGGTTCAAAGAACCGCCTAGGGAGAGTGTGTGAAGTTTCACTGAATACCTCGAGCTTGTTCCCCTCAGTGTTTGACCTCTGACACCTCTAGTGGGCTTGTTGGTGAAACCATTGGTGTTTGACAAGTTCTCAACAAATCTTTGAGTTAAAGGGATAACCTCTCTAGAGGCTAAATCTACTTTATATTGATTTACTTTCACAATCTCATTAATATACTTTTCAAAAGACAATCTAATAAAACACTTGTTCAAACAACTGCCCATGATACTTTTAAGGCACTAGTCTCATTTGCATATTACACAATGCCATTTGTTTCAAGTACTTTCATTTCTCAAGCACTTGTTATTTATCTTGAAGTATGTCCTTTATTTACTTGCATCTTTTTATCTTGAGTATCCTTTTATGCAAGTATCTCTTTTATGTATATGTGGTTGTGGTGAATGAATGATATATGCTCTTAGAGTAGATTTACTTTATATTTTGTCTTTTGCGATAAACTCCTAGATTTATTTCTTGTACTTAGATTAGTTCAAGCCATAGATTATTTTATTTAGGGACTACTCCCCTTGGCTTCGCTAGGAGTTGGCCTAGACGGAGGAGTTGAGGATTAGGTGACAACACCTTAACTCTAACTTGCCCCCAAGGAAATACCAAGTGGATTGAATATTTCTTCCACGTCACCCAGGTGTGTATAAAGGCAGAAACATTTTTTGCTCTGTTGTCGGGGATAAATCTTTCTATTCCTGGAATTCAACTTTTGGTTTTCTTTTTTGTTTTTGCTTTGTTTTTTATGCTTGTTGTTTACCATATCTAGACTCAATCATCTGGTGACTCCACTCAATCTAAATTTTACAAAGTATTCTACAAGAAGGAACTCACAAGGCTTGGTTGATTTCCTCCCTGAGTCCCAAAAGGTTTATAGAAAAAGGTTAGCCAAACTTGCTTCTTGTAGAATCCTTGATCAACAGGGATTCGAGTCCATTTCTGATATACACTTTCTATTTAATAATTCTAGTTTAGACTCTAATTTTTTGCAAGTTGAAATGGATGACTATTTTAGTCCACTTGATTTTTCTAATGTAAATGGAAATCCTCATGTTTTACCTAAAAATGTTATTGAAAAATTGCCTGCATTTTAGGGAAATAATGTTATTACTTCCAAAGATCACATTAAATCTTTTTATTTATGTTTTAATAAGTGGTGTAATGGTGCAACACATAATCATGGGGATGTAAAAATGAAACTTTTTGCATGTTCTCTTGAAGAAGATTCATATGATTGGTTCTCTGGGTTAGATGACAAAAAGTTTGCAACCATAAAGGATTTGATTGAAACTTTCATTTAGAGATGGGGTGATAAGAAAGAGTATCCTCACTTGTTGGCAACACTCCATGGTATAAATAAAAGTGAGAATGAAACCATGGAGGAATTTAATAAAAATTTCAATGAGTTGGTTTCAAGTCTTCACACGGATATTAAGCCCCCAACTACTTCTATTCTCATCTACTACATTGAAGTTTTCAATGGTGAGATGAGATACCAACTTAGAGATAAAGAACCAACTATTCTAAAGATCACCCAGGAAATGGCCATCAAGATTGATAGAAACATGCAAGCTTATGGCAAGTCCAACTTGTTAGGTTTCACAAGGGGTAATACTTCCAAGCAGCAGGAACCTAAAGATAAAAAAATTGCTTCATATAGTAAGGCTTCTTCTTATGACCCTTTGAAAGAGTTAACACAAATGAAAGAACTTGTAAAGTCCATGGAAGTAAGCCATGCAACCCAATTGAATGCCATGCCGACTAGGTTGATTGCCATGGAAAGATCTCAAGTCAACATATTTCAACCTAGACAAAATAATGAAAAATGGCAAAAGAAAGGCCCATCTCAAGATGAGAGACTACCAAATTAGTTGGAAGCAATGAATGTGGTTCAACAAGAGACTCCTCCTTTTTGTAGGGCTTGTGAAGAATTCCATGAGGAATCCACTTGCCCCATGTTTTGTCAGATTAATCAACAAGGGTTTCTTGGATCAAATAACTATGTTGGATTTTCAAGACGCCAAGATTTTATAAATAATACCTACAATGTCACAAAAGATCAAGGGAAACACAGTAAAGAATTAAATAATAAAAAAGAAGATTTGAAGATGGATAATGTGACTAGATTGTATGGTGAGAACCCTTCTCCATAACAGATTTTAGAGTTGGAAAGATATAAAGGAGTAACCTACCAGAATAAAGGGAATGATAATGATAATGTAACAAGATCCAACTAAAAATCTAAATCTTGACTTGGGAAATTGGATATCAAACACTAAGGTTTTGGTTCCAATATTGGATCTCGTTAAGATACCTTCACAAAAGGATAAGTTATTAAAAGAAATAGAAGGTCCTAATGAGAGAATTCTTGGGAAGTACAAGTCCAAAGAGCACCATGAGGATGCCCCTGTGATTATAGATTGTATGGATTAGACAAGGGAAGATCATCCACCCTTCTTTGTATCTTTAAAGATCAATGACCTTCTTCTTCATAATTGTGTGTATGATTCAAGAGCTTCATCTAATATCGTCACCAAGAATGTCATGAATATGTTGAATCTGAAAATTACAAGGCCGTACCATAATGTTTGTGCCATGGATTCAAGAGAGATTGAGACACATGGTATAATTTTGAATCTTCAATTTAAGTTGACAGCTTATTACTTTCCCCATGGACATACTTGTTATTGATGTGCATGATGCATGGGGTATACTCTTATCTAGAAAGTGGGCTGCTACGTTGGGAGGTAATATTTAGATGGATTTATCATATGCTATTATCCCTTCTTCTAAAAATTCATTTTTCAAGTTGCATAGGGAGAAGGAAAGAAAGTTTCATGTTGAAGATCCCAAAGAACCCATGAATGATTTTGTTTATCATATGCATGAAATTGGGAATTACGAGATACCATCTGACTTCCTAGCACCCGTCAAAGAGAGATTCAAGGATGAGTTACCGAATGTTTGTAATGTTTGGGACACCATGGATTCCTTTGATGGTATTTTTCTTGAAGAAGCTCCAAGTAAAGTTGATTCAACACATTCAGAGTTAGAATTTGGTTTGAATTTATCAGTTGAGTCAGCGTTGTCAACATCATTTTTTTAGCTATCAGATAAGTCATTTGATGGTTAGGATGAGTTGGATAGAATTTTTGGGCCATCCACTCCATATGTCTTAGAGCCTGGAGATATATACTTTGGTAAAGAGGATACTTTTGACAGGAAAAATGATTATAAAAATGAAAAAATAGAAAAACCTGATGATCACATCGAAGTAAATGTTAAATCGGACCAAGATCTTAGGATAATAAAAATCATAAAAGGTATTTCAAAGAAAAGAAGAAAAAATGGAATAAATATTGTGAAAGATTTGACATATGATATTGTTGTTGATGAAATCAATAGCAAAGAATATGCCAAGCCTTTTAAAGAAAAGACAAAAAGGATAAATTGTAAGCTTTTTCCAAAGGCACAAAGAAAAGTCTTCAACAACTCTTCTTAGCGAGTTGGATGACAAAAGGTTAAATCTTCCAGTGAAAGGGCTCCACCTTGATTTGGTCATCAACATAGATATTTGATGCCCATGGGGCATCCTTTGTAACATATCTCTAACCCTTTCCTTTGTATTTTATTTTCATATTCTTTATTTCCCTTGTAATTTATGTTCACTTTCTTCTTTTGTACTTTATCTTGTATATAAATGTATACTAGTTTATGTTTATTTTTTTATTATATCTTGTATATACATGTATATTAGTTACGCAACTTCAATTTATACTTGGTTTTAATATACATGTGTCACTGATGTTGTTTTTGACGAGATGTTTGTGATGTAGGAAACAGATTCTGGATTCTCGCATGCTCTCCTTTTTCTCAAAAGATCAAGCACACGTCCCTATATGGAGCCAATCATATCCACCAATTTGCACTAGGATGGACTTGTAGATGAGCCTCCAAAGATTGAACAATGACTTGTTCAAAATTCAGAGTTCAAAAGTCCAGTCGGCTAGTATGGCCATTTTTCAAATGTTTTTTACCACATTTCCATACCCTATGGGGACTTGTAATAAAATAACCTAAGAATGATATTTTTGTAAAAGGATTAGCCACTAGTACTTTACTCTAGAGTGTTTTTTTTTACTTGCTAATTATATTTTTCTCTTTAAGCGAACTATATTTTTTCAGTTTTTTCACTCAATAACCTCCAAAGCTAGAGTAATTGTACTAGTAGATATGACTTGGGGGTGTTTTAAGTCTAGAGTCTTATGTATATAACCATGCTAAGCATTATCCTAGAGTTTCATGGAAATGTTCTAAGTCCCCCTTAGGATTTTTTAATTTTTTTTCAGTTAATAAAAAATTTCCTGTAAAACGGAATGTTTTAGTTGTGATTTGAAGTTGTATTAAAAAAGTGGTACTAGGAGGCATTATATGCCTTGAGGGTGCTCATTTTTTAACCTAGAGCACCCAATTTACCTAAGTACCCACTTTTGTGAGTGAAATTAGTGATTTTAATCACTAAAAAGGTAATTTTACTCTCAAAAGAAAAAAAAGACAAAAAATCAGCATTGCTAAATTTTAGCAAAGTTGTCGGAAACATGTTTTTAGTCAAATAAAGCCTAAAAGGCTATGTGGCACTCATAAGAGGCAAGTAAAAGGTTTTTAATCTTGAAGAGTGAGGTGTAGCTTGAGTTAAAGTTGATTTGGGTTTGATTTAAGCATGTGGGCAAAAGGAAGTGAGCCCCTCTTAGAGAGGCGACACATTCTAGAGAGGGGCCACCCTCTCTAGGAGATGAGGCGCCCTCATACTCTCTTCATACCTTACACTTGTCTTGTTTCAGAGTAAGAGGAGAGGTGGAATCCCTTTGGATACCACTTGGATCTCATCCTCTTCCACTTGGTGTGCCCTCCTCTCTTGGGCTTCTCCCTCATTTGCTATTTAACCAAGCACTCACCTCTTGTGCAAGCTAGTTGAAGCTTGAGTGATCTTGATTGTTGATGTTATTGTAATATTTATTTCTCATTGGAATAAAAAGGCTTTGGAAGCTACTACATGGTGTAAATAAATCTTGTGTGGATCATCTCTGTTCAATTTTGTATGAGGTATAAGATTTCTTGTTAATTTTTTGCATTTGTTGTTAAATCTTGGCCTTGGAAGGGGAGCTACCTCCCAATAGGATAAAAATAGAAAATATAGCTTACTTAATATTTCTATTGATTCATGTATGTTATATGGTTTGAATTTCATTCTTATTTAGCTTAATATTCATGCTTTCATGCTCCTATATTATGTGACACCAATACATTTAACCATTTTGCAAGAAGTTTTAAGTTGTGTAGGATATCTCACTTGAAGGATAGGTTGAGCTAGATTGCATCTTCCTCATTCTTCAAGATTGTGGTGAATTACATAGTCCCTCAGTTTTCCACCAAAGCAAGGAACCCCATCGCCCAAGGCTTTTCAAGGGATCAAGCAATTCTACTCTCTCTTTCTCTTTTAAATTCTAAATTTCTTTGGTTACTTAAATCTACATTCTAGATCTACCATACTTCAATCTAAATACATAAGTAGATTAGATTTGTAGAAGCATTTTTTTTAGATCTTAGCTTAGTTTCAATTTATCCATCTTTTCAAGCAAGATCTAGTGATAGGAAAAGTCTATTTTGCAAGTTAAAACTTAGTCAAATTTAAAGGCTTTAAAAGAGATCTTTAATATTATGCTTTAGCTTTTATATCTACCAAGTTATGTTCTTTGAATTTTTTTCTCTTTCAAAGAAGTCAAAGATCCTAAGGAAAAAATCTTTCTAGCTTGCTTTCCTTAGTTCCTTTTGCTCATTTATCATAGAATTTTACTTAGAAATTTTTGGGTTTATCTACTAATAACCAAAGACACTCTTAAAGTGTTTTTGACCATCTTTTGTATTCTTTTGTTTGATGTTTTATGCAGGTCATTGAATAAACAAGGGGAGATTCTGTCAAACTTTGGCGGATTAGGAGCATTTGGGACTTTCAAAAGAACCCTATACATTCCTAAAGACATTTGTAACTTGTAAAACCTTCGATCCATCATTCTAAGGATCCAACATCTCATCTAAAGGAGATCATTGTAACCAAATTAATAAAATAAGTGAACCAAGGGAGGCCTCACTTTTTGTTTCTCCCTGGGAGGGTTGGTGTTGTGGTTTCGAGCATTTTTCATTCAATTTTCTTTCTTTTTATTTAAAGCTCAAACAATCTCACATATAAGGAATAAGCTAAAACAAATCACAACTTTAGTCTTAGTTTTCCTTTTTGCAAAGTAGAAGACTAGTTGTTAGTTTAGCTTTCTTTTTCTGCAATTTCAAAGTTGGCAAATACACTGTGCCCTCGACTCCTCGCAAGAGGGTGGTCAGTGAGGACTTAGTAATTATAAAACATTTCCCTTTCAACATTTTACTTTACTGTTTAAAATAAATATTCCCCCCAGCTCCCGATGTTGTTCTTGACCCTTCTAGTTGTGAGCTTGTCTTGATCTTCTGGGAGTAAGTTTCATACACTCTAGGCTGGTCAGTGTGGAGTAGTAATAATAGGACAATCTCAAAATAAGACGATTGCTTGGTTCAAAGAACCATCTAGGGGGAGTGTCTGAAGTTTCACTGAATACCTTGGGCTTGTTCCCCTTAGTGTTGGACCTCCCACACCTCTAGTGGGCTTGTTGGTGAAACCATTGGGTTTCGAAAAGTTCTCAGCAAATCTTTGAGCTAAAGGGATAACCTCTCTATAGGCCAAATCTAGTTTAGCTTGGTTTACTTTCACAATCTCATTAATCTACTTTTCAAAAGACAATCTAATAAAACACACGTTCAAACAACTACCCATGTTACTTTTAAGGCCTTGGTCTCATTTTCATATGACACAAAGCCATTTTATTCAAGTACTTTCATTTCTCAAGAACTTGTTATTTATCTTGAATTATTTCCTTTATTTACTTGCATCTTGTTAGCTTGAGTATCATTTTATGCAAGTATCTCTTTTATGTATGTGGTTGTGGTGAATGAATGATATATGATCTTAGAGTAGATTTACTTTACATTTTTTCTTTTGCAATAAAGTTTTAGATTTATTTCTTGTACTTAGATTAGTTCAAGCCATAGATTATTTTCTTTAGGGACTACCCCCCTTGGCTTTGCTAGGAGTTGGCCTAGACAGAGGACTTGAGGATTAGGTGACAACACCTTAACTCTAACTTGCCCCCAAGGACACACCAAGTGGATTGAAGATTTCTTCCACGTCACCCAAGTGTGTATAAAGACGAAAACGCCTTGAATGGGGTAGCATCTCCAAAGTGACTGCTTGACAAAGATGTGTCTGCTATTGTTGGCAATCGTTGAAGGATTTGGGAAAAATTATCCAACATCACGTTCCTCTATTGCACGAAGGATTCTGCGAGCAACAACTTGATGGGTTTATTCTTCTCCCTCATCTCTATTTTCTTTGGCCATGGGAGGCCGCTTGGGATGGCGAGAGCGGTTGTACTCATGGGAAACTAGCTCGAGACCCAACTCTCTTTTCCCTAACCTCATCGGGGACATGCACTAAGAAACGAAAAGGAGTAGCATGTTCTGATACCACTGATCTAGATTATCTTGAGAAGGAAATGAAGGTTGAGATATAACAATGGAATATATAGAGATATTGAAATAAACACAGAGATACAATAATGCACAATTTTTATTAATGAGAGAAATGTATAGAAACTGTAAAATTACAGAGTGAATGACTCGCTATAATGGTGGTAGCATATCTCCGAGAAGAGGTGTGATGGCTATGCTCATTCGCAAGAAGATGATGTTTACAATGAGGCTGCAAAGGCCTTTTTAACATAAAAAAAATTCAAAACCCTAACCTCGGAAGATGAAACGCCAAAATGTTTGCGGGCCGCGATGGGGGTAGTTTATACATCAACTTCCCGAGGTTGTAACTTTTTCATACAATATTTGATTGGGGTGTTTAATACCTCGTTGGAAAGGTCTAGCTAAGGATTACATATTACGTTCAACCTAACATATGCCTCCATGTTCAAAATAGGCATTTTCAATCCCAAAAAAGTCATTTAGGGTCTCAAAATGACCCTAGAAATTCAGGACCTGAAAAACTGTATAAAAATTGCCTGGGTGGAAACCCTTATTTTGAGCCAGTGGAATAGGTGGGTGGCCACCAATTTCTGCCTGGATCATTCTTCCCCCCTGTTACACATTATTTTGGTCACACTGATGATGAATCTGCAAGCATGTGTTCAGGGTCTCAATACAATCATTTACATGAGTAAAATGACTAAGTTCTTCCCCTACAAGGCATGTTTTTGGAATGACGACGCAGGCTGATAGTGGTACACAGTGTCGAAATCCTTGATTTCCGCAGGTTTCTCTATGCTTGGCTTGCAAGGTTTCCACATGCTACTATATAGGCAGGGTGCGACTACGTTTGAAGCTTAGGAAAGGAAGAAGTTCACGAAGTTTCTAGAAGGAGAATATTCTAGAATGTGAGATGGCATCCATATGGTTATGATCCTACTGGCTTCTCTGATTTGGTGGGATCATCTTCATCCTTTTAATCACTTCACCTCCTCCTATATAATGATAGGTTTCTCATGGAAAAGGTTAAGCAAGATTGAGCAAATAATTGTTGAAAGAATAGGCTGAAGATTGTGTGAAGGATCATGTTACAACTGATGCTTGAGGCCTCCATTTATCCATCAAGATTTTGAGGACCATCTTCATACGAATTCAGAGAAAGTGTATGTGTGGGTTGGAACAAAGGACCACCTAAATGGAACTTGCGACATCAAGGCAATTTGGTTGTATCTTCCACTTTTACTTAATATGATACGGTGACATGTTTATTTCCTATAAAATCATTAGTATTTTATTACATGACTCCTTGATCACATGTTTAGGTTTTCATTGAATCTACAATTGTTGCTTTCACTTTGGTTGGTTTGTGTCATTACAGATCTGATCTCACAAGAGCATCAGAGCGAAGCAGGAATAACAAATATATAAGGAAGCGATACCTAAAGGTATGTCATTTATTCCTTCTTTGGTAGTAAATTCAATGATAGCAACTTAGGTAAAGCATCATGTCCTGTCTTGTTTTGTTCTAGATCCCGGTGGATCTAGGGAGATTAGTTTATGTCTGCATTCACCGATTTATCCAATAACAAAATTGATGACTCCATTGGGGATACAAATTAATTGTGGTTTTTGTTGGCCATTTGCTTTTAACCTATTCTTTTTATTTGAAATCAGTCTCTGAGTTTGTGGGAGATCCATTCAGGCTCTCTGGATTTAAAAGTTCACTTAGATCCTCTGCCCTCTTCTCAAAATTTCTTGATTTATAGACACTTCCGCACTGTACCCTATACATAGTCTGCAAAAACCTTCAATTTACGTTCCTTGGATGTTTGCTTTAGTGTGAAATTTCCGCACCCTATCTATTTCTGGCTTGCGGAAACTCTTGATTTTCACACTGTGATGTGCTATTAGGCTGCGGCGGTGCCTGTGAAATTTTTTGAGTTGGGTTTTAGCCTCTGTTGATGCCCAGTTCTGCTCTAATCAACTGGGAGGGACTTTTAATGCCAATCCTTGACTTTTTTTTGAATGTTTAACTTGTTGTTGATTGGTTTCAGAGATCGAACACCTCTCTTGTAGTCTTTTTCCAATTCTTTGTTTTTTATTTTTATCGACAAGGGTATAATCTCTGAACTTGTGTCTGAGTGCTTGTTCGGTTAAAATTCTTTGATTGGATTTGAATTTTTGGATTGATTACATGTCCTGGATTGCTTGATGATTTGGGAAAGTCATATTTTCATTTGCATTTGAAGAAATACTTTCTTGTCATTTTTTACTTTTATCTTCATTGAAAGTTCGATTTGGGTGCTTGTTGAGTGTATAGATTTTCTAGGATTACTTGTTCTTTCTTTGTCATGCCCCTGGTCTAGTATTAGAAAGGAAGAATTTGAAGTCATTCATTCTTTTGAGTAATCATACATAGGAAAGTTTATTGCATTCGAAAGAAGAGAACATTGAGGAACTTCATTGTTTATGGTTGTTTGCAATTGTGTTCATTTAATAAAAAGAAAGTATATTTCGTAGCCTACATCATTCCAAAAATACCTTCTCCCTGTTGTAGATAGAATTCATCGAACGAAAATTTGCATCATTCATTTCTATTTGCATATTTTTGGGTCAAGGTCTTACACAAAATTGGTTTCATTCTCGTCTCCCTCTTGAGTAACAACAACCTCTAAAAACATTGCAAAATCTAAAACTCAATTAGTAACTTTTATTTTCTAGGGCTCTTTTACACCAACATTAGCTAGGCTAGAGCTTTGGAATAGGCTGTGAGACACACTCTCCAAAGCACCAAAAACACAATAGCATATTGTGATAGAGAGTTTTCAATTCCATTTGCAACATTTTGTCCTAGGAAGCCCTTCTCACACAAGGGTCAAACCTGAGGTCGCATTGAGATTGACAGAGTTACTCACCCTGCTTTGTTGATTTCGGTGTAGATATTGCGTGTATTATGGGGGTCGCTTGAAGGTATACCCACAATGATGAGTGGAAGCCTCTCAAGTTGATTTTGGGCTAGATACCCTGCCTTTGCATGTGGATCAGACTGTTGACTGTTTCCCCAGGCATCACTGTTGTTTTTGGTAGCCTTAGTTTCCTATCTTCTTAGGGTCTTACACAAGGTGACTGTGGAGGGGCAAGTCTTCACGGTACCTGGAATTGACGTTGGCCAGACTCACTTGGGCTCCTTGGAGGGTATACCCACGATTATGTGTGGGAGCTTGCACCAAGGTGTAAGTTCGTTAAGCAGGTCGTCAATGTAACTTTTCCACCCTCTTTGTCCTAGCCCCATTTTTCCTTGACTTCGCGACGTTGGATTTTGTCACCAACTAGTGACTTCAGGATAAAAGGGTTTTGTTTGCTTGGTTTGATTCCTAGATTCTATTAGCGAGTGTTGTTTGTTTTCATAATTGGCCATATATTTTTTCCGTAAAATTTTTGGTTCAACCAACATTCACCCTCCACGTTGTTCATGTAGGATGCAAGGAATACCTCTGGAAGATCCAGAAGTTTCTCAACCCTTTCTTCCTAACCCACTGGAGGGCTCTCCTCAACAGAGTGAGGTCCAAGAAAACATACCTTCACAAGCGGAAAGAGATGACTCTTTAGAAAGCTTCCGAATCATTTCTGATTCTCTAGACGCTTTCCGCATACCTTCTGGATACGAGAGACGTATTCTCCGGCTGAACTCATCTAGAGAACTTATTGTTGAAACTTCTAGAATACCAACCGGACCTCTTACTGGCCCTGAAAACGAGAATCTCTTTTGGACCACCAACATATTTTGAACCCCGACTGCTGCACGAGGCCTTCACGACTCAGGGGTAGGTACTGATATACCTATCGTTTCTAAACTACCCGAGACCACTGCTACCTATATGATATCTTTAGATCACTTTAATAGTACAACTTGCTATTTCTTCGCTGGTTCAGAGACACAGTCAGCTGGTCCTAGATCGACCATTCCTCTTCAGATGGCCCATTCCACAATGGTCCCACACACCACGATTATTCCCACTAGGAATACGGTGGCTAGCCAAGCTCCCATTGGCACACCACTTTCATATAGACCCATTATGTCACTTCCTCTTGGGTATAACACTTTGAATACTTCTATCCCTATTCCTACCCAAGTTCCATTCGGAGCTTCTGGAGTTTTTACTTTGCCTGGGTATAATGTTGTTTCTGGTTCCATTTCAACACCATCCCAATTCCTCTCTGGAGGGTCTTATCCGCCTTTTATGGGAGGATTTGGCCCAAGTGGCTCCACTCCCTTTGGAGGCTCTACTCCATCGTTCACTTCTAGTTATCAGATTCCCATTGGGGGCAATACAATATTGGGGGGAAAACTCAATTTGGAGGTCAAACCCAAATTGGGACACCATCCTCACTTGGAGGACAACCCCCGCTTGGAGGATATAATCCACAATATGGACAGAACATCCCTAGATCACTAGCCCAGTATTGGAACCTTCTTATCTAGGGAAATCCACAATCATCTGGGGGGAAACAACCTCAAGTTATCTCTTTTATACCCCTTAGTTCGGGCCAGTCATATCTTGGTTCTTCCAATCCCATTTGGGGTTCGAACGTTCAATCTAGTGTCCCTTTCCAAGGGAATGTCCCTAATGAGTAGAACCCTATGGGCTACAGGCCTACACACACATGTCCAAATCTGCTAGGACCTTTGCCTCACATACAGATTGCTTATGGTCCTACTGGTATATCGACAAGACTCCCTCCCCAAAGTCACCAGTACCCTCATGTGAATAGAAAGTTGCGCTTTTTAGCCACTTTGAATCTACCTGACTTGTCTAGAATCTTGAATGACCCTATCCTACATTCTCCCCACTGGCCATTTATACCGGCCAAGCTACCATCCGACATTCCAAAATTTGACGGTAAATTGGGAGAGGATTCAAACAACCATGTCATGACCTTCCACCTTTGGTGTTCATCTAACTCTTTGATGGATGATTCCATTCGGTTAAGACTCTTCCAACGAACTCTTAGAGGTTCAGCTGCAAAGTGGTATATAGAATTACCATGAGGCTTATTCACCGACTTTAATACCCTAGCCATGGATTTCCTTACACACTATCAATTGTCGATCCGTTATGAAACATGAACCAAGATTTTGATTTCCTTCAAGAAAAATAAGGCCACTCACATCTCCGATCACATTCATGAGTGGAGACGAAGACGACGTTTGATCAAACTCGATCTTCCAGATCAGTTATTGGTAGAGTGGTTCACGAAATCATTCGTGAATAAAATCTCTCACGAAATTTCCATGGGTGGAGTTGTCACAGAAGAACAGGCGATCAGTTGTGCTTAGTACCTTGATCTTGTTTATTCACAAACGGGTACTCTTTACGACTTACGCCCTCATGCACCTCACCCTTCTACTACCGCTACCTCAACTACCCCTGCTGTTTCTCATGCTGTTGATGGTGTGATTGTCACTTTCCATGTTCAACCTCAATCTATGCAAGCCTCTCCCACCAAACCCAAGTCTAATGCTTCTAATGTTCAAAATGCTCCAACTCCTACTCCTTCCACCGGCAAAACCTCTGAGGTGAAGTCCGTTCAATCTACCCCTGCCGGAAAGAATAAATCTAAAAAAGGGAAGGGTAAGAATAAGGAGGATTAAAATAACCCGCAATCTGAGAAAGCCAAAAAACAACCTGTTGATGATAAGGATAAGCGCAAACCCCGATACCCTTGCCTTATCTGTGGTGATGATCACTACATGAAATATTGTCCAAGATGGGCCGAGGTTACTAAGTTCCTCCAAGGGACTGCAAAACCTCCCACACCTGTCGTTTTGTCCCAACCTTTTCCTTCTCAACAATAGGTACAATTGGTCATTCGTGACCAACCCTCTCCCTCCACTACTTCCTATGTCCTTATGTGTACTGGTGATTCCAAAAAGAATGACATTACACTTACCACTCGGGCCAAATATTACTCTTCCTCAAAGGAGAAAGTTGATGATATACCACCTTCGTTGGTTCAAAAACATCCCTCATCTTCATCTCCCAATAGTCCTCTTCATCTAGAATGACCAAGTCTCGATACAGTTCTTCGCCCTCCCCCAAAGGGTGTTGTTCGAAAGTTTGCCTTCAATCCTCATGTACGTGCTGCTCAGAACTACAATATTGTAGAGGATTTGGTGCAAGCACCTTCCATGATGTCGGCTCTCGAAGTCCTTCAAAGTTGTCTCGCTCAACAGAAGACACTGTTAAAGGCTATCAGTGGAATTGATCCTATGGATACGAATTTGATAATTTTTGACCTGGAAGATCACATTCCAAGGCTACCCTGTCAATTAGCATTTCAGATACAGGTTGTTGTCGCAGACAAAAACATCTACAGAATCATTATTGACGAGGGTGCCTTGACATGTGTAATGTTTGTTTCCTGTTGGAAGGCCATCGGATCTCCTCCCCTTACTGAATCACATAACACACTTAAGGCCTTCAATGGCTCTGTATTTAAGCCCTACGGTGTACTTTCCTCGTATCCTATTACGTTGAAAGACAAATCGATCACTGTTGAAGTTGATGTCTTTTATGCACCTCTTGATTATAACCTCTTACTTGGTCATAGATAGAGTGATTCTATGAGCGCAGTTGTGTCTACCCTTTTCCGTGTTGTATGTTTTTCGCACCAGGCAAAATTCATTACTGTAGATCAACTGGATTTTTTCAACTCTAATTCTCGTACTAGCAACACACCCTTTATTGCGAAGACATCTCCTGGGCATGATAATGTTGGTGTGGGTCTACTAAAAGATTCGACTTTGATGGGTACAATCCCGATCCCACCACCCGATGTTCCACCTCCTTTGGTTGCCTCGATCAACATGATTTCCACCTTCGTTCATGAAACCCCCGTGTCTTTTGACCCGTGGATAATCCCTGAACCTAGTGATTATCTTCTCTATGGCGACCAAATGCCTTTAAGTCCGATTGAATCCACCTATCAAGCCATTCAATCGACAACCCCTTCTACTCCCTCTCTTGGTGATTCATCTCCTGATCCGTTCCACGTTATTTTTCGTATAGACGAGATGATTATGTTAGTTATGTCTATGGAGGACACCCCTTGGGATGATGGACATCATCATTCCATTCTCTTCCTCAAACAACACACCATCGAGAGTTACCAACGGATCTCGACTCCATCGACCGTTGTGGTCGTTTCTTCTGTTCCCGAGTCTACACACGATGTGTTATATGAAGGGAACTTGAGAAATATTTCACCCACCATCCCCCTCGACATATTGTAATGATCCCAAGCCATTATGTAAGGATCATCACGGTTTTGGTGTCTTTTTAAATTTTTTTTCTGAGTGAGGTATTTCGTCAAACAATTTGCTGATCTATTTGTTTACTCATGTTTATATGTGTGTATGCAACAAATAACAAGAATAGACAACCATGAAACATACCTCAACCATATGCAATATGATAAACAAGACAAAACATCACAAATCTTCTTTATTCATAAAATAGAAGAACCTGCTACAATGGAGATGCCGATCTAGAATGCTCAATAGATGGCCAAGATGATAGACAATAGATAACAAGTATGAGTTGCTACAAAATGCTCCTGACAATCTAAAATAAGCCTCCAAAGGCTAGATGAAGACCAATGCCAAGTGCCAAACCGCTCACTGATGGAAGATGCCACGCTCTATTGGATAACTGAAGCTCCTCAACAATTCGGCCCTGGTGCCAAAGATGTCCAATCACCTCCAGAAAGATGCCAAACAATAGATTGGGTGATGGTAAGAACAACCCAGGTGCCCGAATCTCCAAGATCGCTCTCAACCTCTGTAGATCTGAACTCCTCCACTGAATGGTGTGCCCCACAAGATGACTGAAGCCCTAGATAATTTGGCCCTGATGAAGGAGGCTTCCAAATGCTCTGAAACTCTCCACAATGATAGATCAGGACGCTGCAATGAAAACCCAAGTGCTCAAATCCTCAAAATACCGGCTAGATCCTTAGATCTAGCTACCCTCCAAATAATGGTGCACCCTCCTCTTGGGAAAACGACCCACTCTCAATACAAATCGATCCTCCACTGAAAGACTTCGGAAAACCACCAAGAATGATGCCAAGACACCTGCAAAGGAAAACCAATACCCGGATTTCCCGGAATCCCTTCTCCTCAGCTAGGATGAATCCTTCCTCAATGAATGGTGTGCCCCCCTTGCTGGAAACCCCCAACTGGTGTGCCCTCTCTCTATCTGCACAAGCAACTGATGTGGAATCCTCCTGCCACTGAGTAGACCTGGAACTAGAATGGTGTGGGAGCGTATTGTAGCTCCGAGACCAAGCTTGGGACAAGCTAGGTGGAATATTTCACCACCGAATCGTCCTCTAGGGTTTGTTAAGTCAAAACCCTCAAAACCCCCAATGTTGGGCTCACTAGCTAGAAGCCAGATATCAAAAGATAATCATACATGAATGAATGAGAAGAGGCCCTTGCCTTTCCTTTATACTTTTGGCTTACCTTGTCCCTCCAAAGTGAATTTCATTTTATTAATATTTAATTAATTAATTAAATCACTTTAATTAATTAATTAACCTTTTTACCTCTGAAAAGATCCTTATCTCTCCTTGTGGCTTCCCTGGCCACTGAAAGTCACTTCTAGCCATCCCATCCTCTAGTGTTGCTCCTCTCGATTCTAATGAGCTATTACACTGAGAGGTTCCTCCAAGTAATGTGCCCAAAATGACCTCTTCAGTGATTTCAATTAACTTATAGCTCAAAATAGTTGAAATCATGGAAATCGTCGGAATGCAACGAAACCAAAGCCGACCTATGCAGAATGGCTCATAATAATGGAATATGATCATCAATGCAATATGGACCCCACAATGCCTCTCAAATACCCCTGTACTCGCTATAACATCCATCTGGCTACTCTAGTCATCATAAATCTTTGCACTGTGATGATGTCCCAAAGTGGGGACATTACAGTCCTCCTTGCTAGAAAATTGCTTGTCCTCAAGCAATACCCAAATCCCTCCAAGTAAAATACCAGGATCCCATGTCCACCTGTGGGGTACACGATAGAACCCATCCCAAGATGAAAAATAGTACACTCTACCCCCTGGATCCCATATCAGGAAGTGGACTGCAATACTCTGCGAAGCATAGTCCTGAAAGATATCAACCATGTGAACCCATTGCACATGACACATGGCCTCATCTCGGAATGAGTCCATCCTCCAAATCTCTACCAAGATTCACACAGTCTCCATCAACTGCACAGGATGATGCCAGAATGAGGTACTGCAAGATCTTCGTGAGGCACCCTCAAGCACTGTACTCCCCTCAACACTGAAGCTAAATGGAAAGTTAGAATAACTTTCCCCTGCAATGGTACACTCTCCCCTATCGGTCAATGAACTGCTCAATCTTACAATCCCTGGGTCTCATGCTAACCTCTATCGACGATCCTCCTGCTGACACTACACTACTCTATCCACGACTATTTGTCCCCTACATACATACAAGATCCTCCTCGCCTAGATCCTCAAGCTGAAATACCTGTGACCACCAAACCTGCTGCCCAGAAATTGTATTGGCATAGACACCTATGTAGAAGAAGTACCTGTCCAAACGTCTCCATGCCCTATCATGATGATCAAGAGGAAGAAAAGGTCTTGCCCCATAGGATAAGTACCTGCCGACTCACTCCAAACCAACCCAAGGTGGAGTGTGTGGCTCTCTGGTGCCACATAGGTCATCATGTAGTGAAACATCCTACTAACCAAGTGAACTCCTAGATCCCATGGAAAAATTGGAAGTTTATCACTTCTAGTCTCTGCTAGCTACTCTTGTGTTGGACTGATCATTGTCGGAAGTCCTCTGCACTCATCTGTCATCACCTGGTCTATGATGCTCATCATCACACACGAAGTCTCAACTGTCTGTCTAACACGGTCCACCTCCGACCTGCCGTATGCCGTAAAAGTACTCCTGTCATGTCGTCTCGGCCTACTCACTCTCCATGCCCTCAACCACAACCTATCCCTCCTCATGCTGTTGTCTATGATAAAAGTGTCAGGACAAGCTAATAGAAACATCTGTAGCTGACTGGAGGGCTGGGAGGTGTCACATGCTTTGGTCAATCCCAAGGATTCGACCAGAAGCTCGTCCATCAGTATCCATGATAACTGCTCGCATGTAGTTATCACTAAACCCCAATCATCAGGTATAATCAGAAGCAACTCCTCCAATTGCTGGTAAACTGCTCTCCATCTCCCATCACCCAGGCAACTGTTGAAATGGTGAAGGCGAGATCTCATAACTATATGCTGCTGCAAGGGAGTGGCACCCTCATGCTCCCCTAAGTGTGTCTTCTCCTTGCTAGGAAATACACCCCTCTGAATCCCACCATACATCTCATCATGTCTCTATGAGATATCACTCATCACTGTATTCTCCGACATACTCCTGTCATCTCCCACAAACTCATGATGCATCATAGATCCTGGGCATACAGTTGGACCAATCTCTATATGGAGATCAACCACTCCCAAGATACAAATGGAAGTGTCCCCCATCAACTGGTGCTCCTCTACTAGATTATCAACATCCTTTGCCATCATGACTGATTGATACATCTAAGTGTCCACTAAGACAAATGGAGTGGATCTCTATTGGATCTCCTCACAGGACTCATCTGTCCTAGACTCTGATTCTTGAAGGGTGATCTGTGTGCCTCTCAAGAGTCCTCGAGTGCTCTCCAAATCCTGAGTGAGTCGGTCCATCCCCAACTCTTTCTCCCTCGGAGCCTCATGATACATCTCACCAACCTTCAGTAGATAATCCTTGTCTGTCAAAAACTACGGGTAGTCATTCCTCATCACAGATACTCTCTCCCGGAGAGTGTGAAAATCATCCATGGAAAATCCTCCATCTGAGCTACCATGTGCCACTGATGCTCTCCAACAGTAATCTGCCATCAATTCATGCATGTCATCACTGCGCCTGGTGGCTTCCATGATCATATCCTCACTGACTCTCAATTGTGTTGCTAAGTGGTGTGACTCCTGATCAAGGTCATGCTGAGGTGCTACCTCATATCCCTCACTGCCACTTTCAGTCCTGCTAATGTCAACTCTAGAGTCCCCAAAGACACTCTCTGCATAAGATAACGTGTTGAGCTGCCACTGTCTACTGTGCTGCTGGGTACTCCTATATGCCACTGCACCCCATCACTAGATGTTATCTCCCCCTCAATCACACTGTATCTTGTATGAGCATCTGTATCCTCCTGTGCACTCAACCTGCTACTATCATCTGCACCTAGATCCCATAGAGATGTATCCAGACACGTGCTATTGTCATCCTGACTGCCAAAGAGTGCATCCTCATCAATGGAGGTTGATCCTAGAAGTAAGTGCTCCATCAACCTGTCAGCATCCACAATCTGCTCAACTAATGGAGCCTCCAAAAGATGTGAATCAATCTCCTCATGGTGACCCGTAAGTGTAGGATCAACTACCTGCACGTCCTTTGTCTCCTCCTGGATCTGTGGATCCATGCATCCATGGTGTGCATCCCTCATACAAGGCTCCTCCATCATATCTGCCATGCTACTGATATCCTCCTGCAATGTGCCTATCATTGATGTCTGAAAAAATGACAGATGTGTCACGACCATCAAAGGAAGCTCATCATATCTAGGTGCTAACACATGTGAATCCTCACTAGTGTCACTACTCTGCTGGGGTGTAATGTCATCAGCACCATGTGATATGTTTGTTGAAGTACTGGTGCTATCATCCTATCCATCCAGCTGCCTATCTACTACACAAGGGTCATCCTCCTCCTCAAGCGTGCAAACATCACTAGCCTCTGTGAAAGAGTCATCATCACTATCTTCTGAGGTAGAGTCACTATCACTAGCCTCTGTGCAAGAGCCACTGTCATCATCTGACTGCTCTGGATCAACATCTATCGCTCCATCCACACACAACTCATCCTCCCTGTCAGAGTGTGCTTTTGATCCCTACACCTATGATCAGGTTCCCACGACCCCTTGCAATAGTGGCAAGGTTGTGTGCTCCTACTAGGTGTGGGGTTTCTCTGTTCTTCCCACCATCTAGCTGCTTCTTTTTTCTTTTCACCTGCTATGATGATCCCCTGTAAAATATCCCATTTTCTCTAATGGGGATTTCTATAGGCTGCATATTGTGGGAAGGTTATTATAGCCTTAGTTTCCTCACTAAGGCCATCATACATGATCTCCAAACATGATATCTCAAAGGCTATATTATCCATTTCTTTCCAGCTATCCATTTATCCCTATGAAATACCCCTCAGGTTTGTAGGAGTTTAAGCTCTGATACGACTATAATGATCCCAAGCCATTATGCAAGGATCATCACAATTTTGGTGTCTTTTTAAAACTTTTTCTGAGTGAGGTATTTCATCAAACAGTTTGCTGATCTATTTGTTTACTCATGTTTATATGTGTGTATGCAACAAATAACAATAATAGACAACCGTGAAACATACCTCAACCATATGCAATATGATAGACAAGCCAAAACATCACAAATCTTCTTTATTCATAAAATAGAAGAACCTGCTACAATGGAGATGCCGATCTGGAATGCTCAACAGATGGCAAAGATGATAAACAATAGATAACAAGTATGAGCTGTTACAAAATGCTCCCAACAATCCAAAATAAGCCTCCAAAGGCTAGATGAAGACCAATGCCAAGTGCCAAACCCCTCACTGTAGGAAGATGCCACGCTCTGCTGGATAACTGAAGCTCCTCAACAATTCGGCCCTGGTGCCAAAGATGTCCAATCACCTCCAGAAAAATTCCAAACAGTAGATCGGGTGATGGTAAGAACAACCTAGGTGCCCGAATCTCCAAGATCCCTCTCAACCTCTGTAGATCTGAACTCCTCCACTCAATGGTGTGCCCCACTAGATGACTGAAGCCCTAGATAATTCGGCCCTGATGAAGGATGCCTCCAAATGCTCTGAAACTCTCCACAATGATAGATCAAGACTCTGCAATGAGAACCCAAGTGCTCAAATCCTCAAAATATCAGCTAGATCCTTAGATCTAGCTACCCTCCAAATAATGGTGCGCCCTCCTCTTGGGAAAACGACCCACTCTCAATACAAATTGATCCTCCACTAAAAGACTCTGGAAAACCACCAAGAATGATGCCAAGACACCTGCAAAGGAAAGCCAATACCTGGAATTCCCGGAATCCCTTCTTCTCAGCTAGGACGAATCCTTCCTCAATGAATGGTGTGCCCCCCTTACTGGAAACCCCCAACTGGTGTGCCCTCTCTCTATCTGCACAAGCAACTGATGTGGAATCCTCCTGCCACTGAGTAGATCTAGAACTAGAATGGTGTGGGAGTGTATTGCAGCTCCGAGACCAAGTTTGGGACAAGCTAGGTGGAATCTTTCACCACCGAATCGTCCTCTAGGGTTTGTTAAGTCAAAACCCTCAAAACCCCCAATGTTGGGCTCACTAGCTAGAAGCCAGATATCAAAAGATAATCATACATGAATGAATGAGAAGAG
>ML793261.1:618190-632634 GCA_009831015.1 Picea engelmannii | reverse complement strand
TATAGCTCAAAATAGTCAAAATCATGGAAATCGTCGGAATGCAACGAAACCAAAGCCAACCTGTGTGGAATGGATCATAATGATGGAATATGATCATCAATGCAAGCTGGACCCCACAATGCCTCTCAAATACCCCTGTACTCACTATAACATCCATCTGGCTACTCTAGTCATCATAAATCTCTGCATTGTGATGATGTCCCAAAGTGGGGACATTACACATATCCATTAAACCTGGAGTTGTCGAAAATGTTCACATCGGAGTTTCGTGTTCCACTGATGAGGTTGTCACATATAAGTCCATTTTTCAAGAGTTTTGTAACATCTTCGCCTGGAGATATGAAGAGATGCTAGATATTGACCCTGATATTGTTGTACACGAAATTAAGATGTACCCGAGCGTTAAACTCCTCCGATAGAGACTTCGCCCGGTCCACCCCCATAGTGTAGCTGTTATCAAGCTTGAGGTCGAAAAACTTCTTAAAGATGGCTTTATTTATCCTGTGGCTTTAATTGATTGGGTATCCAATCTAGTTTTGGTTAACAAGAAACAAGGTACGATCCGTGTCTGCGTTGATTATAGGGATATCAATAAAGATTGTCCTAAGGACAACTTTCCCACCCCCTTCATTGACCATATCGTCGACAATTGCGCCAGGAGCGAGATCTTCTCTCTAATGGACGATTTCTCCATATATAATCAAATCAACATCTTGCTCGCAGATCAACACAAAACCATTTTTATTTGTCCTTGTGGCACATTTTCCTATCGAAAGCTACCCTTCGGTTTAAAGAACGTCGGTGCGACATTTCAACGTGCCATGTCTTACACCTTTCACGATATAAAACACATTGTACAACCATATCTAGATGACCTACCGACGCATTCCATGCTTCATAGTGACCATCTGGCACATCTCCGAGCCATTTTCCTTCGTTGTCGGTTCTATCGTATATGCTTAAACCCGCACAAATGTGTTTTATGTGTGGAGTCTGACCGAATTCTAGGATTTATTGTATCACATCAGGGGATCATGGTAGATCCTTTGAAGGTCAAGGCTATCCCCAATCTCCCTCCTCCTTCCTCACTTCGCCAACTTCAAAGTTTGCAAGGGAATGCAAATGTTTTACGTCGTTTAATCCCAAACTACGCCCAATTAACGCTCAGATTTACTCAGATTTACTCGACTGCTGAAGAAAGGTTCTGAGTTCATATGGGATACCACTGCCAACAAAGCTTTTGAAGCTTTGAAACTGACTTTAACCTGTATCCCACTACTTTTCCCACCCAATTATGGTCGAGATTATTTCCTTTATCTCGTTTCTTTGGACTCTACTATTGCCATGGTTCTAGTACAAGAAGATGATTCACACAATGAACATGTCATTTATTATTTGAGTCAGAGTCTCACGACTATTGAAGCCAAATAATTACATATTGAAAAACTGGCCTTGGCAGTTGTTCAAGTTGTCCAATGTTTCTATCACTATATCCTATTACGCAAGACCATATTCAATTCTGATTGCAACCCTATGCAACATATTCTTACATGCCAATTGCTAGGGGGCAAATACTTCAAATGGATAGTGATTCTCCAGGAGTTTGACTTAGAGTTCAAACACGCTAAGTCTAAGAAATCCTTGGTGTTTGTCGAACTGATATGTGATCTTCCCTGTGATGAAATAGAAAATGTAGCAGCTGATTCTTTACCTGATGAATCCCTTTTTTTGATCAGTTCTAATGACCTTTAGTATGGAGATATCATTATATATCTCTAGACTCAGACTTTTCGGCTCGATTTGTCTAGTGCTGACCGTCGTCGTATACGTTACCAAGCTCATCAGTATATTATCCTTGGTGACACTCTTTATCTCTGTGGGGTTGACTCCATTTTTCGATGATGTCTCACCTATGATGAGTCTGAGAAAGCTTTGAATGATTGTCATTCTAGAGCATGTGGTGGTCACATCTGGGTATGATACTGCCCAAAATATCTTACGAGGTAGGTATTTTTGGCCTTCTTTATTCAAAGATTGTATTATTGTCATATAAAAATGCTATGCTTGCCAAACATACAACAACAAAATAAGATCACATCTTTCTCCTTTACACCCTGTAGTTTTCATTGGACCTTTTGCGAAATGGGGCATTGATTTCATGACGTATAACCGTCACTCGGCCAGGGGGCATGGATACATCATCGTAGCCATGGATTATTTCACAAAGTGGGTCGAGGCGATGCCTACATCCGATAATACCAAAAAAACTGTAGCCCTATTCATATTCAATCATATCATCACACGATTCATAATCCCACAAGCAATCGTCACCGATCACTATAGTCATTTTCAGAATTTCATGATGTCCGAACTTACCGAAAAGTTGGGTCTTCGACATGAAAACTCAACCCCCTACTATCCACAGGCCACTGGCCAAGTTGAAGTGATAAACAAAATTCTCATCACTATGCTTCGATGGATAATAGGAATACACAAGACAAGTTGGCACACGATGTTGTTTTCAGCATTGTGGGCCTATCGGACATCTGTGAAGTCTGCCATGGGATTTATGTCGTTTCAGCTGGTGTATGGTATTGAAGTTGTTCTGTCGATTGAATGTGAGATATTGTCATTGAAGCTAGCCATTGAACTTCTCCCAAACACCTCTACCAAGGAAGAACATCTATTGTATTTGATGTGATTAGATGAAACCCGTCGTGATGCCACCCTGGTTATTGAAACCCAGAAGAAACATGTGAAAGCCCAATACGACAAGCATGTCAAGCCACATGTTTTCTCTGAAGGTGATCTAGTTCTTCTCTATAAACAAGATTGTGATTTACTAGGGGCCGAAAATTTTGAGGCTATGTGGTGCGGCCCTTATATCGCCAAATGAGTGTTGGAGAAGGGAGCCTATGAGTTAGTCGATTATGATGGTATTCCTTTGAGTGAACCCATAAATGGGCTTTACTTGAAGAATTACTATGCCTAGGTTATCTTTGCATGAGTGCTTGTATTTTTACTGTATCATGCTTTTGTGTGCTACTCTTGTGTTTTTCGTTATTTGGTTTCAACCCCTAGTTGCTTACCTTGTGTTGTGCTTGGTTTCCAGATGTCGGTGTATTCACTAGCCCACATTGGCTTCTCCGATGGTGCTAGTCGTAGTACTCAGAATTTAGCATCCGCTGCTTGGGGAATCTATGCACCTACGAATGAGTTAATCCGTCTACATGGTGTTTGTCTTGGTCGTTCAACTAACAATATCACGAAATATAGTGCAGTCATTGAATTGTTGACTGATGCTATTTCACTTGGAATCTGTCACTTGGTTGTACGACTTGATTCACAGTTAGTAGTACTACAACTAAGTAATGTCTATGCTATTCAAAGTCCTACATTGTTATGAGTATATTTGTGATTTCGCCTCTTGGAACGTTATTTTGATTATATTGAGTATCAACACATTCCTAGATGTCTAAATATGTTAACCGATGCATTAGATAATTATGTGTTAGACAAACATTTGAGACATTTATGAATTCAATCACACATCACATGTTGTATATAAAGCAAAGTAAGCCGGTAGAAGCCTCATGTATATATATAACGATAAAAATGTTTTAAAAAAAGGTGTTTTCTGTCCAAAGACCAAAATATCAAAATATGAAGCACATGGATTCTACAAAATAGCATCATGGATGATGATCACGGTAGCATACTACTGCCCATGCTACCCTACGAACTAGTTGGCTAAGTGAACTAGACACGCCTACGGTGTGGCACTGATAACACCTTGGGATCTCGTTGATCGGGATGTTTGGGATGTTCGGGATGTCAACTGTCAAACCCTCTAGATTTTCTTCGACTACCTCATAATCGTCAGCGTCTCATCCTGCTACTACAACTGCTTCCCCTCGTCTCTGAATGGGGGATGTACCCGGAGGCCGATGTGGCCCTACATCTACATGGTCAATTTTTTTTGATTAGTCATTGGATAGAGAGCATATATATAAAAACATCTTATATTCTAAAAATTCACAAAAACACCATAAAAACAAAATGTTTTTCTTACCTAGGTCCTAGCATTGAAAACCCTCAGGTAGAACCAAATCGGGTTCATTACGAAAGTCCAAGCCGGCATATGCGTAATCATATATCATCAATATTTGCGGCCTCAACCAGTCAAAGAATGCATCGTTGTATTTGATAATGGGGCCTGCTACATGCCGGGCCATGAGATCGCACCACCGCTTCATTTGTGGATCTCGTGGCGTTGGTATACCCCATTCTACCTGTAGGCATAAATGAGGGACTCTTTCAAGAAATAAAGACACCAAAATGGATCCATACCCGAATTGCTTTAGGTTCCCATTATTGCTTTTGGTTAACTATGTCTTCATACTGCGAAGAAGACCATCACACCAGTTGAACACACGAGGTTCTATGCATTCCATGACATACTAAAAATAACTTTGGAGGGCCATGTGCGGAGATGCACTTCCCTCCATACGCGTAATGGTAAAAAGGATGGTACGGAGAGTTAAATCCTGAACACCTCTGATGACTACCTTACCTTTGCATCTCTCAGCCTCGGGTTCACAGTACCGACATATGTATTCGCTCATCGATAGGCCACCACCTCGACCCCCTGTTAAGGTCACATGTGCTCCACGATGGGATAACCCCATCAAGAAGCAAATGTCTTCGATGTCCAAGGAAAGAATGTGGACACCCACATGAAACACCTGCTAGTATACATCTCACATGTGGAGCAGGTATTCTAGTAACCTCAGTTGGGCTCTCATGCCCTGGATTTTGAAATTTTTTAACAATCCACACTGTCGAAGGGCATTGACGGTGCCTGGATCATTCAAGGCCATGAAGTCATCATCCTCGTGTTCCCATTCTCTCCACTCCAACATTTTGGCAATCAAACACCTGCATGGAGACGAGGAAATGAAGTTAGCATCTTCAATCATTGATTTTGAAATTCTTTTTTGGGCAAACACATGTATATTTTTTGGGTTTTTCGACCGCCATAAATGAGTTTTTAGTATAGTGCGGGGTTTCCATAGGTGAGCCATAGGATACCTATGAAAATCATTGATTTTCGCAGGTCCCGATACTAGTCACCTTCGACGGCCCCAACGCGAGCCTACCGACCCAAAAACTCATCCAAAAACTACCTTTAAACCAAAATAAATGAATTTCAATCCATTGAAAAAGAAGAGGATGACGAGCTTACCATGTTGACAGAGACCATTTGTTTAATGTTTGCTTGTGCTTCTCGCAATCAACAACCGAAATATGAGGTAAAAACAGGGTTTCTAGACAAGTTTTGAATGAAATGCAAATGAAATAGCAATAAGAGGTTTTACCCCCTTTTATTTCACTTTTTGTTTTTTCTTATAATATTTTATATTATTTTAATACATTTTATCATAACCTAATGGTCTAATGGTCGTGTGAGTCTGTTGTTTCTTGCAGATGGAAAGACTAAGGCCCTGAACAATGTAGTATGGATGGCATTTCTTGATTCGCTTTTCTGTTTGTTACATATACCAGTACTTTTTAGGGGTTTTCAGAAAAGCCTCGAGCCAAGTCTTTGTTCGTTCTCGTACTAAAAAATCGAAGAGAATGCAACCGAGTATACTTTTGTCTTTTTTTTCGTACTCGTCATGGATACATGAAAAGTGAAATCTATGAAGTATCCTTTAAGCTCTTTTCACACTCCATAAAAATGAAAATATTGTCGAGCGACCTTGTTCTTTTCACGCTCATAAAATTATTTTAATAAGACATTCGATGGATGATAATTTATCACTTTTTCAGTCTCATCGAATTACTTTAAGAAAAAGGAACTGAGAGAGTTCTTTTTAAAGGGTTTTTCAGACTCTATAAACATGAAAACCCCCCGAGTTTTCTATCTTTGGACTCGTTAAATAAACATCGAAAGACCCACATGGGACCGAACCACTCTTTCTTAGAGTTTGTTAAACATACTCTGAGGGACTCATCCGAATGATGAGCTTACATCAACAAGCATATGCTATCCTCCTAAAGCTTGCATAAAAATAAAGAGGTACTCACCAGAAATGGTGGGGAAAAATTTGGGAAAGAAATGTGTCTCTGTATCTGTGTTAGTGGCAGTACTAGTCGCTCTTGAACATGACACCCCCCTTCATCATTTGAATTTGGGTTGGGAAATCCATTTGTCTCTCGTCTAACCTTCTACAAGTCCATATTTTGGTTCGTCTTTGATTCGATGCTGCCAAGACCATTGTCGTGTCATTCATATGTTCAAGAGAAGTCCAAACAAGCCCCTCTTTTGAGTAGGCCATCTGTGATTATAAATTACTACCATGTCGGCCTTTTCTATGTCAGTTTCAAATCATTTTCATCCTTTGATCTACCCTAAATCTGTTACTTATTTCATGTCATTGATGAGGGATTCACCAAGGCCCTCATGTGATGAGTCTTTTCTTGTCGACTTCAACTCATCATCCAGGAACAAGACATAGAAATTATTTTAGTACCTTAGATTCTGCATGCCTCAATGGTAGGTCTCTTCGCTTTCGACAATGGATTCACATCATTGATCCCTGATCAAAATATTTGGTCCCTGATCAAAAGATTCCCTCGAGTGTTCGACTTCAGCTCATTTATTCACATTCGTTGGATTGTACTAAGGTACCTTGGGAGTCATTGACATCAATGGTGATTTCCCTCGCACTTGTTAACGATTTTCATCAATGACCAATAATCAAGTGGTTTCTGTCATGTTTGACTTCAACACCTGTAACCGCATGGTTAGATTCGTACTTACAGATGACGAGATTGAAGACCCTGGATCTCATCACCTTGGTCTAGGTTGCGATGGAGTATTTCTGATTTGTATTGACACATAGATCCACTTTGTATGTCTCATGGCTGTGTCATGATTTCAAGTTTGTTAACACATAGATCCACAGTGTATTCTTGGTGGCTATGTATTGTCTTGATGACATGGATCCACAATGTATAATTGGTGGCCATGACTGACATTTATGATTCAAATCATTTGTAGTCTAAGCATGGGAATTCCTATCTTAGAAATGGTATCATATTGTACAAATGCTTGATTGTTTGCAGGTTCCCGATTGGTGCGCTCATTGTTCCCGACACACACACACATTTTACAAAGTATTTTGGCTATCACGAGTTCTAGCCTCATACTTTGGGGGGCATTCTGTTACACATTATTTTGGTCACACTGATGATGACTCTATAAGCATGTGTTAAGGCTCTCAAAACAATCATTTACATGAGGAAAATGACTGAGTTCTTCCCCTACAAGGCATGCTTTTGGAATGATGTCGTAGGCTGACAGTGGTACAAAGTGCATAAATCCTTGATTTTCGTAGGCTTCTCTATGACTAGATCATGGGGTTTCTGCAGGCTGCTATATAGGCAGGGTGCGGCGGTGTTTGAAGCTTAGGAAAGGAAGAAGTTCACAAAGTTTCTAGAAGGAGAATATTCTAGAATGTGAGATGGCGTCTGTATGGTTATGATCCTACTGGCTTCTCTGATTTGGTGGGATCATCCTCATCCTTTTAACCACTTCACCTCCTCTTGTATAATGATAGGTTTCTCATGGAAAAGGTTAAGCAAGATTGAACAAAAAATTGCTGAAAGAATAGGTTGAAGACTGTGTGAAGGATCTTGTTACAACTGATGCTTGAGGACTCCATTTGTCCATCAAGATTTTGTGGACCATCTTCATACAAATTCAGAGCAAGTGTGTGTGTGTTGGAACAAAGGACCACCGAAAGGGAACTTGCAACATCATAGTATCTTCGACTTTTACTTAATATGATACCGTGACATGTTTTTTTCCCATAAAATCATAGTATTTTATTACATGACCTCTTGATCACATGTTTAGGTTTTCATTGAATCTACAATCGTTGCTTTCACTTTGGTTGGTTTGTGTCATTACAGATCTGATCTCACAAGAGTACTGGAGTGAAGCAGGAATAACAAAGATATAAGTAAGTGATAGCTAAAGGTATGTCATTTATTCCTTTTTTGGTAGTAAATTCAATGATAGCAACTTAGGGAAAGCGTCATGTCCTGTCTTGTTTTGTTCTAGATCTAGGTGGATCTAGGGAGATTAGTTTATATCCACATTCATCGATTTATCCAATAACAACCCCTTAGAAATCAATGGTTTCCATTGCATCAAGTTCCCGTGGAATATGGGGAAGCTTTGGTTGAATCTAAACTTTGGTGAACTGCTTGCCTTGCTGAAGAAGTTGTCCTTCTTAGCTTGTTGAAGGTTGTTATGAACCTATTATTGCAGGGGTTGGATCCATTCAACTAATCTAGTTGCATGATATGCCCAAGTGTGGGAGGACTCTGTCAGTGAAGATATGATATGAGGAGTATGAAGGGCTCTATTGTAACTTTGTTGGATTGGGCACTATGGAGGCACCATCGGAGGTGACACAACAATATTTTTGTGCTCTTCTGCAATTTGCTTCTGCTAGATATAAAGGTCTTGGGCCAAGGCTGCAGTGGCTGCAATGTCCTTTTTTTCACCTTCTGCCTAGATTGCGAAGAGGCTAAACTTTGCGGTATGAGAGATTACTTTGCGGCACTGTTTTGTCGAGACTACCTCTGGTATCCTGTAGAGATGACCCCCCAAAGTAACAATGATGCTACGGGGTCGAGACTCATAAACAACATGACACTTCCACATATATCACTTGCCAAACAGAACATCACAAACTTCCAGTGGGGCAACATCACATAGTACCTCATCCTTGAAGGGCTTGATGTCACAGTATAGGTGACACTACTGGCTAACACAAAGATCACGACCCTGACAAAGCCACTCGATTGTGTATGGTTGTGGGTGTGGTGTTGTCGGTAAATCCAACTTCTTAATGACCTCTGTTGAGACTAGGTTCTTATGGCTTTTTCTATCAAGAATAAAATGCAACAGGGTCCCCTTCACCCACATCTGCGAATGGATTAGGCACTTCCCCTCTTTAGGATCCTATGGTTCTTCTGGTTGAATTGTTTTGGTTGTGACAATAATAGTGGGTTCTGCATCAATTATCCGTCTCCTTTTATTATTGTCTAAATCATAGTCTGATTCAGGGCTCGACTTTGTTTCTTTGAACTCGACTACCAATGAATTTTTCGAACGACATTCATTGGTGTTGTGCAACGGATTTTGTGGAATTCACACCACTTCTCAGTGTCCTTCGTCTTCCCGTTGCTCTTTTTTTCCTGCGGCTTGGAATGGTTGTCTTGAGGTTGGCTATTCTGTGGATTAGGGTTTTATTTACCATACTTTGGTTGTTGAGAATTTGCAGACCCAAATTCCCGGTTGTTTTGGTGCTTAAATTTCTACTCAATTTTGACAACATATCAGTAAGCAACTCCCAATGATGAGATGTCCAGAAACTCAAATTCAGTTTGGATGTACCTGTGTAGAGCCCGTGGTATTTTAGAACCAGATGCTACTCAAAGTCTTTGATACCCAGTTTGATGTGCAAGGTATGGAAGGTATTTTTGAACTTCGACACTGTTTTGCCCCTCTCTTGATGCAACATGGTCCATCTCATGTATTGGTGATCATAGTTTCCCACAGGGTAATATTGTTCCTTGACCGCATCCATAAAAAAATCCCAAGTGGGCTCAACCCCAAATATTCCAAACTCCTTTGTGGAATTTTTCTCGCAATAAGTTTCCCACCAATGTTTTACATGGGGGAGAGCCTTAAGGAGTGCAAAGGTGATCTTTTCTCTGTCGGAAAAATTGAGGACAGAGAATTAACCTTCTAGCAGATTTAACCACTTTTCCAAAGCATCCGCATCAATCTTATCTTCAAATACATGAATATCTAAACTAACTTGTACCTCAAATGGGGAAACATCTCCAAAGCAACTGTTTGACGAAGATGTGTCTGCTATTGTCGACAATCGTTGAAGGATTTGGACAAAATTTTCCAACATCTCGTTCCTCTGTTGCATAAGGGCTTCTGCGAGCAACAACTTGATGGGATATTTTGTTCCCTCGTCTCTATTTTCTTTCACCATGGGAGGTTGCTTGGGCTAGCGAGAATGGTTATCCTCAAGAGAAACTAGCTCAAGACCCAACTCTCTATACCCTGACTTCGTCAGGGACATGCACTAAGAAACAAAAAGGAGTAGCATGCTTTGACACCACTAATCCATATTATTTTGAGAACGAAATGAAGGTGGAGATATAACAATTAAATGTAGAAAGATATTGCAATAAACACAAAGATACAATAATGCACAATTTTTATTAATGAGAGAAATGTACAAAAACTGTAAAATTACAGAGTGAATGACTTGCTAGAATGGTGGCAGCTTATCTCTTAGAAGAGATGTGATGGCTACTCTCATTCGCAAGAAGATGATGTTTACAATGAGGCTCCAATAGCGTTTTTAACATAAAGAAAATCCAAAACCTTAACCCTAGAAGATGAAACACCAAAAGGTTTGTGGGCCCTGATGGGGGTAGTTGATACATCAACTTCTCGAGGGTGTAAATTTTGCATACGATATTCATTTGGGGTGTTCTATACCTCGTCGAAAAGGTCTAGCCGAGGAGTACATATTCCATTGAGCGTAAAATCTACCTCTAGTAACCTACTAGGTGTTGTCGACCCCAAAAAACATCGTTTAGGGCCTCAAAATGGGCCCAGAAGTTCAGGACCAAAAAAATCATAGAAGAACTGCCAAGATGGAAACCCATGTTTTGAGTCGATGGAATAGGTGGGTGACCACCGATTTATACCTAAATTAGGCCATGATGACTTCGCTGTGGAGAATGGCCCAGGCGCAGTCCTAGAGACTCGAGGTGCTTCCCCAGATTCAACATTGGGCAAACATCCTCCCAGAGTAGCCATGCTGACTTGGCTGAGGAGGATGATACATTCACTCATAGTATTAGCCATGCTAACTTGGCTAGTGGTGAATGGCCCAGGGGCAGTCTTAGAGACTCAAGGTGCTGATGTTTCTCTAGATGGTAGTATCGGGCATACATTCTCCCAGAGTGGTCATGCTGACTTGGCTGAGGAGAATGGCCAAGGCGTAGTCTTTCTCCTTGGTCATGCTGACTTGACAAGGAGTGATAAAGACTCGAGGTAAATATGCATCGGGTTGTCATCCTCCCAAGTGGCCATGTTGACTTGGTTGAGGGGGATGATGCATTCTTCCAGAGTGTCCATGTTGACTTGGTTGAGGAGAATGGCCCAAAGCGTTGATGTTCTCCAACTATTAGCATCGAGAAGACATCCTCCTAGAGTGGCCATGTTGACTTGGATGAGGAGGATGATACATTCACTCATAGTATTAGCCATGATGACTTGGCTAGTGAGTGAATGGCCCATGTGTAGTCTTCGAGACTCAAGGTGCTATCACATGCCTACTCTAGGTTGGAGTGATCTATATTGATCAAAAATGCATGTGAGGAGAAGTATACATCAACTGGGTGCATGCCGAAGAAGATGACATCAACCAGGATCAAGGAAAAATATTCTAGAAGAGAAGAAATACCAATAAGTATAAGAAGACCCATCTACACCATTGCAGAAGCCCCAGAAAGCATATTGAAGACCAAAAGAAGTCGGCCCTGCCAGTGAAAAAGAAGGATCTTTGACAAGTATAAATAAAGGCATGGTCATTTCATTTTGACACACACTCACTCTCTCATCACAAGAAGAAGGCCCAAGTCTAGTAGAGTAGTTGCAAGGGTGAAATTTTCACTGTCTTGGAGTTCTTGTTCTCTTGGTGTATGCACTACACTTGGAGAGGCACTAGGCTTGGAGGAGCCTTCTTTTGTTTGTATCTTGGCAATCTTATTGAGGCACTAGCTCTTGGAGGCGCTAGGCTTGGGGAAGACACTCTTTGCATGGTATTTTGATCTATTGATGGTGATTTACTGGTAAAATCTTGGACTGAATTCTTTTATAGAAACGATGGTGGGTTTTCTCCCAAGGTTGGGTTTCCTAGGGTAAAAATATTGTGTCTATTGTGCATGGTTATCTCTCTATGATTCTGTTATTTCCGCTGCAGTTTATTTCAATTGAAATTTTTAGTGTGTAATTATTCTATGATAACAATGGCATTAAAATCTATTTGAAAATCATAAGGCAATAATTATCAGATCTGGAAATTAGAAAAATCAACACTCAGAGGGAGTCAGCCTTTAAGTTCCAGTGGGAAGGAGCAACTTTCCAAGTCTGTCCAAAAGAAGAAATCATGGTATGAGATGACCATGCAAGATGATCAAGAGTAGGAGCATTATCAAAGGAAAGTCTTCACAGACATGTCCAAGCAAGTCGGCTGGGATAGCTTCCAAGTCAGAGGGAGAAACAAGAGCCGACAAGGTAGGAGCTTTGATAGCAAAGATAAAGCCATCTCCAAATGGTAGAAGTACCTTCCTCGCTAATATGGAGTGTTGAAAGTTGTAGCATCAGACAGGTACTTCCACATTGGCATGTGTCTTGCATGTGGAAGTGGTGGATACCGTCATGATGAAGTTCATTTTGTGCAAATGAATGACTTTTTGTAATTATTGGAAGTTAATTAAGTTAAAATCCTAAGTTATTGTCTTTAGTAACTTAAGTGAAAATTAAATTAAGTCATAGTCGTTAGATATAAAGTGAACGGGAGATTAGATCTCAATCGTTGATTACTTTGGATGAGATCTAGGGTTTTGGATTAGAGTTTGATTTGGTCTAATCTCAAGATTATAAAAAGGAAGCTAGGGTGAGAGGAAAAGCCACAAGTGAGATAGAGACTACACACAGAGAGTGAGCTTTCAGGTGTGCAGGTGCAATGATCTGAAGGAAAGAGACAAAGGGACAACAAGGGAAGTAGTAGCCTTGAGATTTGTGAGGCTAGGCTAATTATTGTAATTGTAACTTCCTAAGAGGGGTCATTTTCCAAAGATGGGAGACCCAATTAATAATAAGATCTCACAAAACTGGTTTTCCTGTAAGGGTTTTTCCAGGGGTTGTTTGCCCGAATATATCATGTGCAATGTCTGTATGGTTTTTGTTGTGTTAATGCTTCTGCTGATTATTGTTAAGAACCTAATTGTTCTTTAACTCAGTAAAATTTGTTTTTTCTTGGAATTAATTGTCGTGTGCTAGGTATTATCCCCAATTTCTAGGGATAGCTAAGGAGATGATGTATTGAGGCCCTTGGGTTGCAAACATGGAGTACCGAGAGACAGGTTGACCAACAGTGCCCACTTGCACAAACAAAGACCCACCTCAGCACCAAAACTCCAGGTTCATCATGACGGTATCCACCACATCAACTAGCCTCTGGAAGACATTGGGTCTTGCTCCATGAGGTACAAGTCGGGTATTATGGTAAGTGTTATTTCGATATTTGAGGCATTTGAGTTTGTTGCATCTATTACTGCTTTTGATTATGTAATGTTTTCTTGGACATTATGCTCTTTGCTCTGTTTCACTTTGGTGGTTGACATTGTGCCCTAGCAAGTGGGTCACCCTTAAGGATAGGATTGCTACTAGGAGGTTCTCTTGACGAGTCATCGTTTCATTCCTGACCATAATTGTCACTTTCCACACTTCATCCCCTCACCTCCTTACCTTTTTGGATTTTCGGGTGTACTGACCCAAGAAGGGGTTGTCCCTCATTTCAAGGGAAGAAGGGGCTGAAGGCCCAAAGGCTTGTAGCTGGCAAAAGATAAAATCCAATCATTAACCTTCGAGATGCTTGCCCATGGATCCCGAGGACAATGAAATGTCTCTCATAAGAAACTGATGGGACCCATAAAATAATAACTAATAACAAAATGCCAACCAGGGTGGAGCATGTGTGGGCACTGTTTTTATTGTTTAGGTAGAAGCCCCACACATGTTTTCAACTTGGGGAAGCATGATGTGACCAGGGTAGAGTTAAGGTGGGAACAATTTTTCATGCTTAGGTAGAAGCCCCACCTTGGCTTCAACCTAGAAACATCCTAAAAGAATAAAAAGAAATAAATGGGCTTGGAAAAAGGTTTCATTGAAAACGAAGGTGCAACACACAATCTACAAAGGTACCCATAAATGAGACACTACATACCCTTGTATGTCATGAACCCCATGCCCAAAAGTCTTCCCCCCATCCATGATGCCTCATCCACATGACTTAGAAGGAGGTCCCCTCAGGAAACACCCCTAAACTTGAGGTATGGTTCACCCAATAGGTCGTTTTGTCAACCTTCCCATACCTAAACTTGGCAAATTGCATAGAGTCTTTGAGCATTGGTTTATTTTTATGAGGTGGTTTGGATGTACATGCTTAGATGGCTCTTTTATTGATTTGATTTACTCATCATGATGCATTTGAATTGAGATCCTTAGAGGGTGTATCCATTTATCTTTGCAGGACCAAGGTTGCGGG
>ML793261.1:597934-610018 GCA_009831015.1 Picea engelmannii | reverse complement strand
CTAACCAAAAAAGGTCTCATGCTGCAGCTGGAAGAGAAGATCCAAGTCATGGACCAAGGAGTGCAGAGGTTCTTCAGTAAGATAGATGCTCTGCAGAGAAAGGGCCTGCCTGGCATGAAGGTCATAAATGACAAATTGATGACGCTCCCGGATTATAAGAAAAGGCTGATTGAAGTGTCCAAGGACAGTTCTAAGTTCGTAGGAATACAGGCAAACATCACAGGAAGAGCCTTCATGGATGCCTTGCAGTTGGAGATCAGTATCCAGCATGAAATTAAGCACATTTTCGTCGTCAAGCCTACATTTTCCAAGTACACAGACATGGACGAAGTGTAACAGAGATTGCTTAAAATCACAGTGCCAGGTCATATCAGATGGGAAGAACTGTGTGATCTACTAGATTAGTAGATGAGCTGTCACTTCCAGTCAGCTGTCCTGTCAGCAGAGGTGGCGAAGACACCTCACCAACGGCCTACCCCTGAAATTCAGTATACAGTTGTGATGAATCATCAAAACGGTTTTGCTTAGTTGAGTTAGTTTTTCTAAAAATAGCATAAACACGTCCTGATCAGTTATGACAGGAGCATATGTATTTTGTCTTATAAATACTTCATTTTCTGATGTATTGAGGGTTGTTGATTTGCACACCCTTTTTCTATCAAGCTGTAACATTTTTGAAGAGATCCACCATTAATAAAGAAGAGGCATTTCACAGGATTCTTGCGCATTTTCACTGGTGATGTGATTTTCTTGATCAAATGTTTCGTTGCTCTGTAATCATCTTGTTTCTCTATATCTAATCTTTACGAATAGCGTTATGTTGCAGGATTTATCTCCGATACCCTGTTTCCGATTCTAAAGATTTTAATGTTCATCTTCTAAATAGTTTCAATTAAGAGATTCTTAAGTGCTTGTTAATTGGAGTTATTTTCCTTATCTTTTCTTCTGTCCATCACTTTAACTTTTAAAGATCCAGTGAGGGTGTTATCTCGCCTTGTGAAAGATTTCTTCAGCATTTCTGGTTGCATCTCAGATTTTATTAAGTACAGACCCCATAGCCCAATGGATGTGTAGTTTGTCTCAACCAACTTCAAAACCCTTTACAACAAAACCAACATTTTCCATAGCTAGCCTAATATCTTAATTCAAAACAAAGATAAATTATATAGAGAGATCCCTCTCTGAAGTTGGAAGGGCTAGATCCCAGCTTTAAAAGTGGTTGGTTAAGGTTACCTTTGTAGATTTCTTCTTTTTCAACCTCTAGGAAATTTACCAAGTGCTAACATAAATGGCGACTCCACTGGGGAAGAACTAAATCTGACAATCTCATGACTTCCCTTAAGAGAATTTGATTTTGAGAAGAAAGTGATATTTAGAGGTTGATTAACTCTGTATATATTACTTCTAGTATCTTTCCTGGTACCTTTGTCCCTCTATGACTGTCCCTGCAGCAGTACAACCTAATATCGAACCTGGACTATGGAATCAAAGACACATTGCTTCAAACCTGTTTGATTTAATCCTCCAAACGACCAATAATTGGGAAGAGCTCGAACGTTCGTGGGCGGCCATTGAACGGGACATAGTTACTCAGGAACAATTGGAAGCTAGGCGACGTCAACGTAGGAATCTTCCTTAGTTTTCTTTCAACATAAAATAAAATAAAATATATATATATATATATATATAAACCCAAAAAGAGTTATGGCTCCTAAGAAGGTCCACACTCGATCTCATCCAAACCCTGAACCCTCAACAGCGGTAGATAATCCCGAACAGTTGTTGAAACGAAATACCTTAGCCACCTGTTCAGCGAGTCATTCTCCTCTCCACAGGTCTCCTTCTTTTTCCGAAAAACTAAGTGTCTTTCAAAACTCTGATCTTGATCGTATTGCGCCACGAAACCTTGGTAGAACACGGTCTGAAACCTTTGCGTCTAAGATCGTTTTTGACCCATCTGTGTTGCAACCCCGAACCCCAGAAGTCTTGTCTCCTACTACTAAGCTACGAATCAATACCTCAGCACCACACAGTCCTTCGTCACCCTCATCTTCAGTCACTACCTCCCCTGCCACCCAGGCCGTCTTACCACCTCCTCCGCCCATCATGGCAGCTCGTTATGCTCTTTTGGTGCTGGCCGCACCACTGCATTCCATGCCCCAAGACTACCAGACTAGACTTCCATAGTTTGATGCAACTGGACCTTTAAACGCACAACAACATGTGGATAAAATGAACGACTACTTGGATTTGCAAGAGGTTGACGAAGTCGACGTTCAGATGAGGCTTTTCGCCCAGAGTCTGACAGGGGACGTGAAGAAATGGTTCAAAGCCTTACCCGCCACATCCATCCCTGACCTTGTCGCGTTCCAAAGAAGTTTTCTATATAGATGGGGGGTAAAGAAAAACCCTCTTCAAATACTGTCAGAATACGAGAACATAAAAAGAAATCAAAGTGAAACTGTCCAAGATTACTGTACCCGCTTCAACAATTTGTATAATGCAATCCCAACTGAAATTAAACCCCTCTCGGGTTTGGCATTGATTAAATTTCCTGATGGATTTGATGCTGACATGTCTTATCAATTAAGAGAAAGAGATGCTGCCACCCTTGAAGACATGCAGAAAATTGCTATTAGTGTGGAAGCTAATCTGTTGGCTAAATGGGCACGTCAAAGGACAGAAAGGAGAGTCACGATCAAAGAAGAGCCTTCTACGTCCAACACTGACTCCAAATTAGATTATGTGGTTAGAAGTTTGGAACTATTAATAGAAAGAAAAAGTATTTCAGACAGAAATCCTCCAAGGGACAATGCACCTTCTCCCCAGATTCGAAACCCCAATTTTAGAAGAAACCCTCCTCAAATCAGGCAAAGGGACCCAAGAGACCAAAGAGATCAGAGAGATCTCAGGGATCAAAGAGAACAAAGAGGTCCAGATCAACCGATTAGGCCCCCTCTACAGGAAAACTATGCTGATGACGGGGGGGAAGTAATTGAAGAATTGGAAGACACTCATATCAACCTCATGGGAATTCACGACAATGAGACCATTTTCCTTACCCAAGAAGAGCAGGAACTTTTTCTGTTAAATCAGACAAAGGTGAGTGAGGAGACTGAGGATGTAGAACAACAGGCCTTTGAAAATGCTATTTTGGAGGTGCACCGTCAATACAATCTGCGGAATAAGAAGGCAGAAGGAAATTCTTCAAAAAAGACGACCGAAACATAGAAGGTAGCTGAGACCGAAAAGGCTCCTGAGAAGACCACTGCTGGAAAGTCTTCCGATAAAGGTAAAACTGATACTCCGGTGAAGAAAAACATCACCATACTGAAAAGATCAGCTCAGCCCGAAGTCTCACCTGTTACCCCACCCAGTACTTCTGAGCGAAAGAACATGGTGGACCAACCAGAATCAATGAATCAGACCAGAACTCCGGTGCCTTTTAGCCTGGAGACAGAACTGGCCAAAATTAAAATTCCTATCCCACTAACAGAGTTGATATGCAGAGGCGGTTATCGTTCACAGGTACTAAAAACATTGGCCATTGAACCTGACATAGGTACCAATGCCTTGACTATTGGGTCGATGACTCATTCGGACACTGTGAATCTTGTTGACGACCACCCCGAACTTCTTTTCGGACCTGAAGTGAATGGCCGAGATGATACAGGAGATGTAGCTCCCTTTTACATCAGTTTGAACATACATGATTTAATATTACATAATGCCATGTTATATTTAGGTGCCTCACATAATTCAATGCCCAAAGCAGTAATGGAAAAACTGGGATTGGAAGTCACTAGGCCTTACAAAGACTTACACTCGTTTGACTCTAGCAAAGTCAAATGTATTGGTTTGATTAAGGACCTCTGCATCACTCTGGTTCAGATCCCTTTGAAAATTATGGTAATGGATGTGGTAGTAGCGGACATCCCACCAAAGTATGGTATGTTACTGTCCCGGTCTTAGGGAGCTAAGTTGAAAGGAACTTTGCAGCTGGATATGTCTTATGCCACTATCCCAGTGTTTGGACAACAGAGGAGGTTATACAGAGAAACACTGATGAAGTATATGGTCAGCAGTCAAGAGAAACCTCATAATTACCCCCTTTACTCTGCCCATTCAGATTTAGATTCATTCATCTTGTACAATGATGGTGATACTGAAAAGCAAGATACTCAGCTGATAGAAAACGTAGCTAGTCAAGATGAAGGTCCAGAAAGCGGTGAGGTAGCAAAGATGGAAAATGAAATCACAGAAGATTTACCCACCGATTTCTGAGTATGGATTTCGATGGAGCTGTGAGTAAAGAGGGATCAGGAGCTGGTGTCTGGTTGCATAATCATCGAAAAAGGTATTCAGAAAATCATTCCTATAAGTTAAATTTCCACTGCACTAACAACGTTGCTGAGTATGAAGCTCTAATGCTCGGTCTGAAGCTGTTGAAAAAGGTAGGTGCTAAGCAAATAATGGTAAGGGGTGATTCTGAATTGATTATTAAACAAATTAAAGGTGAATATGCTGCTAAACACCCACACCTTAGAGCCTAAAGGAATGCCGCTCTCGATGCTTTGAAGTGTTTTAACGAGGTTGACTTGCAGGTAATGCCGAGAGGATAGAATATTCTGGCGGACGGATTAGCTACGTCAGCCGCGCCCTGCAAGATTCCTTTCCACCAAAATCGACCATACACTATTGAGGTAAAATGCAGACCGACAGTCCCCGATAATATCAGGTACTGGCAAGTGTTTGGAAATGACGATCAGATAGAGGATTTTTTGCGATGCAAAAACAATTTTGAATTTACAAACATAGATCTAGAAAATGAAAACAAGAATGTAAATAACTCTGAATTTGAAATAGATAGTGTTAATTTTGTAAATACAGTAGATTTAGAAGATACAGTAGACTCAGAAGAGTTAGGGGATGACGAAGTGGATGTCGATGTTTTACAACTGAAAAGCAATGTCTTACCTAGAGGTCTTGTCCCTTTAGAAGATCTGTTCGACATCGATGATGTAGCTAAGAAGACAAAACTAGAGGCTCATGGGCAAGAGGTAGAGGACTGTAATATAGGAACTGACGAGAAACCTAGGATGGTCAAACTGTCCAAATCTTTACCCCCGGAACAAAAGCTTAAGTACATGGAACTATTCAAAGAATATTCAGACGTTTTTGCCTGGGGCTATGAAGATTTAAAAGCCTACGACACCAGCATTATACAACATAGGATTCCCATCAAGGAAGACCATAAACCGTTTAGACAGAAGCTTAGAAGGATAAATCCCAAATTGCTTCCCTTGATAGAGAAGGAGATCAAGAAAATGTATGATGCCAAGATCATAGTCCCACTGCGTTTCTCTAAGTGGGTTTCTAATTTAGTACCTACACGCAAGAAAACCGGTGAAATCAGACTCTGCATAGATTTCAGGAATCTGAACAAAGCATCCTTGAAGGATAATTATCCCTTGCCTAAAATGGATCACCTCCTGCAAAGTGTGGTCGGGTCCAGTCGAATTTCTCTGTTAGATGGTTTCTCAGGCTACAACCAGGTCTTAGTACACCCCGATGATCAGGAAAAGACCGCTTTCACCACACCATGGGGCACTTTCATGTATGTGAAGATTCCCTTTGGTCTGATGAACGTAGGATCCACCTTCCAAAGGGAAATGGACATTGCCTTCGTGGAGGAGTCAGGAAAATTTATTGTCATTTATCTAGACGACGTGACTGTGTTTTCCCAATCCGATGATGAACACCTGTGGCACCTTAGATGAGTTTTCGAAAAATGTAGAAGGTTCGGGATTTCATTAAATCCCAAGAAATGTCTTTTTGGGTTAGAAGAGGGTAAACTGTTGGGACATGTCATCTCCAAAGAAGAAATCAGAATTGATCCCAGCATGATAGAGGCTATACTAAAGATAGAACACCCCAGAAACCTTAAAGAACTACAATCTTTTATAGGGCAAATTAACTTTCTTCAAAGATTCATTCCTAATCTGGCTGAACTCCTCCGAAACATTACCAACATGCTAAAAAAGGACGCTAAAATAAAATGGGATTATGAATCTAGGAAATCCTTCGAACAGGTAAAACGAGCACTCACAGAAGCCCCAGTTTTGATTAGTCCTAATTTCACTAAAGATTTCTATCTCTTTTCTTTCGCATCTGAGCATACAATAGCAGCTGTTTTACTGCAGAAGAACAGTGAAGGGTATGAACAACCCATAGCTTTCTTCAGCAAAGCCCTAAGAGATGCTGCATTGAACTACAATATCATGGAGAAGCAGGCTTTTGCTTTGGTAAAGGCTATAAAGGACTTCAGGGTCTATATTCTTCATTCACACGTCATAGCATATGTTCCAAACACAGTGGTGAAAGACATCCTGACACAGGACAACCCTGATGGGAGAAGGGGAAAGTGGATTGCAGTTATTCTAGAATACGACATAGAAATTAAGCCCACAAAACTGATCAAAGGCCAAGGTCTTGCCAAACTGATGGCTGAATCTAACCTTCGGGCTCTTGACATTAATTTTCTAGACGTGGTAGATGAAAAGGGCGAGATGGCGACTCCACACGTTAAAGAGGTTTTTCTAAACTCTCCATGGTATGCAGACCTTGTCTTTGTTTTACAAAATTTACAAGCTCCCCCTGGTTTAACTAAAACTAAAGCTAGATTTTTAAAGTTGAAAGCTTTGAATTTCTGCATTCTAGAAGGAAATTTGTATTGGAAAGATCCTGCAGGTATTCTTCTAAATTGTTTACTGAAAGATGAAGCTGACAAAGTTTTGCAGGAGTTTCACGCAGGTGAATGTGGTGGTCATTTGAACTGGAAAGCTACAACCAACAAAATAATCAGAGCTGGATTTTATTGGCCCACCCTGTTTGCAGATGTACATCAGAAAGTAACAGCCTGTCATCAGTGTCAACTGTTTGAGGGTAAAAGGAAACTCCTTCCATTACCTCTTAAACCAATTTCAGTGGAGGCTCCTTTCCAGCAGTGGGGACTTGATTTCATTGGAGAGATACACCCTCCATCTTCGGGCCAACATAGGTGGATTCTGACCGCCACCGATTATTTTACCAAATGGATCGAGGCTGTACCTAGCAGGCAAGCCACTGACGTTGTTATTATTAAATTTCTTGAAAATAATATTTTATCTCGTTTTGGTTGTCCTAGAAAGATCATTACTGACAATGCAGCTGCCTTTCGGTCGAAGAAACTTATTGACTTCTGTAGCCGTTACCACATTAGCTTGGGGCATTCCACAGCCTACTACCCTCAGGGGAATGGGTTAGTGGAATCCTCGAACAAGACCTTGGTAAACATCATCAAGAAAACATTGCAGAAGAATAAAAAATCATGGCATGACAAGTTGGTATTTGCTCTATGGGAAGATAGACTGACTACCAAAAGATCCATTGGTATGTCACCATACCAGCTGGTATATGGTACAGAGGCGGTTTTCCCAACTTCGTTAGGAGTCCCTATCATGAGGTTACTTCAAGAGATGCAAGCTGAACCAAATGAATCCCAAAGACGAATCAACTAGATGATTCATTTGCAGCAGACCAGAGAGGAGGTTTTCAATAAAACACAGGTCATCCAAGAGAACATTAAGAAGATTTTTGACAAACGAACCAAAGAGGATAATTTCGAACTGGGGGACCTAGTGTTGAGATGGGATGCCAGGAATGAGGACAAGGGAAAGCATGGGAAATTTGATCATCTATGGACAGGGCCCTACATGATCCAAGCTTTCAGAGGACACAATGCCTTTTTGCTAAACAATGCCGATGGGTCAGACCTGCCAGGAGCACCGGTGAATGGCAGAATGCTGAAACATTATGTCCCTCCTCAGTAAGAGAATTGAAGAAATCACTCTCCATTGTACATACCATTTTAATTTTCAGTCTTTACTTGCATTTTTCTGAGTGGAGGACGGCGATCAGTTTGTTGAAGCCTGAAGAGAAGGCCCTGAGCTGCTGATCACTGTTTTTCAATACTTTCCGTAGAGTCAGACCCATGAAGGATACTAGACATATTGGTTTAGGATGACAGGAAACTGGATTCTTGGCACTTAACAGGGCAAGTGCCATCCCCACGTGGAGCCACCTGTTATCACCCCATAAATTATGGGAATCAACTTATGACTTGGATGTTATTGATATTATTTGTATCTAGTGTTCCTAGTGGAAATTGTTTTTTCATTTTGCAAAAAGAAAAAGAAAAAGGAAAAAGAAAAAGAAAAGGAAAAAAGAAAAGAAAAAGAAAAAGGAAAAAAGAAAGAAAAAGAAAAAAGAAAAGAAAAGAGGGCAAAAAGAATTGAAACAAAAGCGCCATGCAATAATAGTGACTTAGTCATACCTTTCAAGCATGACTAAGTCCTTTTAAATTTTCAATGCTGATAGGTTAGTGAATACATCTGATCAGACCATCTAATCCTGGTCAAATAGCCCCTAGGTTAGAATTAGCGAATACATCTGACCAGACCATCTAATCCTGGTCAGAAAGCCCTTAGGAAAATAATATCTTAACCCAATTGTCTAATCTGGGTTAATTGTCTTGTGAGAGTAGGATAGAATGTAGATCAATTGCTTTGCTTGCCTTGCCCAAATAAAGCCAGATGGATAAAGATGTTACCCTATGACTCCAGAGCTCAAGTGTAGTTGAAACGATGTTCCCTTGGTGGTGTTTATGATAAAAATCGAAGAAAAACCCATATAACACGCCTATCCTAAGTTTTCCCCCCCAATATATGTCACCCCACTCCTGCTTTATGCCTCACACATATTTCAACGGTCTAGATCAAGGTAATTGGATCAACGGTTCATGTAGTATTCCGGACCCCCCGCCCGTTCTGCCTTTAATGGAGGGGGGGGGTCTGGAATTGAAAATAATGCAGGCGCACATCTGGACGGTTCTAAACCGAGCGCTCAAATCAATGGTTCACACTTAATTCCAGACCCCCACCCTCCGTTCTGCCTTTAATGGAGGGGGGGGGTCCAGAATTGGTATTAAAGAGTGAGCAGAGATCTGCGGTCAGAGATCCAGCGCGCAGATCAACGGATCGTGGTGGATTCCGGACCCCCCTTGGTATTCTGTCTTTAGTCAAAGGGGGGGGGTCTGGAATGAATTTTCCTTACGGTGGGCCCCTTGTTACATGTGTCGCCGCCCTAATGGTCCAGAGGTCACATCCCCCTCATGCTATCTGACTCCCATACGCCCCCTGGACGTCACCCTCCACTAGGCCCACTCAACCCACTTGCTACTGGGGTCGGGTCACTTCCCATAACCTTTGTCAGTCCAGGTTGTCAGTCCCATAACTCCCTTCACTCATGAACAACCCCCTTTGGTGACTTTCACCCCCAATCACCAACCTCCACGTCAGCCGTCCGTATACTCTGGTCACCGTCACCTACCATATCACCCCAAGTGGCCCGTTGTGCATTAATAACGGGATAATATGTCCGTTGTCATGCTGACCGTTTTCCCGCGTTCGACCAACTTAGTTTTGAATAAAAACACCGTTGTGCCCATTTGCACTCTTTATTCATCCCTTGCGCCAGAACCATCCATCGCACCAGAGAAACCTATCTAACTTCTCCCCATTGTTTCCCCGTCGTTTTCCTCCACCACTAGTAGACCCCACTAACATTGTTGTTGCAGGTACAGTTGCTGAGATGGCGTCTAAAACAAAGCAAATGGAAGAGGAAGAGAATATGTTCGTTCCCCCTCTGGTGGACCTGGATAAAATTCCCCTGGTCGACAAGGACCGGTTGATAGCAGACACTATATGCAGTTTCGACTTCGCTGATCTCCAGTCGTGGCTCCGGGATGTTTTCCTGGACCAGAGAGACGAAATTGGGCTCTGGGAGTCCAATTTGCCTATGTATCTATTCCCTCAAATCCATAATTTCCCTGAATTTTCCCTCCATTGCCAGGTCCACTATGTCCCTGACCAGAGAGCCATTGTTTCCTCGTCTGGGGATGCCCTTTTCTTCATCACCCCAGAGGATATAGACCAAATGCTGCAAATCACCCGAGCGGAAGCCACGTCACCCTTTAGCTTGGAAATCCTCACCGAGTTGTACTAGAAAATGACCTTCCCACAAAGAGCTCAAATTTTCGAGCTGTTTTTTCCCACTTCTGCTCCAATCCCGACCACCAATCCCCCGTACCCCTCGTCTATGTTTTCTACCAAAGGGAATCAGATTATTTCATCTCTGTGTGCCCTTCTTGGGTATTATTCTGATCAGTGGGTGGACGAGCCCATCCTAGGCTTCCTGTCTATTTTCTCCAATGACGAACAACCAACCACGCAGTTCAATTACAGCGCATTCCTGGCAAATAATATCCATGAGCAGTTCATCAATTTCCCCACCGAAGGCATGTTCAGGTATTCATCCATCCTGGCTTACATGTTCCTCTATTTCCAGACCGACAGGTTCAACTTCTCCCTGCAGAAGATGGACACCGACGGGAAGCCCCAGCTAGTCACGGCGTGGACTTCTCTTCTAAAGCGCAATTCGGTTGAATATGACTTCACGGCTTTCATTGATCAGTTTTACCACCTTGTGGTAAGTATGTTGCATGGCATGCCTGAGCCGCGAATTAATGATGAGGTCCAGAGGATCTTGCACCTCTCGGACAACGTTCATACGGGAGACTGGTATTTATGCCAGAATCACACGGAAATCAGAATTTTTGGGTGTGAATTGGTGCCTTATAAACTGCCTCGGTATGTACCGGTAAGAGTCTTTGCGCTAGAATATATAAGGCAGATTATGAATTCTGACGATATTCACTTTGTCTCCCTTAAGAAAAAGCAGTAGCTGAGAATCAAGGGTCAAATTGGCCCTTTCATCTGCAACAACCGAGGTGCGGGGGAAGAAGCGGATCGAATTTTGAAAGGTATGAATTTCTCCACAAGCTTCATCTGGTGTTATGATCCGCATGGGATCATTTCCGACATGAGGGTAAAAAACAGAAATACCCCGTATATTCACGAGCCCAAGCCAGACATCAAAAAATTCGCGAATCAGGTAGTATGGATGCCTGATACTTTGTTAGACTTGGAACAGCAGGCACCCTCAACAAGCACGCTACCTGCTCCCACGCCTCAGGTCCTCAAGGAGAAGAGGCCCCGACAGGAGACATCTCCTCCTGTAACAGAGGTGTCACCGAAGGAATTCCAAATTCACTCTAAAAAGATGAAGACGATTTCAACGACCGACACAGCAGCAGAAGCTACCACAATAACTACCACAATGACCACCACTGGGGCCAAGCAATTCACTTCATCTTTTGGCTCTAGTCAGCTTAAAGAAGTAGCAGTAAAATCCTCGGATTCTCCCTTGGACACTCCACCAAGCAAGACTGGGCCCAAACTGGGCATTTTTGAAAAATATGACTTGATCAGAAAGAGGAATCAGACGCTCACAAGCAACACCTATGCACAGTTCCAGAAGCAGTCCTCCACTGCCCAGCATAGACTTCTTTCATCATTTGATATAGAAAAGGGTAGGATGCATATGGCATTCCTACAAGCACAGGTGGCGGATCCCAATGTAATGTCTGATTACAAGAGGGCCACGTTCGTGTTCCAAGCAAAAGATGTGCATCCGACAGATCAGATGGATCTGCATAAGCAGACTGGGGAAATGATTTCCCACACTTTAGCCCGCGTTGCAACCTCTGCGTCAAAGTTTCGGATAGCTTTGAGCAATGCCTAGACCCAACTGAAGCTAGAGAAGATGTCTTCCTTCGCTAAGGACAACAGGATAAAAACGTTGGAGGAACTGGTCCTCAAGATCCGTTACGACCCGACGAACGTCAAGGCCGCTGAAGAAATGATTAAAAAGAAGAATGCTGACATCACCTCATTGAGAAATCAGCTAAAGCTCCCTTCGACAGAGGACCCATAGACGAAATAAATAGCTGAAAGGGAAGGCGAAAAGGATGAGATGCTGAAATTACTCCTGGAGCAGAATGCGCAGTTAAAGGAGATGGAGGCAGAGATAGAGAGACTGCTCAAGGAAAAAGAGCAGGCAAAGCCAATGGAAGGCATTCCGTTG
>ML793261.1:533762-558972 GCA_009831015.1 Picea engelmannii | reverse complement strand
TCATTCATCTTCATGTCACGGAGCTCATTCTTCAGACTCATTACTTGTCCAATGTTTTTGACTGAGAAGAGGTTTGTTAGGGCATCGTACATCTTCTTTGATGAGTCAAGATGGGAGATGTAGGGTATCAAGTGGTATTTTATGGATTCCACTATGATACTCATAGCATTACCGTCATCGTCTTTGAACTTCTCCATAGCTGCAACATTCTGCGGTTCCTTCTATTTCCCTTCTTCAAACTCTGGTTTCACGATCTTTCCTTTCACGATATCCAACACTTTATTCTTGGCAAGGATGAGGTCAATCCTTATCTTCCATGCTTTGAAGTTAGAGGCTCCATCTAACTTGTTCTCTAACTTCATAGAATAAGTTATGGCTTCTTTGACTTGGTCAAACCCTATATTTGACCACAAACTCAAACTTCACGTCTTGGCTTGCTAAGAGTATTAGGAGATGCACTAGGCTAGAGCAAACTGATCTATCTGGAGATTAGGTCAATCCATTCACTTAAAGTGCCTCAACAAGAGGATTAGGGTTTTTGCAACTGCTCCTGCTAGTAACCCTAGCGGCAGTGTCTTGGAAGCTGCTTCTGCTAGTAACCCTAGAGGCAGTTCCTCAACAAGCTCAATATCCTAGCGGCTATGTTTCCTTCCAGTGTCTAGACTGAATGAAGGAGGTGTGGGCCCATAACCTGCTAGAATATAAGTGGATGTGCTTGTTTTACCATTGACAATACCCTTGTCACCCAACCATAGGCCGAAGCCACCCTCCGAGCACCTTAACCTTGACAGAGAATCACTCCGGAAGCAAGCCCTAGGCTAGATAGCCAAACAAAGGGTAGTGAAATTTTCCCCAAGGATAGCGCATCAACAAGAGCTGATCATATAGTCCAAACCCTAGCCAAGAGATAGTCCAAGTGTAACTGCTAGCTACAGTAGCTGCAAGGACAACTCTCCTCCAAAACTGCGCAAAAACTGGGAAACTGCAGTGTGCACAAGCGTTTCTCTGCAATTCTGAGACTACCTACCAGAATGAGAACTGGCCTCCTGTATTTATACTAATTCGAGCTAACTGCCTAGGCCGACTTCTCATTCTGGGTATCTGTTTGTTCAGTATATATTATTATTTCTGGCCGACTTCTTCTCTTGGAGGCTAATAACCTAATATAAATTATCTTCTTGAGCTGACAAGTCTTTTAAGGTTATTAGACAACTCATTAGGGTTTCTTCTTGCTTCTCGGAGTATTCTATCCTCGTCAGGTTTACACGTGGAGGTAAATACCTCCCGCAGCTACCATAATATCAACAAGCTTCTCCCTAGTCCATTTCTTTGCCTCTTCCTTAATTGTTTGTCTTTTCTCTTAGTGGGAAAAGGTTGCATGAATGACTCATATTTTCTTAATACATTATTTTATTATGTACAACAATATACTACCTGACTTCACATCTCATATGTTTGACTTAAGACTACATTGAATACAAGGGTAGAAATCAATCGTGATGGCCTAGGGCCCTTCATGTCAAAAAGTTTATCTACTTCAACGTTCATAGCCTTAAACATTGCCTATGTTGATCATCCTAGAGCCTGTGCCGATAGCCAATTTTTCTTGTTCAGATCCGATTTGGATCACACCTCCCTATTGGGAGGCTTTTGGTCCCCAAAAGCTGCCAAGGATAGATGAAGGAACTTGCTTGCAATTTGGTTCCTCTCATACCATTTCACTTTCCTTGGCATTCATAGCCTTAAACATTTCTTGTGTTGATCATCCTAGATCCTATGCCGATAGCCAATTGTTCTTGTTCAGATCCGATTTGGATCACACCTCCCTATTGGGAGGCTTTTGGTCCCCAAAAGCTGCCAAGGATAGATGAAGGAACTTGCTTGCAATTTGGTTCCTCTCATACCATTTCACTTTCCTTGGTGTCTATCCTTTGAGACCGATCTGCTACATTTCTTTCTGTCCTCTGCGAGTTGCCCGCTCCTTGTGCTGCAGAACTGTGTCTTCCTTCAACTCTTCAAGACCATGAGGTGCAAGGTCTTCAACAAGAGAAAGAACCTGATGTTCTTTCTCCTCATCCAACATGGAAGGTTCAAAGAACTTCAAATATTCCAAATTCACCACTGAACTGATCTACATGTAAGGTGGAAGTTTTAGCCTGAAGGTGTTCTCATTCACTTGCTCAATGATGTTAAATTGGATACAGGGTACCCTGTACTTGAGTTATTCAACTCAAGGAATCAGAGAAATTATCATTAATCAGAGCAGCTCAAAGACTCTATTTTTTCTCTTATGAACTCTCATAAAAACACTACTACAGAGAAGTCTCTCCCAGAGATTTCTCTCACTAATATAAATTGGCACACAGGCCCAGATCCATGGCTTCCAGATAATGATTAATGCCCACAAGAATGCATGGCTCCTCTTAGCACATCCTATTCCTCTCTCTGTTACATAGAGACACACTGGCCCTCATACATAGAGATTACATTCAGATATGTCCTTATTTTCTTAACAGAAATGCATCTGTACACCTAAATCTATTGCTAATTGGAGTGGCATCACTAACACCAAATCTTCCACGTTTTTGGGTATTGAAGACCCACTACATAGGGCAGCAGATTCTTGCTTCATGGTCTTGCTGTCATTTCTCTTCATGCCACTTGGTGCCAAAATCCTCTCCCTCTTCCTCAATATGAATAGACCAAACAACTCCCATAAATTTCTCAATAGATGTGGATGGGTGTCATGCTCTACAGCCCATGCATCATACTCCCCTTGAAAAAAATTCTGAACATCCTGATTCAGAGTCATTAGGTATATCTTTCACTTCTTCTTCCATTTATCAAACCGTTTCTCAACAACAGTATAGTAGCAGTACTCTTCACTCTGAACATCTCACTGTGAAATGTAACCAAAGCCATTCTTGAGATTGTTTCAATCTTCTTGTTATCTGCTAATGCCTCATTCTGGTTACCATCTTTGTCCTCTTCCGTCTTCACCTGCAATGTTATACATCTTCCCATTTTTTATATGGTCCTTTTCTTCTTCTATCATCTCTACTTCTTGACATTGACAAAGTTTCATAACCTGAATGGTGGGGTAACTATCCATTCCTATTGCACTGTCTTTTATCTCAAACGGCTTCATATCTGCCAATGCATCCGCATCTTCATTGCATGTATTGATCTGGTTTTCAACTTCTTGAAGTTGCTGCATATGATGTGCAGTTTCTTTAGCAGTACATTCATTAACCTTGTCTTTCTCAATTTCCAGAATTCTTCCTTGTTCAATGTGCTCCCCCAACTGCTCATGCTTTTGTGGCATTGCTGTTGCAAGAAATTGAATCTGACTACTAATCATTTGCTTCTTGACTACAATTCTTTTTTCTACAATGTCAGCTCCAATAACATTTTCTTTAGTTTTGGTTGCATCTTACATTCTTTGCCTCTTCTGTAACATCATTTAATTCCTCTTTCCAAGGTTTTAAAAGATGTTTCTTCCCATCAAAATGTATTTCATAGGTTTTCTCTTGACCATGATGGATCGCTTTCTGGTCATATTGCCAGGGCCTTCCCAACAGAAAATGACATGCATCCATCAGAACGATGTCACATAACACTTTGTCTTCATAAGGACTGATGTTGCCAAACATGATTGATCTACAAGCATGGTATGATCCTTTTTCAACCAGAAATTTTATAGGGATTTGATTTTGGAATGCAAGCAATCTTTAATTTTTGAACCATTTCTGTACTTACCAGATTGTTGGTAGATCCTCCATCAATTATCACATTGAGGCTTGCATACTTTGTCTTTGTATTTGCACCTTCTGTGGAAGAGACTCTTTCTCTTCCAATCAACTTCATGGCTCTCTTTGTTTCTTGATATCAGGATCCTTTGCAGCATCAAGTTCTCTCGGGTTGTTGCCTCAACTTCTTGTGTTTCTCTAATATACCTAAATTATATTACCCTTAGTAATTGTTATTCACCATTTTTTGCAAAGGGGTAACCCTGAGATCAAGATGAAGAACAACAGGTGGTGGACCTTTTCCTATTCCTGAGCAGTCACTCTGGGAGTCATAGTAGGTCATCTTGTTCCAACATCACAAAGGATTCAAGGTCCAAGGATGTGGAGGTCCAACTGGGTACATCATCTTCACAAAACTCTCACATCATAATAGTTAGAAAGTTTTCTGAATGAATTACAAAAGGATAGAAACAATGCTCGCTCTAGTGAACAGAATGCTTTACCAGAAGAAATTCGTAATTTTGAAGAACTACGGTGCTGTGGGTGGGTTCTATATTGATCATTTGGGATTTGAACAAGGCCCCCCAAAACTTGGAGACTTGAAAAGGGCTGTTGAAGATGGACTGCTCCAATCTGATCACTTGATCAAGCGAGAGGGAACTGATGAATGGGTAACTGTGGAGCATGTAGTGTCTTCTATGCCCTTTGATAATATATCACTACCACTTACAGGCTCTTCTTACATACTTGGGAGAATGAAGGTGAAAATTATAGGAAGCCTTTAACAAAGAAGGCTGTGGAGATGATAGTGGTGTCAAGATAGAGAATAATGACCTAGAACTAGATTTTTCTGAAAATGTTGAAACTGATCCACATGAAGAGTAATGTGTCCGAAAATTCAATTTCTGTGACCCCTATTTCTGAAGGTAAGACAACAGTACGAGCCCGATCAGCTAGATGCATTCATTGGTTGTATTGTTACCAGTATCAATGGCAACAACACTCTCGCTGAAAAGCAGAATGCCCTGAGATACTTAGAACTCTGAGCAACAGTGTTGGTGCAACCAATATTTAAACAAATGGTTTAGTAATGCCAATGCTTGTTAAGATGCTGAGGATATCATAACTTTTTTCTTTGCATGTTCAACTTGTTTGTGTGATTGGTTTGTTGATTCGACATGCAACTCTTATTGAAAATCAAGTGGCGAATACTAGAATAATATCAGTGCTAACTGAAGGTCGGTGTGAGGTGAGACATGGTAGATCAGGAAAGAAAGGCAAAAAGAGGCCTGGATGATGCAAATCACAGCAAAAAGTCAGATTCTGCTATTTTACTAGAATGGGAAAATAATTGTGTAGCATTGCAATGAGACGACAATGGTGCCATTCTAAGTGGAAGAGACCAAGTGGTTAGTTCAAGTTCATGGTTTGGTTCACCCAAGGATTCAAGGCATAGACGTGTTGACCACCTCTCCAACACAGGTGGTCAACTCATGTGCCAGAAGAGATGCATCATCAGATGCCATGTTGTCGAAGACTTTTGGTTCTACAGGGCAGTGTTTGGCCCCAACACTTTATTTTGTAATTGGAATTCTCGCACCCCTGCGTGGGTTAATAATGTAATAGGTCTGCATGAGTCATGTCTAGGTCAATTACCTTGGGATTGGTTCACCGGGAGAGTTCCTTTCACCGAGGTTTTTTATCCTCAGGTTATCAGTTGGGATTTTCATCCTTATTGATTTCCCTTGAGTTTTTCCCTCACACTTGCAATAATTCCTCCAAAGGGGTGAACAATGTTCTAGTGGGCTTATGTTTTGGTAACTATTATAGGGAATCATTGTAAATGACCATACAAGACATCTTAGAAAGTTTCATGGAATTCCGTCGAGTCTAAGTTATTTTTTTTTAATTAATTAATTTTTAATTAAATTTCCCTAAGTTTGGAGGTTTAATTAATTAATTAATTAATTATTTTTGAGCAATAATTGTAAAAACTAGGTCCTTGGACTTTTGATAGGGGTATTTGTGCTAAAAAAAAATGGAATAGCACCCCCTACATCCATGTACCAAGTTTCAGCTCAGTCAGACAACTTTAGCCATGGATTTGTCCACTCGGAGTGTCAGTCAATCTAAAACAACAATTTTAATTATTGAAGTCCAAACATGTCAAAATGTAAAAATTGTAATAATGAGTTAGAGGATGTGAAAAGGTGAAATGATGGTTAGAGAGAGACCCCCTAAGCATAACATAACCCTCCCAACCTTTTCATACCTATCTAACCCCTTACCCACCTTCTTCACTAAAAAGTCAAGCCCCCCTAGGGGGATTGACGTTTTTCCTTTTTAATTGAGTTTGTGACTTGAGTGTGGCCCCCTCTCTTGATATTTCACTCCCTTTAGCCTCCACGTCACCCCTTGAGGTGACCCCACTCCCTCCACCTCACTCTTTCCTTTCATTTTCTTGTTTTTCACCTTTGTGGAGCACCTTTCAAGGAAGTTATGCCCCCCTTTTGTGTCTCTCCAATAAAAATTCGTTTTTCTTTGTTGGAGGCTCTTCCTCTTTCCCTAGCATAGATCCCACAACCTCTCTCATGGCTTTGTGTGATCCAAACCTCACCAAACTCATCTCTCACCCTCCTTTTCCTTTATCTCATCCCAAGAGGTGTGCCCTCCCTCTTCTTGAAACTCCACAAAATAATTTTAAAAAATTATTTGTGACTCCTCACCTACCTTGGCACGAATCCCATGCCTCCTACACACCCTTGGATTTATCCCAACCTTTTTTCTTTTTTCTACACCCTATTTCTCTTGTGCAAACCCTAGGTGGTGCGCCCTAGCCTTGAGATCTACTCATTTGCTTGGTGGTGGACACTTGGCTTAGATCCAAGAGAGGTAGGTTTGCCTCTCCAAGTATAAATAGATCTCATTTCTCACTCCCAACTCACCATATCTTGAGCTATTGTTATGCTACTTGATTTTCCACTCTCTCTTTCTTTCCATTATTCCATTTTTCCATTCTATGTTCTTAGGGTTTTGGAGTATTTTCTCTCCAAGATCTATTTTCTTGAGTAATAATAAAGGAGAAACTTTGGAGGATAACTAGAGGAGCAATGCATGTGCTTGATCTTCTTATGCTTATGAGGTAATCTTGTATCAATTTATTTGGGTGATTGCAACTTTTGATCTTAGGTAAAGTGTTATCTAAGTAGATCTATCAATGCGTATGGTTGTGGGTTTATATATCTTGATGTGTTAGATAGGATTGAAGTGTCGTCTTATTTACATGTTCAACATATTATCTCTTGTATGCACATCACTTTAAGAGTTTTGTAGGTTAATACTTCAAGGGTTTCATTGGGAACTCCTTCAAGGAGAAGGGTCCCTTGAGGCACTCATACCAGTGTTACAAAAATCGTTTCGGCAAAAAAATCGTCGGGGTCCAAAAAACATCATTTCGTAAAAATTGGCAAAACATCGACATTATATTGGCAAACTTAAATGCACAAAAAAACCAAAAAAAACCCTCACGGACCCTTAAATGCGCAAATTTTTTTACATAGGTGATTTTTTCCATTGACCCACGATTTTTTCCCGATTTTTGGGAAAAAATCGTTTTGATGAAAAAATTGCGATTTCTCGCGATTTTGGCGATTTTTTGGCGATTTTTGTAATAGAGACTCATACACTCCACTTCTCTAACCCTTTACTCTTCATATATATTGCTGTTCATACACATTCATTTTCAGCTAGCATAACATATTTAGATAGGTCATTTCTATACACATATACTCTATTTTTCTTGCGGAAAGTTCTTGCCCTAAAAAGCAAGGGTTTTCCTTCATTTTTCTTGGTTGTGTGTAGCTCTTCTAGCAAGCATAGCTTGCTGGTTTTGCAGGTTTCAGATCTGATTGAGAGGACTCTTGGCTACCCAAAAGACATCCACACAACACCAAAAGGCCCTACAAGGGGTTTGGTAGCTATCTCTCAACCCTATCTCTCAATTTTTCATCATTTTGGTATGTTTTGCCTCTTCTTCTTGCTTGTTAGTGGCTTACAACTTTAGGGGAAGAAGTGGTATGACCCTGCTTTTGGTGTGAGCTTGTTGGGTAGTTAGATCTAGCTAGGGTTTCAATTTTTCTTAGCATTTTTCTCTCCTTTTTAGCTAGGACGTGAGCTTTAGAAGGTGAGGGGCACCTTCTCAACCTAGGACGTGGGGTAGATTTTGTCTCTTGGTTGCTTGCTTGGTTTGTTAGTCTACTTCTTTCTCTCTATATATATATTTACTTGTTTGCCATAATCTCTAAATCTTAAAAGAACTTAACCTAACTAAGAAAAACCTAATTAATTGCCTACCTAGTTGGGAGAGGAATACCCCAATAGGTAAGGTTAAGTGGTTGATGGTGTGACTAATGATCTATGGAGTAATGCTATCATTGTTTTATATTTAGATCAAACACATAATCATTGTCTTAAGCCTATTGGGAGGGATAATAAGTAACCTAACTAGGTCTTCACTTGCTTAGTCAATCTTCAAGTCTTTTCTTCATGCACTTGTTTTAGATCTTAAATGCCTTAATCTCTAAGTGCTTAGATAAGTGAATGGTTTGTTTCTCTATTGCTTATAACTATTGGAAGCCACTTGCTTAGGCTTGAATGTTGTTTAATGGTTAAGTAGGCGAACACACATTAAATTTTTTTCCCATCTCTTGAAGGCAAGTTGTCCTCACCACTGTGATTTTTCTTGAATAGCAAGCTTATATGTGCATGTGATAACTTAAATCTTATTTAGCCATCTTTATTTTCTTTACGTGTGTTCACACTTTTAATTTCATAAGCTTGACGCAACACATTTTTAAAGCTCATAACAGTTTCGGCCATATCACTAAATCACACTTTAAAAGTGTCTTAAAATCTTCAAAACACTCTAATAATCACCTAAAAGTGTTGAAATAATGTAGCTGCAAAAAGTATTCTTATTATTATTGATATATTATTCATAGGATCAATCCCCATTGTGGATTGATCATGTCAGTTATTGTAATAGGACCAAATCCCCTTTTGAAGATTGGTCAAAAGACAATTGTAATAGGCAGAATAAGAAGTCGGCCCCAATAGTTAATAAAGAGACCCAGAAATATAATAAAGGTGGGTTTACCCACCCAGTTTGAGAAGTCGGCCCTGCCAGTGAAGAGACACTTCACATGTGCCAGATTTGTATAAATAAAGGAGGCTAGCCCCTCACTTGGACATAACTCACTTGCTCAGTTTGAGAGACAAGTTCTGATCTGTTACCGACAAAGGAGAGAGAGAGTGGCGCATATATTAGAGAGGACTTTCTGTTTTAGCATAGAGATCTCTTGGCATTGTATTGGCTATCTATATTAAGGAACTTTTGTTGGATTTTCTTCCCCTAGAGGGTTTCCCAGGATAAATGCTGTGTCTCTTGTGATTGTGTATTTCTCAATGATCTTGGATTATGCTAATGTTATATAATGAAATGAAAACATCTATAATAATGGCTTAAACATTAACATGGTATCAGAGCCAAGCTGAAGGAAGCATCTTTCGCAAGAGAAAAAAGTCACTGTTGTCGTACCTGGAAATTATGGTTTTTCAAAAGTGAAGCTTTTCAGCCTCAAAACTATCTAGAAAGTTGTGCCCTCCCCTAAGGATCAATTTGGCATCATCAAAGCACCTTTTTAGTCGCTGGATCTCCTGGAAAGTGAAACCCTAGATTCATAAAGTACCAGAAGTACAAGAAAACCAGTACTAGAAGTACCAGAAGTACCAGAAGCACCATTCCAGAAATCTGCAGATCAGATTTGAAGGGGAAAAAATTGAATTTTCTCAGATCCAAACACACCAGGCAGCTCACCTCAGCCAAGCGCATCTCCTGGTAAGTTCAGATTTTGATTTTGAGCACTTTCATTTTTCAGTCATTTTCCTAGCTCCAGGGAAAGATGTCTGCAAGCATTAAGCTTGTTGACAAGTTAGAAGGAGTGAAAAACTTCTGTGCCTAGAAGTATAGGATTGGCCTCATTCTTGAAGAGAATGACCTAGCAAGATTCGTCAAAGATGAAGTACTAGAACCCGATGATGCCGTAGAAAAGACAAAGCATCAAAAGGACACAATAAGGGCCAAAATAATCATTGCAGATTCAATCAAGGACCATCTGATCCCTTATGTGTCATCTAAGAAGAGCCCGAAAGAAATGTTTGATGCCTTGACTAGACTATATGAAGGAAAGAACATAAACCGGAAGATGAATCTTAGAACTCAACTGAAGAATACAAGGATGCGGGAAGGACAAATGATTTAGGAATACTTCTCCAGAATTTCAGAATTCAAAGAACAACTAGAAGCTATTGGAGATACCATAGATGAATACGAACTCATAATTACGGCCCTAAATGGTCTCACAAGACCTTGGAATGCTTTCATCCAGACGATATGTGCCAGAAAGAAGAAACTAAAGTTCGACAGCCTATGGGAAGAATGCATCCAAGAAGAAACAAGAGTAGTGAATCGTGAAACGTTACTAGCAAGGGATGGTGATCAAGCCCTAGCCACCCATACCAAAGGAGGAAGGAAGAAACCCTACTTCCAAAAGGAGACTCATAAAGAGCCTCAACAATCAAATAAATGCAATCATAAAGAATCTCATCCAAGGAGATTTCAGAAGAAAGGACAACGAAAGGAAAGAGACTACTTATCTATACAATGATATCATTGTGACAAGATGGGACACATTGCGAAGTTTTTTCCAGCCAAACGAGAAGAATACAAAAGAAAACAAAAGAGGTTCCATGCCCATGTAGTCGAAGACGAAGAGGCACCCGCAAAGATGATGAGAGAGGAGATCAAAGACCATGTGTTGATCTCAGCCCTCTTGGGATCTGTAACACCTGGAGAGCACTCTTGGCTCATTGATAGTGGTGCATCCAAGCACATGATGGGACAAAGAAATATTCTCTCTTGTATATCAGAGAAGACGTTGTCTCAGAAAGTGACACTTGGTGATGATTATCAGTATCCCATCAAGGGAGTGGGAGAATCAAACCATAAATTGAATTTAGGGAATTCACTAAAGATGAAGGATGTACTATATGTACCAGGCTTGAAGAAGAACCTACTCTCCATTTCAGCTTTAGAGAAGAAAGGCTTCAGAGTTTCCTTTATATATGGAGAAGTTATTATGTGGGCTAAGGGAGAAACCTTAAATGAAGCAATCATCATTGGTAATGAAGAAAATGGCTTGTATAAATTAAAGGGTCACTCAGAGGCTGCTATGACCCATGCCATTGAAAACTCATGTGAACTTTGGCATAGAAGATTAGCCCACATCAACTACAAGGCACTACCATACATATGCAAAGCAGTCACAGGTTTACCAGAAATCAAAGGTGACCATAAAGGTGTATGCAATGGATGTGCACAAGGGAAGAATATCAAGAACCCTTTTCCGAAGAGGGACAACAAGACAGAAGGAGTCCTAGAAATCGTCCATTTAGATGTGTGTGGCCCAATGCCATCATCCTCCATTAGCAGGTATGTATACTATGTATCATTCATTGATGATTACTCTCGTAAAACTTGGATATATTTCTTGAAGACTAAAGATGAAGTGTTCAGTAAGTTCAAGGAATTCAAAGCCTTGATAGAGAACCTTTCTAAAAGAAAGATCAAGATACTCAGGTCAGATAATGGAGGAGAATATACCTCAAAAGAATTTGTGAACTTCTACAAAGATGTTGGAATCAAGAGGGAACTCACTACTCCCTATAATCCACAACAAAATGGTGTAGTTGAACGGAAGAACAGAACCATACTGGAAGCTGTGAAGACTATGATCCATGATCAAGATCTTCCTATGTGCTTATGGACAGAAGCAACAATGGCAGTTGTTTATGTGCAAAACTGATTATCCCATAGTGCACTTGGGCTCAAGACACTGGAAGAGATGTTCACCAGAAAGAAACCAGAGGTAAGCCATCTCAAAATATTTGGTTGTCCAGTGTTTATTCATATACCTAAAGAAAAGAGAAACAAGCTAGACCCTTCAGGAAATAAGGGAATATTTGTGGGATACTGTGAGGTCTCCAAGGCCTTCAGAATATATATACCGGGTCAACATCACATTGAGATCAACAGGGATGTGACCTTTGTTGAAGATGTAGCGCTCAAGAAATCCAAAACATGCCAACTTGAAGAGGTATATGAAGAGGAACCCGTAATCCCCAATACTGCTATGAGGGAGGTTCCCAGAGATGAAGAACCAGTGAGGGAAGTCGAGACTTCCCATGATGAGTAACTTCTAGAATACCATGATATAGTAGAAGTACAAGAACCTCCTCAAATGATGATCCTCCATAAAAGAAAGCCAGCTTGGGCTAGAGAGCTTATTCAAGATGGAGAGAAGTACGGTGTTCCTGAAGGAACTACGAGACAGGTGAAAAGACCAAAGCCATTCTCCAGTTATACGACTTTGATGTGTGAACTCCTAGAAGAGGAGCCTACCTGCCTTGAAGAATCCATTCAGAGAAAAGAATGGGCAGATTCCATGACAAAGGAATACCAATCCATAATGAAGAACAAAGTATGGGAAATAGTTCCCAGACCAAAGAATAAAGATGTGGTATCCTCCAGATGGCTCTTCAAAATAAAACATGCTACTGATGGAACTATTGAGAAGTATAAAGAAAGGTTTGTTGCTCGTGGCTTTTCCTAGAAGGAAGGCGTTGACTATGAAGAGACATTCGCTCCTGTGGCCAGATACACTTCGATCAGGACCATCATAGCTCTTGTAGCTAAGATGAAGTGGAAGCTGCACTAGATGGATGTGAAGACAGCTTTCCTAAATGGTGTCATCGAAGAGGAAGTGTATATAGAGCAACCTAAAGGATTTGAGGTTGAAGATAGGAAGTCTCATGTCTGCAGATTGAAGAAAGCCTTATACGGATTGAAGCAAGCTCCTAGAACTTGGTATGGCCGTATAGACAGTTTCTTGATGATCTTAGGCTTTACCAAGAGTAAAGCAGACTCAAATCTCTACTTCAAAATTATGGATAATGAGCCAATAATCTTACTACTATATGTGGATGACTTATTCTTAACTTGAGAAGAAAAGCTCATCGCTGAATGTAAAAGGAGACTTGCCTCAGAATTTGAAATGAAAGACCTTGGCCTAATGCATTATTTATTAGGTCTTGAGGTATGGCAGAGTCCTAAGAGGATCTTCCTTAACCAAGGGAAGTACACGGTCGAGATCTTAAAGAGATTCGACATGCTGGAATGCAAACCCATGAATACACCCATGGAAGAAAAGATGAAGCTGTTGGTCGATACTTCATCAAATTTGATTGATGCCACACTATACAGACAGATTATTGGATCACTGATGTACCTGATGAACACCAGACCAAACATTTTTTTTGTCATGAACACCTTGAGTCAGTTTCTGGTAGAGCCCAGATGTGTTCACCTAATGGCTGCAAAACATGTGATGAGGTACCTTAAAGGTACAATAGATTATGGTCTCAGCTATGATGGAGATCATGATTTCACATTGAGTGGATACTGATGCGGATTGGGTAGGAAGTATTTATGACAGGAAAAGCACTTTAGGATGCTGTTTCAGTTTGGGATCAGCTATGATCTCGTGGCAGAGTAGGAAGCAATCTACTATTTCTCTCAGCACAGCGGAAGCAGAATACATTGCTGCATGTTCTACTAGCTGCGAATCTATATGGCATCGAAAGTTGCTGACTGACCTATTTGACTTGGAGATGAGAGCAACCGTGATTCTATGTGACAACCAGAGCTACATAAATATGACAGAGAATCTTGTATTCCACGAAAGGTTGAAGCACATAGAGATCCGCTATCATTACATCCGCGACATGGTACAGAGAGGAGCCTTAAAGCTCCAATACATTAGCACGGATGAATAGGTTGCTGACGTGTTGACCAAGCCTCTATCTCGTGTAAAGTTTGAGTACTTCTGAGATAATCTTGTCTTATTCTGAAAGGACCTTCCTCAAAAGGGGGAGTAGATGTGGTGTTCCTTGCTTTTGACCTAGTTGTCAGACATAAAGCAAGATGTTCCTTGCTTCTGACTGAGTTGTCAGACGTAAAGCAAGATGAGATGTGTTCCTTGCTTCTAACCTAGTTGTTAGACGTAAAGAAAGATGTTCCTTGCTTCTGACCGAGTTGTCAGACATAAAGCAATATGAGATGTGTTCCTTGCTTCTGACCTAGTTGTCAGACGTAAAGAAAGATGTTCCTTTCTTCTGACCGAGTTTTCAGATGTAAAGCAAGATGAGATGTGTTCCTTGCTTCTGACCTAGTTGTCAAACGTAAAGCAAGATGTTCCTTGCTTCTGACTGAGTTGTCAGACGTAAAGCAAGATGTGAAGTGTTCCTTGCTTCTGACCTAGTTGTCAGACGTAAAGCAAGAAGAGATGATCCTTTCTTCTGACAAAGATGTCATACGTAAAGCAAGTGGATATGATGAGACTAGCACTGAGCTTCCGACTAGATAGCTGTGATGTAAAGCCAGTCTAGTATCTTGCTTCCAACCTGATGGTTGTGACGTAAAGAAGGATGAGTATCTTGCTTCCAGTTTGAGTGCTGTGATGTAAAGCAAGACGATGAGATGAGACAAGTACTGAGCTTCCAGCTTGACAGTTGTGATGTAAAGCTAGTTTTGTATTATGATGAGACAACCTTGTGCTGTGATGATGATGATGTATCAGTTTTTTATATTAATACATATTGATGCAGATGATGATGACATTTCTTTGAGAATGATGATGTTGCTGATGAAGAAAACTTCTGATGATTTATAGAAACGCCATCTAAGATGATATTGATGATGTTGTCCTCCCACCTAATGCTGTTGATGATGTTGTCCTCTCTCTCTCGCATGATGCTGCTAAAGAATACCCTTCTTGTTAAGGGGGAGTGTTTAAATAATGTAACTGCAAAGAGTATTCTTATTATTATTGATATATTATTCATAGGATCAATCCCCATTGTGGATTGATCATGTCGGTTATTGAATAGGACCAAATCCCCTTTTGCGGATTGGTCAAGAGACAATTGTAATAGGCATAATAAGAAGTCAGCCCCAACAGTTAATAAAGAGACCCAGAAATATAATAAAGGTGGGTTTACCCACCCAATTTGAGAAGTCGGCCCTACCAATGAAGAACACTTCACATGTGCTAGACTTGTATAAATAAAGGAGGCTAGCTCCTCACTTGGACATAACTCACTTGCTCAGTTTGAGAGACAAGTTCTGATTAGTTACCGACAAAGGAGAGAGAGAGTGGCACATATCTTGGAGAGGACTTTCTTTTTTAGCATACAGATCTCTTGGCATTGTATTGGCTATCTATATTAAGGAAGTTTTGCTGGATTTTCTTCCCCTAGAGGGTTTCCCAGGATAAATGTTGTGTCTCTTGTGATTGTGTATTTCTCAGTGATCTTGGATTATGCTATTGTTATCTAATGAAATGCAAACATCTATAATAATGGATTAAACATTAACAAAAAGTCTACCTAATCCATATATATACTTAATAGACTATTTAGGGTACCTTAGACCACCATCTTCACCATCTAAAATAGGGCTTGAGGAAAACAATGGAGGGTGTAGGCAGGGGACTATCTCACGGAACACAGGATGTGTCCTCTCTGGGAAGTACTCTTGTTTTGGGCTGACCTGTGAAACTAGGGTGGCAACACTTATTGAGCATCCAACAGTTATTTGGCAATAGGAGGAGGAGGCTTTGGTGAAAGCTTAATAAAATTTGATAACTCTTAAGAAAGCCTAATAACTAAACCTTGGACCAAATCTAATAAACACTTGGTGGGTTAAGTAATCAAGAGTGTGGGTAATCTTCATCAATCTTAATAACATTTGTGCTTAAATCTTCTAAATCTTCTTGAATGTGTTGATGATATTGATATATTGATGATGATCTCATAATTGTGATGAATTGTTGATGTTGATTCTTTAATCTTTGGTATCCTCCACACATATAAGTAAAACGTGGTTAGCTTGCTCTTGTATCATTTGTATCTTAGCATTTTTAATTGTAACTAATTGTATCTAATATTCTTTGGTTCAATTTATTCTTTTGTAATCTTGTAAGTAACTTGTAATCTACTTGTAATGAAACACCCCTTTAACTTAGTTGACCCCTTTCCCAATCTTTAGGCACTAGTCTTAGTTTCCCTAGGAAAAGGCTTGACTTACATACTAACCCTTGCATCTTGCATTGGATGCTTGTGCATATTAGGATTAGAACCCCCCAAACCTTGTAAATAATTAAAACTAACTCCTAGAACTTAACTTTAACACATCTAGTAACTAAGGTCTACCCCCTTTGGCTTCCCCAGAAGTAAGCCTAGACAGAAGAGGTTCCGGTCAAAGTGACAGCGTGGGCTGTGAACCTAGGCATTGTGCCTCCAAGGACACACTAAGTGATCTAGACATAGCTCACATATGCAAGTTTTTATAAGGACGACAACATCTTTGGCGCCGTTGTCGGGGATAAACCATTTATCCTTGGTCCTAACGACTTAACTTAATTCTTTAAGAACTAAATAATAAAATCTTTTAGGCCTTAAAATTTCTTTGAACCTGAGACTGGTTAGCTTTGTGTGATTCCTATCTAAGTGGTGACTCCATTGAAAAAATCTAGCAGGTATACTACTAGGAGCAATTCTCAAGGAGTGTTTTACTCTTTTCTTGAGCCTGAACAAGTTTATCGGAGAAGATTAAACCGCTTAGCTCCTAGGAGCTTGTTATCGCACAGTTTGTAGCTAGGTCAAATGACTATAAGATGGAGGCCAAACTGGCGTAACAGAAACCTACCCCACCCAATGTCACCACAATGGAGAGGTTCTTTCTCTTTAGAGAGGTGAGGCCCAGGGGAGACGTCCCCGGTAACCTGGAGTTTTGAAGAGGCTAAGGTTTAAAGGTCAAAGTGAAATTTCCCCTTCACAGGTCACCACCAAAAGAAGATAGTCCGGCTAAATAGCCAATAATGAAGTGTAGGCCCAAATGAGAACATCTGCCTGGAACAAAGAAACAACAAAACAATACATGCAGGCTATGATTCAATGGGTTAGTACTTCATATAACTATCTGATATCAATATATTAGCAATTATGACAATAGATATTGATGAGATCAATGTTTATTAATACAACAATGGAATAATATCAATTCATTAATAAATATCAAGATGATGTAGCAAACAGTGTATCCAATCAATCCCTTAATAAATGCTTTAAACCATCATCTAATTTCCTATAAAGAAAACTTGTTGTGTCAAGATGAAATAACCAAGGGTGACGTCAGTTTTTTAGTAGTTAGTTAAGGTTTTGTTTAGAAAATAGTTTGAGAGTTTGTTTGGCCACTACCACTTCAACATTGGAGGCCTAAGATTAGTGCCTAAGGGTAAATAGAGTCAAATTAAGGGAGGACGCAAAGGTTAAAGGAAAGGACTAAGGACTAGAGGGAAGGGTTTTGAAGTGTTGCTGTGGCAGGGCCCCAGAAGCAAAACCCTAGGGGAAAGAGGCTCACTCCGGCGTTGCTAAAGCAAGGCCTCGTGCTCTTTCCTCCTTCCTTAGGTTTTAACTTGGCAAAACGACTAGCATAAAAGATAAATCAAGACACGAGAGTGTGGTGAGGGAGAGTGTTGCTAAAGCAAGGCCCTATCACCAAACCCTAGAAGCAAGACGACCTTAGGTGTAGATAACCTAGGCCTGGGATGTCTCCTCCTTCTTGACTTCTAAAGGTACGGCTAGCTTAGAGAGAAGAAGAAATGAGAGTGTAGCTATGGCTAGGCTCTACCTCTCTTCTTCAATGGCTGCAAATTTCTCTTTTAGGGGACATGAGACAACGACCTACTTGTGTGTTTGTCCCCTAGGTTTTTAAATTAACAAAGTTTATAAATAAATGCAAGAATATAAGACTACAACCATTCAATCAAGAATTTTTGCAGAAAAAACACTTACATATCACCATGAAATAACATTGCAAACCCTAGTTGTAAACCTTCCTTCAAGAGAAATGCCAAAAATGCCAAGAAATGCCTTCCTTCAACAAGTGCGCCTAACTCAAAGAGAACAAATACCCAAGTAGGGCGCAAAATCAGATCTCACTAGGAGAGTGACTGTTGTGTTATATCAAAATGAGGATACAACTCCTCAATATATAGTGTGTCAATGACCTTTAATTAATTTAGGTCATAAAAAATAGCCGACAAGGTTATAAACCAAAATCATATTGTTTTTACATTAAATTGTCAAATTAAAACCCTACCTGAGATGTAATAAAAGCAAAATCCCCTTCAAGGGAGGCGCTATCCTCTTTTAGGGCAAATGAGACATCCATGAGCAAAACGTTAGCCCCCTAGGGGCTTCTCCAACATGCCACACGTGCCACTTCTGCCCAGTCTACCTCCAAGAGTGACCATGAAGCTGGATGATGTCATGGTGAGGATGGGGACGTTCTAAGGCTTCCAAGGCCAACGTTCCACTGAAAAGGGGTCATTTCCCTTAGGCTAGGATCTGCCAAAGTGCCTCTGGTGAAACATCCTCTTCTTCTTCGGTGCAAGACCACTGTCCTGTCTCTACCCCTCTGACGGGGTCTTAGCAACCATCTGATTGGCTCTTCAACCCCATGGAGGTTCAAACTAGTCATCTCCCCATGTGTACCAGTCCGTCGGGCATGGTCCTGCACATCAAAAACTATGCCCTCCATGGGCTCATTAGTCACAGGGATCATAGCAATGTCAATCATGTTTCATCATTAATATTATCAAACATATTCATAAAAACCCTGATATATCATTCAATAGCTCAAAGATATTACAAAAAACCTACAATACAAGGTCGAGAAAAAGGACAAGACATCCTATTGGGATAGTATCCATAAGGAAAGGAAAGTTTCCAAGGGGTTTCATCCAAGCCATTTAAATGAGGTGATGTGGCTAAGGGATGTCCAGACATATGTGTAGAGTGAGAGCCAGGGATGCATGATATTACCTGTGGGTGCCTTTGTAGAAGGCGAGTTGTACCCGTCATGGATGCAATTTTTTCCAAGCCCTTTCTTGCTTGATTCTTTCCTTTATTTGATTTTTTCTTCTTCTTTTTCTTTTTATTCAAGGATTAGAGGATGCTGCCTTGGCGTGGTGACCATAGCTTATAGTTTTACCCACAAGTACTTTCACAGAGATGATAAGGTTGGCTCGTGATGAGACCGCCTTTCCCTTGGCCATGCAAGAAAAGGTCACTGCCCTGGCGTGGTAACCAAATGGTGGCAATGTCATGTTGTTAGATACCCATGCACATAATAGGATGGCTCATGATGAGACCCCCTATCCTCTTGACTAGGCCTTGTTTGTTATTTTTTTCGGGTCCCTCTTGTTTCTTGCTGAGAGGATTTTTATTTCCTTCTCGGGGATCCCTGGGCGAAGCATCTCGAGGTTTTATTTCTAGGCTTTTATCTTTTACCGGCTACTTTTACCTTATGGGCCTTTAGCCCCTTCTTCCCATGAGATAAGGTGCAACCCCACAAACAAGTCATCCTAATGCCCGGACAAGGGGAATGGGATAGATGAGCGGGAGATAAGATGGAAAAATGGTGGTATGATGGGAGTGGGCGATGGCTCTTCATAAATCCCCCAGTGGCAAACCAAAACCTATGGGTACAGACTTTCTAGGGCACCCAGTCAATCTCCCCAATCATGGTCAAGTGGGATAATGTAAGATCCAAGCAGTTGTCAGAGATAAAAGGAATTAGATGTATACATTTAAAGGTTATAATGATCAAAAGTGACACATACCATGATACCCAGACCAATTACCTCATGGAGCAAGAGCCTTCTCTGATGCAAGACCAAGACGAAGGTGATGGATGTTGTTGGTGCTTACCAGACAAGTCTGATGAAAGAAGAAAAGGATGGTCAATCCTGCTCTCGGTACTCCATGTCTAGGACTTGTGGGCCTCGAGACATGATCTCCTGGTTATCCCTAAAAATCAGGGATAACATCTGGCTCCAACTCAGGGACATGTGCTCATCGTAGAGTGCATGAGAACCTCAGCATATCTGGCATAACCTGCAGACCTGCTCAAGCTTGATAGGGGCATCAGTAACAAAAATGGGGCAGTAATGCCACCCCAACATACATAGATACATATATACTGAAAATAAAAGCAATCAATAATGCAAATGTGAAAGCAAACTAACATGAAATGAAAATAGTATAGTACAAAAAAATTCCTACCTACCTGCACTTACCTGTGAGGATCAGGTTCCCCCACCTTGGTGGGGCTTGAGGAGGTGCCCGCTGATGGGTAATGGGCGCCTTCTTCCTTTCAAAGTGGACAAATAATACGAGTTGTCAACTGATTCCATTCCAACTTTGAAGGGTCTGAACCATGACTGAGTACTTCCTTTTACATTAGTTGGCTCTCCTTTCCGGGTATCCCACATCCATACCACGTCTCCCTCTTTGTACTTCCTAACTTTTCATTTGGTTGTTCCCTGGAAAACCCTGGTGTATTGTGCTGAGGGAGGAGGGTGGGCTTCTGTTGCAAACACCTCTTGTTGAGATGGGTGGATTTGTATGTCATCTTCATGTTTCTTTAATATCTTCATTGTCCCAACCTCTTTGTCCTTGAATTCATCTAGGAGTCTTTGGTAGTCTTATTTCTTGGGCCACTCGATCTTATCAAAGTCTTCCTTTGTTGCAAAGGGCATGTCTTCTGGAGAATATTTTTGAAGAGTTTGTACCATCTCACTTTGTGCCTTGTTGTCATTGACGGGGTGAATAATATCCTTCACATGGTCCCCAGTTATTGGCACATTGAGTAAACGACCTACCGTTCCATTTTTCAAAGGTAATTGCAAGAATGTTAGGTCCATCTCAAGAGCGCCACCTATCATTGCACCAAACTTCCTAGATAACAACATTCCCCACACATCTGGGACATCAACTACCACAATATCAATGTGGACCATCTTTTCAGGGTACTCCTTCAAGTGAAATTCAACATTCTCAACCACCCCATGGGTGGGTATGGCTTTAGACTCGAAACCACACACATTTCTATAAGGACGAGTGACCTTCAAGCCCACTTGTCACATAACTTTGAGTGACATCATGTTGGCACCAACACCTGTATCTAGCATGCAATTGTTGAGATTTTTGTCATTCATTACCAAAGTCATGAAGAAAGGAGGGTTTTCACCATATTGGACCCTGAAGTGATCAGCCTGCAACATAATAGGGGGGTCATAGGCTCATATGATCTTGTAAAGAAAGTGTCAAATCATTCCTTGATAGGTGGGATCTTGATTTCTTCCCTTAGAGGAACATTTACATGCATCTTTGATAATGCCCCTTCGAAGTCAAAATTCAAGTCAACCTTGGTAGCCTTGGATGTCTTGGGAAGAAGCATCTCCAAGGGTGGGGGCTTCGCTTGATCAACTGCTGGTTGTTTCAAATTCTTTCTTCTGTATACCTGAAATTCTTGTCTTTTTAACTTTTCTCGTGATTCTTGATCCAGGTTGTTGATCACTGCCATTCTTGCTGATCTGGCTGCTTCTTTCACGGCTTCCTGATGTTCAACTTCTGTGATATTTATTTGAGGAAAATCCATGAAACAATCAATGTTGTTGACTTGTTGATGGCTATTATTGTAGGGGCACTCATGTTCCCAGTGTGCTTCGTTGCATTCCAGGCACCAAGGATTTTCATCAACAACGTTTGTGGGGGCCAAAGGGTTCGTAACTTCATGCTCATTCTTTGGTTTATAAAATTGGCTCCCTTTCTAGAATTGCCCTTTGTACAGGACCCTAGGTGCTTGGGTCCGAGTTCTTTCCAATTTGACGATCCTGGTCATCATCTCCCCTTGGTTCTTTATGATATCATCCATAGAAGCTTGTAATTTGGCGATACTAGTACATAGATCTTAAGAAGGCTCAGCATTGTGAACTATCTTTGGTTTAGTGTCTATTTTCCCCCTCGGGTTAGCAAAAGGCTCAATCTTAGATGAGAGGAGGTTTCCCTCTATCTTAGTAGAGAGCTCTTGGGCTTCTTGAATGGACTGGGGGTTTTTGTCTCTGAGAAGATACCCTAGTTGGCCATTGAAAGATTTGGTGTAAACATGGACGAGATAATCATCTTTCGGATGGTGGCTTGCGGGAATTCTTTGTAGCAAAGTCTCGAATCTGGTGTGGAACTCCCGAATAGACTCATTTTCATACTTGGCAAGGTTATTCAGTCTTGTGAGAAGCATATTAAGGTCTTATTTGACACTCCATCTTTTGAGAAAGGCCTCTTCAAGTCTATCCATGGTTTTGATACTTCCATCGGAGAGGCTTAGGTATCAACGCTTATTAATGTTTATGCCATTATTATAGTTCCTTGCATTTCAATAGATAAGAGCATAATAAGAACAAGATCACTGAGAAATACACATTCACAAGAGACACAACATTTATCCTGGGAAACCCTCTAGGGGAAGAAAAACCAACAAAACTTCCTTATCATAAATAGCTTATACAATTTTCAAGAGATAACTCAAACCAATATAGATATTCCTCCCCAAGAGATGTGCCACTTTTCTCCCTCTCTCCAACTGGTAATTGCAGCTTTCCTCATAAGAGAATGAGCAAGTGAGTTGTGTGTTTGAAGTGAGGCACTAGCCTCTTATTTATATCATACTGGCACGTGTGAAAGGTCACAACTGGCAGGGCCGACCTCTCACTCTGGGTGGGTAAACCCACCTTTAATTAATTCTGTGTCTTCCATTATAACTGTTGGGGCCGACTTCTTATTCTGTCCTTTGTAATTGTTCGATGACCAATCCACAAAAGGGGATTTGGTCCTTATACAATTACCGACATGATTAATCCTCAATGGGGATTAATCCAATAACAATAATAATAATAATGACATGATTAATCTGTAATGGGGATTTAATCTAATAAAAAAATAGTAATAAGAATGCTCTTCGCAGTTACATTATTTCAACACTCCCCCTTAACAAGAAGGGTATTCTTCATCAGCATCAGGCAAGAGAGTTCTGCATCATCAGTGGCATCTGGACTACAGTATCATCAATATCATCTTGAACCATTATCTAGCACATTTACGAGTCATCAGAAGTTTTCTTCATCAGCAACATCATCATTCTCGAAGGAATGTTATCATCATCTGCATCAAATATGTATCAGTAAAAATGATACCTCATCACAACACTAGGCTGGCACATCACGATACTACACTAGCTCAATGTCATGGCGGTTAAGCTGGTAGCTCAGTGTCAGTCACATCTTGCTTTACATCTAACAACTAGGTCAGAAGAAAGTAATATCATCATCTCGCTTTACGTCTAACAACTAGGTCAGAAGCGAGGAATCACATCGTCATGCTTTACATCTAACAACTAGGTCAGAAGCATGACTCATCTTGATTTACATATAACAACGAGGTCAGAAGAAAGGAACACATCAACATCTCGCTTTACGTCTAACAACGAGGTCAGAAGCGAGGAATAATCTTGATTTACGTCTAACAACTAGGTCAGAAGCAAGGAATCAATGACGTTATGCTTTATGTCTAACATCGAGGTCAGAAGCATGACTCATCTTGCTTTACGTCTAACAGCAAGGTCAGAAGCAAGGATCACACGGCGTCATGCTTTACGTCTAATAGCGAGGTCAGAAGCATGACTCATCTTGCTTTACGTCTAATAGCGAGGTCAGAAGCAAGGATCACACAATGTCATGATTTACGTCTAACAGCAAGGTCAGAAGCATGACTCATCTTGCTTTACGTCTAACAGCGAGGTCAGAAGCAAGGAATACATCTAGTCCCCCTTTTAGGGAGGGTCCTTTTGGACAATACCAATCTTATCTCGAAAGTGTTCAAACTTTACACGAGATAGAGGCTTAGTCAACACATAAGCAACCTATTCATCCGTGCTAATGTACTGGAGCTTCAAGGCTCCTCTCTGTACCATGTCACGGATGAAATGATAGCGGATATCTATGTGCTTTGAACTGTTGTGGAACACAGGATTCTCTGTCATTTTAATACATCTTTGATTGTCACATAGAATTGTGGTTGCTCTCATCTCCAAATCAAATAGTCCTATCAGCAACTTTCGAAGCCATATAGCTTCGCAGCTAGCAGAACATGCGGCAATGTACTCTGCTTCCGCTGTGCTGAGAGCAATATTGGATTGCTTCTTACTCTACCACGAGATCATAGCTGATCCCAAACTGAAACAACATCCGGAAGTGATTTTTCTGTTAGCAATGCTTCCTGCCCAATCTGCATCAGTACATCCACTTAGTGTGAAGTCATGATCTCCATCATAGCTGAGACCATAATCCATTGTACCTTTAAGGTACCTCATCACATGTTTTTCAGCCACTAAATGAACACATCTGGGCTCTACCAAAAACTGACTCAAGGTGTTCACTGCAAAACAGATGTCTGTTCCGGTGTTCATCAGGTACATCAACGATCCAATAATCTGTTTGTACAGAGTGGCATCTATCAAATCTGACGAAGTATCGACCTGCAGCTTCAACTTTTCTTCCATGGGAGTATTCATGGACTTGCATTCTAGTATGTCGAATCTCTTTAAGATTTCGACCGTGTACTTCCCCTGGTTAAGGAAGATTCTTTCCAGACTCTGCCATACCTCAGGACCTAAGAATTAATGCATTAGGCCAAGGTCTTTCATTTCAAATTCTGCGGCAAGTCTTTGTTTACATTCAACGATGAGATTTTCTTCTCCAGTTAAGAATAAGTCATCCACATATAGTAATAGTATTATTGGTTCATTCTCCATGATCTTGAAGTAGAGATTTGAATCTGCTTTACTCTTGGTAAATCCCAAGCTCGTCAAGAAACTGTCTATACGGCCATACCAAGCTCTGGGAGCTTGCTTCAATCCGTATAAGGCTTTCTTCAATCGACAGACATGAGACTTCCTGTCTTTAACCTCAAATCCTTGGGGCTGATCTATATACACTTCCTCTTCGATAACACCATTCAGGAAAGCTGTCTTCATGTCCATCTTGTGCAGCTTCCATTTCATCTTGGTAGCAAGAGCTATAATGGTTCTGATCGAAGTGTATCTGGCCACATGAGCAAATGTCTCTTCATAGTCAATACCTTCCTTCTGGGAAAAGCCACGAGCGACAAATCTTGCTTTATATTTCTCAATACTTCCATTAAAAGTACGTTTTATTTTGAAGAGCCATTTTGATGATACCGCATCCTTACTTTTTGGTCTAGGAACTATTTCCCATACATCATTCTTTATTATGGATTGGTATTCCTCTGTCATGGCATCTGCCCATTCCTTCTTCTGGATGGCCTCTTCAAAGCATGTGGGTTCTTCATCAAGTAGATTGCAC
>ML793261.1:480669-493912 GCA_009831015.1 Picea engelmannii | reverse complement strand
GTCCCTTTCCCATAATGATGATGTCATCTTATTACATGATTCCTTGATCACATGTATAGACTAGGTATTGAATATATTAATGCCTTTGCTGTGATTGGTTTGTGTTGTCGTGATTGGACGACACAAGAGCATCGGAGCAGAGCAAGGAACAACATAGATTAAAGGAGAGCATTCAAAAGGTATGAACACTATCCATTTCTCTTAGTTCATTCAATAATTAGATCTAGGAAAAGAGTAGTATTCTGTTACGGTTTGTTCCAGATCCAGGTGGATCTTGGGGAGATTGGTCTGTGTTCGCACTCACGAATTTATCCATAAACATGAGGCCATGTGCTCCACTGAATGAGGAAGGAGTGGGAGTTAAGTGAGAAAGATTGAGGGAAAGAGGGAGCCAGGGAGAGAAAAGGGGGATTAGGTGGGTGAGAGAGGGAGTTAGGGAGAGAAAAAAGGTGGCCGCCACGTGAAGGTCATACGCCCCTCTTGAATGAGGAGAGAGTGGAGCAAAGGGGGGAGTGAATTGAGGGAGAGAGGGAGTAAGGAGAGAAAAGGGGAGTTAGGTGGGTGAGAGAGGGAGTTAGGGAGAGAAAAAAGGTAGGCACCCCAGTTAGATAAGAGAAAAAAGGTAGGTGTCCCACATGACTCGTCCATCCACCTCATGGGCTCCAACATGCACCATCCTAGCACCCAACTAATCCATGAGGCCCACCTCCTGCCACATGTCATTCCTAGAGACTGCAACGTGTCACCCTACCTAGCAACCACTCCTACTAAATAAATCCATGCTAAAAATAGGCATGCCAAAAATTGCAGTCACCTTAAAAAAATAGGAAAAACCCCAAATATCTTCAAGACCACTGGGAGACCATTGACAAATATAGTATGTCTAAAAATAGACACTACTAAAAATAGATTATTGTCACATGTCAATGAGAATATACTCATTGGATTTGATTTTCAATAAGGAATCTGAATATGTGATCAAAATCATCATTTGAGGCCCGAAACTCCACCTACTAAAAATAGTAAATTGCTTGCATATTGTCCGAAAAAGGCTCATTGGAATCATGAGCTCGCAAGGACTCTGAATATATGATCAATACTATTGGAGTTTTAATGTTTTTCAATTACATTCAGTTTCTTTACAAATTTACATGAACTGAAGCATAAACCATGAACAATAGCAGCAGTAATAACCAAGATCACAAGAAGAATAACCATGCTCAGAGACACAAGTACCGTAGAAAATGCTAAGAAAAAATGATTCTGATAAATTGATGTATTGTGAAAATGATGAGTGTTCCATATATAGAGAACCTATGGTGACCATCCATGAAAGGATGTGTCCCTTGGATAATAAATAACTACTTATTTATTATATATTTATACCTTGTATTATAAATATCATGTCATATANTATATATATATATATATATATATATATATATATATATATATATATATATATATATATATATATATATATATATATATATATATATGGAAGAATGTCTTCCTGATGTTGTCCAAACATCAACACTCCCTCTCAACAAGGGAGACATTCTTCATCATGCCAAATCTTGTCTTTGAAGTATACAAACTTCACCCTAGACTCATGACACTTGTCTGTTAGTCTTGGGAGATGTCTCTCTCCCACCTAAATCGAGGGGAAACTCCTTTCGCAACTCTCCCTCTGAGCCAATTGACTCTCTCTGAGATCAAGCTCACTTTGGGTCCGCATGTGATAGCATCTAGCATCTTGAGTCTTTATCATTCCTTGTCAAATCACCATGACTAGGACAAAGACCACACCAAGGTCATTCACCATAGGTACACCCTTGTGAGTGAATGTCATCCCGATGCTAATTGACACATGGAAAGCACCTCAAGCAACTCGAGTCCATATTATTCCTTGTCATGATCAAGGAAAGACTACGCTTGGGCCCATTTACCACAATTATACTTTTGTGATAAATGCATCCTATCTCCTTTGGTCTATAGCCCAATATAGGAGAAGGTCCGCCCGATGCTTACTTGGGACATTGTAGCAAAAAGGTCTGTCACACATGACACTCCCATGTGGACTTCTAGAGGCTACTCCCTCTAGAAACACCAAGGTCAACTCCCCATAGTGTGTGACGTTAATGTCAACTCCCTTGATGTGTCCTCATGTGCTCTCCACAAGGGACGTTGGGCTATAAGCCCAAACCCACTTATCCATCTCAGATAAGTGTCCTCACAGATCAACTCAACTCAGTCACAGAGGAGTACAACCTAGAGAATGTCTCAGGAAGATGCAAACATCAACACTCCCTCTCAGCAAGGGAGGCATTCTCTGCCATGCCAAGTCTGTCATGAAAATACTCGAACTTTGTCCTGGTAAGGGGTTTGGTAAGAACATCAACAACCTGCTCATCTGTAGGAAGGTACTGCACCAGTACTGCCTTCCTCTGTGTTATTCCCATTTTGTTGAATAACTAAGGAGATTATGTTTCGAGGCCCTCAGGTTGCAAATATAGAGTGTCGAGAGACTAAATGACCAGCAGTGTCCACTTGCACAGATGGAGACCCTTCTCACCACCACAGAGACCAAGATTTTTAGGATGGCATCCACCACACCTGCTAGCTTCCGGAAGGTAATGGGCCTTTCTCCATGAGGTACAAGTCAGGTATTATGGTGAGTGTCATTTCAATATTTGAGGCATTTTGAGTATGTTGTATCTTAGACTGCTTTAGATTTCATGATATATGATTGGACATTATGCCTTTTGTCTCATTTCATTTTCGTGGTTGACATTGTGCCCTAGTAAGTGGTCGTCCTCGGGAATGGGTTTTCTACTAGGAACTCCCTTGAAGAGCCATTGTACCGTTCCTAACCATACTTACCACTTTCCATCACTAAATCCCCCCCATTTTCTTATCTCTTGGGATTTTAGGGTGTATTGACCCAAGAAGGGGTTGTCCCTCATTCTATGGGAAGAAGGGGTTGAAGGCCCAAAGGGATTGATGTTGGCTAAAAATATAAAAGCCTATATATATAAACCTTCCAGATGCTTTGCCTAGGGATCCCTCGAGAAAGCAATGAAACGTTTCTCTGTAAAAAAAGGGAGACCCACGATAATAAATGATAGTGAATGCTTAGGGGGTTAGCTGGAGGATAGGAGGTCTCATCACAAGTCGAACTATCATGATCATGGGTATCTAGCAATATGACATTACCATCATCTGGCCACCAATCCAGGGTAGTGGCTCTCAATTATGCAACTGAGAGAAAGGGGGTCTCATCACTAGTCAACCTTCTCATTTCCACAAGGTATTTGTGAGTGACACTGTCATTATCTCAACACCACGCTAGAGTAGTGGCCTTCAACTCATCTTTTAAAACATGAAAGAAAGAATGAATGGCAAGAATATGGGCTTGGAAAAAGTGCATTGCAAACGAAGGTGCCACACATCCTCTACAAAGGCACGCATGAATGAGACACTAGAACCCCTTGTATGTCATGAACCCCATGCCCAATGAGTCTTGATCCTTAACCACTTCATCCACTTTACATGGCTTATAAAGGGATCACTTGGGAAACACTCCTTGACCTAGGGAAAGATCTACCCAATAGGACACCTCGTCAACCCTCCCATATCCAAGCTTGGCAAGTCGCATAATATCTTTGAGCACTTACTTGTTTGACAAGGTAATCTTTGATGCACATGCTTAGGTGGCTCATTTATTGATTTGATTTACTCATCATGATATTTTGACTTGAGATCCTTGGAGGGCATGCTTATTTGTCTTTGCAGGACCTAGTTGGTAGACAGTTTTGGAGGGACAAGCTTAGATTGGGCTTCCATGGGTCTTGAATCCCACAGGTTGATGCCAAGGGCCCGCATGTCGGATGAGAGAGACATACCTTCGAAGGCCTAGAGGACACCTTGGACGACATGACCTAGCCCTTGCATGCCAAACATTTTTCCTAGAAGAGGCAAAACATCATCTTTTAGAGGATTGGCGTCATGCTTGAGGGGCTTGAGGTGGTGATGACTATAAATGGCACGTTTTCAAGGAAGGAACCCTTGTATCATGAAGTAGAAGGTTGGATTGGAGACACATGGCCTTTGGAGGCCCAACCCTATCATCTCCAACTCAATGTTTGACCTAAAAGTGCCAAAATGTCCCTCCTAAAGGGGTGACGTCACCTTAGGGTTGTTGACCCCTAATCTTGTGGTTTACCCTAAAATTATGTGGACAAACTATGTTAGTGACATTTTGTATAAATAGAGATCATAAGATCTCATTTTAAAAGATAACTCTGTTATCTTGGAGAGGTACTTGGACTGAAATTTTTGCTATCTTTAGCCATTTCTCTCTTTTTCTCTTTTGCATGTCTACTTTCTTGGTTATTTGGTTGATGGAAGTGATGTGCTAGCCTTGGAAGGATTTTCTTTGCTATGTGGTGGTTTATATTAGCATTTTCCTTGAATTAGTAAGGATTTTTTGCATTGTATTATCATTTTTTTTCAAGACAAGGTTATTTTTCTAGAGCTAGGTGGGAAGTATATGGGCATACACCCCCACCTTAGCCTCCATCAATTTATGCATAAATTTTATTGGTTTAACAAGGGTTTGTTAAGAGAAGTAGAAGTGCATACAACCTCTTAGCCTAAACCCTAGCTAGAGATACTTTCCTTGGGGAGTGTTGACCACCTATTCAACTAGGGGTTAAACTCCATGTACCATGAAGATATGCATCATTAGATGCTACCAAGTCAGAGACTATTTGATTCTACAAGGCAATTTTTGTCTCCATCACATATTTTTGTAATTGGAATTTTCGCTCCCCTACATGGGATAATAATGTAATAGGTCTACATGGATCCTATTTAGGTCAGTTACCTTAGGATTTCTTCATTAGGAGAGTTCCTTTCACTGAGTGTTTTTTTTCCTCAGGTTATTAATTTGGTCTAACCAGCCTTATTAATTTCTGTTGAGTTTTTCACTCCCACAAATAATTTCTCCAAAGTGGTGAAAGGTGTTCTAATGGTGTCATCCTCTGGTAGCTAGTGTTTAGGAATGATGTAAATGACCATGTAAGACATCTCTATAAGTTTTGTGGAATTCCGTCGAGTCTAGATAGGTTTTTTTAATTAATTAAAATTGCCTAAGGTTGGGTAATTTAATTAATTAATTTAAATTATTTTTTAATAAATAATGTAAAAACTAGGTCCTTGGGATTTTGATAGGGGTATTTGTGCTCAAAAGAAATGGAATGAGACCCCCTACACCCTTGGACCAAGTTACAGCTCAGTTGGACAACTTTTGCTAGGTGTTTGTCCATAGGGAGTCCAAGTCAGTCCAAACAACAATTTTAATTGCTAAAGTCATGACATAGTAAAATGTAATTTTTTGTAATTTTGAGCTAAATGAGTAAAGTAAAGGTGGGAGATGATGAAAAAACATATTCCTAACCTTTTCCAACCCTCACATCACCCACTCACCTAGCCATTAAGCAAAAACGTCACTTTCCCTAGAGAGTTGTGCTCCCCTTCTAGAAAGTCTCCAAAAAGTAAAAAAATAATAAAAAAATTAATGGGAGACTTATTCTATCCCTTGGTGTGCCTCCCTAGACCCTACAACTCATCATTTGACTTGTCAAAGCCTTTCCAACTCACTCCAACTCATTTCCACTTCATCCATCCATGCCAAAACCCTAGAGTTGCGTCCCCCTTCTTGAAATTCTCATTTTGACTTGGGTTTTGACACTTGGCTCTCATCCAAGAGGGGTAACTTTGCCTTCCCAAGCATAAATAAGAGCCCTCCCTCACTCATTTAACACCATCTCTTGAGATATTGTTATGCTAGCAATTCCTTCCCTCATCCCTCTCTCATCTTCCATTTTGCTTTCAGTCATTCTTGCTCTATTTTTTAGAGGATCTTGCAGCAATTAGTTGTTGCAACTTCCTCATTTGGGTAATAAGAAAGAGATTTGGTGGACCTTGATGTACATGGGATTTTTTCTTGGTGCACATGCTTTGGAGGTGATCTTGTTCCATGTGTTTCTTTATTTGAGATCTAGAGTAGATATCTAAAACAAATTGGTTTGTTTGGATAGATCATGCAATAGTGTAGTTGTAGATCTACTTGATTAGGATAGTAAGTAGTGAAAATTAGTTTGTATTGCTTGTTTATCTTAACAACTATTTGCTCTTTTCTCACATTTGCTTCACAAGTTGCAGGTTGCTTCGAGGGTTTGTAAGGTTGGCTTCAAGTTGGAAACCCTCCTTCATAACCTAACATAAACTCCTCTCTTTCTTGGTTCTTATATTTCTGCTCATACATATTCAAATCTTGGTTTTCTAACACTCTTAGATAGGTCAATATATTATTTTATATTCTGAAATTTTTATGCAGAAATGTTATGTTGAAAAACATAAATTTTCTTGACTTTTATGCGTGTTTTGCAGCATTTCCAGCGAGCAATAACTTGTTTTTTGCAGGTTCTTGCCATATCTCGGGGAACTGCTGTCCATTTTTAGCCACAAAACACACAAAGGACCCCTCCTTTTATTGGGTAACAATATCCAACCTTTTCTCTACCTTTTCTAAGCATTGTAGCAAGCCCAAAGGGGTCCCCAAGTGGCTTGCATTCTCTTTTAATTTTCGGCAAGTTTTTTCATTCTTTGCCCCATTTGTCATTAGGAAAAGGTTGTATGGCTAGGTTTCTCTAGTTTAGTTTCTTTTTATTTTCCAACCCCCTTTGGCACAAAATAGGAAGGCTTGCCTCCACCTTGTGCCATTGTGAGTGGTTTGTACTTTAGTTTTTCCTTTCAAGTTTTTTTTTCATTCTTTAGTTGCCTACACCTTGGATGTGAGGTTGCCATAGCCAACCCCCAAAATCGTAAGGCTAGCTTAGTCATCTATTTCTAATGTGTTGTGCTTGTTATCCCCCACTTTTAGGGATAGCTAGGAGATCATGTCTCAAGGCCCACAGGTCCTAGACATGGAGTACCGAGAGCAGGATTTGACTTTAGCATGGCCCTAGAGGGCCCAGCTTTTCTTTCTTCCAACATATTTATCTTGTCAGCAGCAACAAGATCCATCACCATTGGCTTGGTCCTCTGTCAGAGATGATTCTTTCTCCATGAGGAAATTAGTCCAGGTATCATGGTATGTGTCACTTTGATCATCAAAACCCTTGAATATGTGCATATGATTCCTTTTATTTCTAATGACTGCTTGGATCTTACGCTTGCCCACTTGACCATGTCTGGGGGGATTGACAGGATACCCTAGTAAGTCTATGTCTATAGGCTTAGGTTTGCCATTGGGGGGGGTTTATGAAAATCCATCGTCTGCTCCCTTCACAGCACCACTTTTTCATCTTGCTTCCCACTCACTTATCCCATTCCACTTGTCTGGGCATTGGGTTGACTTATTTTTAGGACGACACCTTATCTCATGGGAAGAAGGGGCCAAAGGCCTATAAGGTAAAAGAAATCTGGTAAAAGATAAAATTCTAAGAATAAAACCTCGAGATGCTTCGCCCAGGGATCCCCGAGAAAGCAATAAAAGGATTCTCAGCAAGAAACAAGAGGGACCCGTAAAAGTAATAAAACAAGACCTAACTAGAGGATAGGGGGTCTCATCATGAGCCAACCTATTCGGTCAATGGGTACCTAGCAGTATGACATTGCCACCAGTTGGTTACCACGCCAGGGCAGTGACTCTTGGTTGCATGGTCAAGGGAAAGAGGGTCTCATCATGAGCCAACCTTCTCATTTCTGTGAAAGTACTTGTGGGTAATGTTGTCACCACTGGTCACCACACCAGGGCAGTGTCCCCTGATTAGCTCTTGAACAAAAAGAAATAAAGAATAAAAGAATAAAAAATAAAAGGCAAGAATGGGCTTGGAAAAAATGCATCCAGGACATGTACAAAGGCACCCACATGTAACATTTTTGCATCCTTGGCCCTCATTGCACCCACCTTCTTGGACATCCCCTAACCACATCACCCACTTACATGGCTTGGATGAGGTCTCTTCCGGGAACTTTCCTTTTCCAGTGGACACTAGCCCAATAGGACACCTTGTCTTTTTCTCCAAACTTGTATTGTAGGCTTGTGTAATGTCTTTGAGCTTTTAATTGATGTATTAGGGATTTTATGCACATGTTTAATAATATTGATGATGAGACGTGATTTACATTGCTATGATCTGTGTGACTGATGAGCCCATGGAGGGCGTAGCTGTTGATGTGCAGGATCATGCCCGATGGACAAGTACCATTTTGGACCAGTACACATGGGGAGATGATCAGTTCGGACCTCCATGGGGCTGAAGATCCCATCAGATGATTGTTGAGACCCCATCAAGGGGTAGAGACAAGACAGAGATGGATCAGGGGCTTTGCATCGGAGAAGAAGAGGACGTTCCACCAGAGGCACCCTGGCAAAGCTTAACCTAGGGGGATTGGCCCTTTTCCAGTGGGACGTTGGCCTTGGAAGGCATAGGACGTACCCATGATGACCATGACATCATCCATCCTTATGGACGTCTTGTGAGGCAGACTGGGCAGTATTTGCACGTGTGGCAGGTTGGAGAAGCCCAAGAAGGGCTAACATTTTTCTCTAGGATGCTCCATTTGCCCTAGAAGGGGCTAATGTCTCCCTTAAAGAGGCTTGATGTCTATTTTCAGCTTGATTAGGGTTTTAATTTGACATTTTAATGTAAAAACAATATGATTTAGTGTTTTGGCCTTGTCGGCCTTTTTCATGACCTAAAATGTAAATTTAGGTCATGGTACTGTATAAATGAAGGATTTTTACCTTCATTTTAGGATAATCTCACACTCACTCATAGTGAGGTCTAAAATTTGTGCCCTCTCTTGGGTTATTGGCTGAATTTGTGAGGCGCACTTGTTGAAGGAAGAATTTTTTGGCACATTTTGGCATTTCTCTTAATGGAAGGTGTTACAAATAGGGTTTGCTATGATTTTTCTTGGTGATATGTAAGTATTTTTCTGCAAAACTTCTTTATTGAATGGTTTCATTACTTATTTCTTGCATATATTTATAATTTTGTTGAATAAACCCTAGGTGACAGGCACACAAGTAGGTCCTTGTCTCATGTCCCCATTGAGAGATTTTTAGCCATTGTTTGAAGGAGGAGAGTGTTAATGTTTAAGCCATTATTTTAGATGTTTGCATTTCATTAGATAACAATAGCATAATCCAAGATCACTGAGAAATACAAAATCACAAGAGACACAACATTTATCCTGGGAAACCCTCTAGGGGAAGAAAACCCAACAAAACTTCCATAATATAGATAGCCAATACAATGCCAAGAGATCTCTTATGCTAATACAGAAAGTCCTCTCCTAGATATGCACCACTCTCTCTCTCCTTTGCCGGTAACAGATCATAACTTGTCTCTCAAATTGAGCAAGTGAGTTATATCTAAGTGAGGCGCTAGTCTCCTTTATTTATACAAGTCTGGCACGTGTGAAGTGTCTCTTCACTGGCAGGGCCGACTTCTCAATCTGGGTGTGTAAACCCACCTTTATTATATTTTTGGGTCTCTTTAATAACTGCTGGGGCCGACTTCTTATTTTGCCTATTACAATTGTCTTTTGACCAATCCGCAAAAGGGGATTTGGTCCTATTACAATAACTGACATGATCAATCCACAATGGGGATTGATCCTATGAATAATATATCAATAATAATAAGAATACTCTTTACAATTACATTATTTCAACACTCCCCCTTAACAAGAAGGGTATTCTTCAGCAGCATCATGTGAGAGAGAGAGGATAGCATCATCAATAACATCAAATGGGAGGACAACATCATCAATATCATCTTGTCTAGCGTATCTATAAATCATCAAAAGTTTTCTTCATCCACAACATCATCATTCTCAAAGGAATGCCATCATCATTTGCATCAATATGTATTAGTATAAAAAATGATACATCATCATCATCACAGCACAAGGTTGGCTCATCATAATACAAGACTGGCTTTACGTCACAGCTGTCAAGCTGGAAGCTCAATACTTGTCTCATATCATCATCTTGCTTTATGTCACAGCACTCAAGTTGGAAGCAAGATACTCGTCCTGCTTTACGTCACAAGCATCAAGTTGGAAGTAGGATACTAGACTGGATTTACGTCACAGCTATCCAGCTGGAAGCTCAGTGCTAGTCTCATCACATCATCTTGCTTTACGTTTGATAGCTTGGTCAGAAGAAAGGATCGTCTCATCTTGATTTACATCTGACAACTTGGTCAGAAGCAAGGAACATCTCTTCTTGCTTTACGTCTAACAACTAGGTCAGAAGCAAGGAACATCTCTTCTTGCTTTACGTCTGACAACTAGGTCAGAAGCAAGGAACATCTCTTCTTGTTTTACATCTAACAACTAGGTCAAAAGAAAGGTACACATCTCATCTTGCTTTACGTCTGACAACTAGGTCAGAAGCAAGGAACACATCTCATCTTGCTTTATGTCTGACAACTAGGTCAGAAGAAAGGAACACATCTCATCTTTCTTTACGTCTAACAACTAGGTCAAAAGCAAGGAACATGACATCTACTCCCCCTTTCAAGGAAGGTCCTTTCGGACTATGCCAAGCTTATCTCATAAGTACTCAAACTTCACATGAGATAGGGGCTTGGTCAACATGTCAGAAACCTGTTCATCCATGCTAACGTACTGGAGCTTCAAGGCTCCTCTTTGTACCATGTCGTAGATGTAATGATAGTGGATCTCTATGTGCTTCGACCTGTCGTGGAATACAATATTCTTTGTCATCTTTATGCAGCTCTGGTTGTCACATAGAATCAAGGTTTCTCTCATCTCTAAGTCAAATAGTTCGATCAACAAATTTCAAATCCATATAGCTTCGCAGCTAGCAGAACATGCAACAATGTATTCTGCTTCCGCTGTGCTGAGAGCAATGCTAGATTGCTTCCTACTCTGCCACGAGATCATAGCTGATCCCAAACTGAAACAACATCCTGAAGTGATTTTCTTGTCAGAAACACTTCCCGCCCAATCTGCATCAGTATATCCACTCAGTGTGAAATCATGATCTCCATCATAGCTGAGACCATAATCTATTGTACCTTTAAGGTACCTCATCACATGTTTTGCAGCCACTAGGTGAACAAGTTTGGGTTCTACCAGAAACTGACTCAAGGTGTTCACGGAAAAACAAATGTCTAGTCTGGTGTTTGTCAGGTACATCAGTGATCCAATAATCTGTCTGTACAGTGTGGCATCAATCAATTCTGACGAAGTATCGACCAACAGCTTCAGCGTTTCTTCCATGGGTGTATTCATGGGCTTGCATTCCAACATGTCAAATCTCTTTAAGATTTCAACCGTATACTTCCCTTGGTTAAGGAAGATCCTCTCAGGACTCTGCCATACCTCAAGACCTAAGAAATAATGCATTAGGCCAAGGTATTTCATTTCAAATTCCGAGGCAAGTCTCCTTTTACACTCAACGATGAGCTTTTCTTCTCCAGTTAAGAATAATTCATCCACATATAGCAGTAAGATTACTGGCTCATTATTCATAATTTTGAAGTAGAGATTTGAGTCTGCTTTACTCTTGGTAAAGCCTAAGCTCGTCAAGAAACTGTCTATATGGCCATACCAATCTCTAGGAGCTTGCTTCAATCCGTATAAGGCTTTCTTCAATCTGCATACATGAGACTTCCTATCTTCAACCTCAAATCCTTGAGGTTTCTCTATATACACTTCCTCTTCGATGACATTGTTTAGGAAAGCTATCTTCACGTCCATCTGGTGTAGCTTCCATTTCATCTTAGCTGCAAGAGCTATGATGGTGCTGATCAAAGTGTTTCTAGCCACAGGAGCGAATGTCTCTTCATAGTCAATGCCTTCCTTCTGGGAAAAGCCACGAGAGACAAATCTTGCTTTATACTTCTCAATACTTCCATCAACAACATGTTTTATTTTGAAAATCCATCTAGAGGATACCACATCTTTATTTTCCGGTCTGGGAAATATTTTTCATACTTCATTCTTCATTATGGATTGGTATTCCTCTGTCATGGCATCTACCCATTCTTTCCTCTGAATGGCTTCTTCAAAGCAAGTGGGCTCCTCTTCTAGGAGGTCATACATCAAAGCTGTATAACTGGAGAATGGCTTTGGTCTTTTCACATGTCTCGTAGTTCCTTGGGGAACACCATACTTCTCTCCATCTTGAATAAGCTCTCTGGCCCAAGCTGGCTTTCTTTTATGGAGGATTGCCATCTAAGGAGGTTCTTGTACTTCTACTATATCATGGTCTTCTAGAAGTTCCTCATCAGGGGAAGTTATGACTTCCCTTACTGGTTCTTCTGCTCTGGGAACCTCCCTCATTGCAGTATTAGGGATTATGGGTTCCTCTTCATATACCTCTTCAAGCTGACATATTTTAGATTTCTTGAGCATTGCATCTTCATCAAAGGTCAAATCCCTGCTGATCTCAATGTGATGTTGACCTGGTATATAGATTCTGAAAGCCTTGGAGACCTCACAGTATCCCACAAATATTCCCTTCTTTCTTGAAGGGTCCAACTTGTTTCTCTTTTCTTTAGGTATATGAATAAACACTAGACAACCAAATATTTTGAGATGGCTTAACTCTGGCTTCTTTCTGGTGAACATCTCTGCCATTTTCTTGAGCCCAAGTGCACTATGGGATATTCAATTCTGCACATAAATAGCTCCCATTGTTGCTTCTGCCCATAAGCACATAGGAATATCTTGATCATGAATCATAGTCTTCACAGCTTCCAGTATGGTTCTGTTCTTCCATTCAGCTACACCATTTTGTTGGGGATTATATGGAGTAGTGAGTTCCCTCTTGATCCCAACATCTTTGCAGATGTTCACAAACTCTTTTGAGGTATATTCTCCTCCATTATCTGACCTGAGTATCTTGATCTTTCTTTCAGAAAGGTTCTCTATCAAGGCTTTGAATTCCTTGAGCTTACTGAACACTTCATCTTTAATCTTTAAGAAATATATCCAGGTTTTACGAGAGTAATCATCAATGAATGATACATAGTATACATACCCACTAATGGAGGATGATGGCATTGGGCCACACACATCTGAATGGATGAGTTCTAGGACTCCTTCTGTCTTGTTGTCCCACTTCAGAAAAGGGTTCTTGATATTCTTCCCTTGTGCACATCCATTGCATACGCCTTTATGGTCACCT
>ML793261.1:452287-480326 GCA_009831015.1 Picea engelmannii | reverse complement strand
TGAGTTTTCAATGGCATGGGTCATAGCAGCCTCTGAGTGACCCTTTAATTTATACAAGCCATTTTCTTCATTACCAATGATGATTGCTTCATTTAAGGTTTCTCCCTTAGCCCACATAAGAACTTCTCCATCTATAAAGGAAAATATGAAGCCTTTCTTCTCTAAAGATGAAATGGAGAGTAGGTTCTTCTTCAAGCCTGGTACATATAGTACGTCCTTCATTTTTAGTGAATTCCCTGAATTCAATTTATGGTTTGATTCTCCCACTCCCTTAATGGGATATTGGTAATCATCTCCAAGTGTCACTTTCTAAGAAAACTTCTTCTATGAGATACAAAAGAGAATATTTCTTTGTCCCATCATGTGCTTGGATGCACCACTATCAATGAGCCAAGTGTCCTCTCTAGGTGTTACAGATCCTGAGAGGGCTGAGATCAACACATGGCCTTTGATCTCCTCTCTTATCATCTTTGCGGGTGGCTCTTCATCTTCGACTACATGGGAATGGTGCCTCTTTTGTTTTCTCTTGTATTCTTCTCGTCTGGTTGGACAAAACTTCACAATGTGTCCCATCTTGTCACAATGATAGCATTGTATAGATGAGTAGTCCCTTTCCTTTCGTTGTCATTTCTTCTAAAATCTCCTTGGATGAGATTCTTTATGATTGAATTTATTTGATTTTTGAGGCTCTTTATGAGTCTCCTTTTGGAAGTAGGGTTTCTTCCTTCCTGCTTTGGTGTGGGTGGCTAGGGACTGATCATCATCCCTTGCTAGTAACGCTTCACAATTCGCTACTCTTGTTTCTTCTTGGATGCATTCAGTTTCTTCTTTCTGGCACATATCATTTGGATGAAATAATCCCAAGGTCTTGTGAGACCATTTAGGGCCATCATTATGAATTCGTCTTCGTCTATGGTATCTCCAATAGCTTCTAGTTGTTCTTTGAATTTTGAGATTCTTGAGAAGTATTCCTGAATCATTTCTCCTTTCTGCATCCTTGTATTCTTCAGTTGAGTTCTAAGATTCATCTTCCGGTTTATGTTCTTTCCTTCATATAGTCTAGTCAAGGCATCAAACATCTCTTTCAGAGTCTTCTTAGATGACACATAAGGAATCAGGTGGTCTTTAATTGAATCAGTAATGATACTTTTGGCCCTTATTGTGTCCCTTTGATGCTTTGCCTTTTCTGCGGCATCATCGGGTTCCGGTACTTCGTCTTTGATGAATATTGCTAGGTCATTCTCTTCAAGAATGAGGCCAATCCTATACTTCTAGGCACATAAGTATTCCACTCCTTCTAACTTGTCAACAAGATTAATGCTTGCATACATCTTTACCTGGAGCTAGGAAAATGACCGAAAAATGAAAATTCTCAAAATAAAAAACTGAACTTACTAGGAGATGCTCTTGGCTGAGGCGAGCAAACCGGTGTGCTTGGATCTCAGAAAATCCAACTTTTTCTCCTTCAAATCTGATCTATGGATTTCTAGATTGGTGCTTCTGGTACCTCTGGTACTCTGGTGCTTCTGGTACCTCTGGTACTCTGGTACTTCTGGTACTTCTGGTACTGGTTTTTTGGTACTTCTGGTACTTTGTGAAACTAGGGTTTCACTTTTTGGGAGATCCAACCACTGAAAAGGTGTGCTGATGATGCCAAATTGATCCTTAGGGGATGGCACAACTTTCTAGATAGTTTTAGGGCTGAAAATATTCACTTTTGAAAAACCCTAATTTGCAGGTACGACAACAGTGACGTTTTTCTCTCGCGAAAGATGCTTCCTTCAGCTTGGCTCTGAAACCATGTTAATGTTTAAGCCATTATTATAGATGTTTTCATTTCATTAGATAACAATAGCATAATTCAAGATCACTGAGAAATACACAATCACAAGAGACATAGCATTTATCGTGGGAAACCCTCTAGGGGAAGAAAACCCAGCAAAACTTCCTTAATATAGATAGCCAATACAATGCCAAGAGATCTCTTATGCTAATACAAAAAGTCCTCTCCTAGATATGCGCCAATATCTCTCTCCTTTGCCGGTAATAGATCAGAACTTGTCTCCCAAACTAAGCAAGTGAGTTATATCTAAGTGAGGCGCTAGCCTCCTTTATTTATACAAGTCTGGCACGTGTGAAGTGTCTCTTCACTGACAGGGCCGACTTCTCAATCTGGGTGTGTAAACCCACCTTTATTATATTTTTGGGTCTCTTTAATAACTGTTGGGGCCGACTTCTTATTCTGCCTATTACAATTGTCTTTTGACCAATCTGCAAAAGGGGATTTGGTCCTATTACAATAACCAACATAATCAATCCACAATGGGGATTGATCCTATGAATAATATATCAATAAGAATAAGAATACTCTTTGCATTTACATTATTTCAACAGAGAAAGCCTAGCCATAGATACACTCTCATTCTCTCTTCCCTTTTGCTAGCCGTACTATTTACAAGCTGAGAAGAAGGAGACGCCTTAAAGCCTAGGTCTACTACACTTTGGGCCGATTTTTTCTAGGGTTTGTTGGTAGAGCCTTGTTGTAGCAACACTTTGCTTCATCAAACCCTCTTGTCTTGGTTTATGCTATTTCTTCAACTAGCCATGATTTCCATTGAGTTAAGGAAGGAGGAGAGAGCACCAAGACCTAGTTCCCCTACACCAAGGTGAGCCTCTCTCCCCTAGGGTTTTGACTTTGGGGCCTTGCTCTAGAAACACCTCAAAGCTTCTCCCTCTAGTCCTTAGTCGTACTACCTTGATCCTTTAGCTCTTGCGTCCTTCACTTTTGACTACATTAACCCTAAGGCATTGATCTAAAGACCTCTTGCTTTGAAATTAACTTTATCACAATCATTTTCAAAACCTTGAATCAAACCCTAACTACTAACCCTAGTCTAGGAACTAACCTAATTAACCTACTGTTGTCGTCATCCTTAGCTATAATATCATTGGTTCAGCTAAACATTTTCTTTATAAGAAATTGAATGGTGATTAAAGGCATTAATTGAATGAAGTATTGATTTGTTGCATTGGATGCCATATTGTTTCAACATTTATTGAAGAAGTGACATAATTTTCATTGCTATTTATTATCAAATTTCTTATAAGTGTATCAAATAGTCATTAATTTATATGAAGTACTAACCCATTGAGCAAGTTTGCATATATTAGTTTTTTGTTGCTTTGTCCCAGGCATGTATATCTCTTTGGGGGTTTTACTTTATTATTGGTTGTTTAGCCGGACTATCTACTCAGTGGTGACTTGTGAGGGGGGAAATTATCCTTGTCTTATAATCCTTTGCCTTCTCAAAACCCTAGGTCACCGTGGACGTCTCCCCTGGGCCTTACCACCCTAAATAGAAAGAACCATCCCATTGTGGTGACATTGGGTGGGATTGCTTCCTGTTACGCCAGTTTGAATCTCGAACCTTTAGCCTTTTATCCTTGCTACAAATTGTGCGATAACAATGCTAAATGGATTAAAATAGTCTAGAAGTAGATCTCACACCACTAAAGCTAACTTAAGCCCATGGAGGCATAGGATCTCTCTCATGCTTTAAATTTCCTTTCATTTTGAAAGTTTTATCTTTCAAGTATTTATCTTATTGCAAAAATATTCATGGGCATGTTATAATCATTTAATGCAACTTAATTCTTTTTATTGCAAGCTATTGTTAAGTTTCTTTCCATGCTTTTCAAGTAACAATCTTAAGGTTTAGAACTTCATTTCTTGCAAGTTTAATATTTCGTTTTTGGCATTATTTCACACTTTTCGAGCAAACAAATCTCACTTTTACACACATATACACTAAAATTAACTTAGTCCATAGACCTAATAATCAACTAGACTTAATAGGACACCTCTACTGACCCAAATTTTCCATTGAAACGAGGACTAGAGGAAGCAATGGAAGGTGATAGGTCGAGGACGGTCTCGTGGCGTTCAACGTCCTTTCCGGGAGTACTCTTTTCCCTTGGAATGACCTATGGAGCTAGGGTAGGCCTTGTTTCCATACTTCTTGAGCACCCAACAGTTACTTGGTACAAGCGAGGGGAGTATTGAGTTGACATTTAGCTAAGAGACACTCTTAACTTAACAAATTAACCAACTCCTTAATCCACTATACAACCTTGGGCATCAACTTGGTTCTTTACACTTTTGTGGTTGACACTTAACTAATCTTGAAAGCAACTTTCTTTTCACACTTACATTTCATGCAAGTTTAATTTATGTGTTGTGGATCAATATCTAAGAAGTCATAGTTGTGCTTTTGGACACTTTCCCTTCAAGCATTTCTTTTTAAGTTAATTGGTGTTTATTTCTTGGGTTGGGTCCCTCGAGAGGTTGCACATCCTTTGGAGGCACTTCCTTGTTGGATCTTGTGTAATTTTGCTTGTCATTGAAGGCAGTCACAATAGAATCATGCATACCTTTGGGAGACATTCTGTTGTTGAGCACGCTAGGCTTGATGTGTTGAATGTTTCCTTTTGAATATATTTAATTTCCTGCACATATAAGCAAATTTAGTTAGTATCTTATAAATCATTGTATCTTGCTTTGTATCTTTTTGTATCATCTATTCATCTTGTATTTAGTTGTAACTCTTTGTATCTAAACTTGTTGTAAAGTAGATTCTTTATTTGTAACATGGTGTAATCATTTGTAATCAACCTCCCTCAAACTAAGATTGACCCCTTGCCCAATCTTAGGCACTAGTCTTAGTTGTCCTAGGAAAAGGCTTGCTTGTCATTTTCTATTGTTGCACATTGCATTGTTTCCTTTGCATCATAAGCTAGATTTTCCCCAATCTTTCTAACTCATTAAAACCAAATCCTAGAACTTAACGTTAATATCATCTAGTAACTAGGGTCTACCCCCTTGGCTTCCCTAGAAGTAAGCCTAGACAGAAGAGGTTCAAGTCAAAGTGGCAGTGTGGGCTTTGAACCTAGGCATTGTGCCTCCAAAGACACACTAAGTGAGCAGGACTTAGCTCACGTTTGCAAGTGTGTATAAGGATGACAATAGAGAGTAAGAGGATTTACACCCCCAAGGAGGTAGTACCTCTATCTCTTTCTTTACTTGACTCCATTAACCCAATCATTAAAAGCACTAGTCATAACTTGTTGCATTGGAGATATAAAATTGTTGCTTTGGGAAACATGAAATTTCATGATTTTGAAGTTGTTCCTAGTGGAATCAAATCTATGTTATAAATGCTTGCTTGAGCCACTAGGGTGTTTCATTTATCCAAGTATTTATTGTTGTTGTTACAAATTTAACCTACAACCATTCAGGCTGCAGAAAACCCTAACCAAACTCTTCAATAACTCCTAATTTAACCGTTGAAAATTGCCTAAAATCTGCCCACATAACCTACTAAGTACAATGCATCTTTTGGCAAGTTTTGAGCAAGTTTTAGTGGTTAAATATCTTACTGTAATAACAAGTTTGTTACAGCCATAAGGCTGATAAATATCACTGCAGTTAGTTTTTTATGACAGCCTTGTTTTTGTGCTAAAGTCTTTCTCTATCATTGTTGAGTTAAACTAGTTTTTACTAGTTTGTGTCGTGCTTATTCAATTGGACTTTAGGCACTTATTTTGCAGCCCTTATTCTATTTTATGTGCTGATATATATCATTTATTATTGCTACAATTAAGGACAGCAATATTAACTTTCTTTTCCACTTAACATTACTATATGCAAGTGTGGTTTTTCTTGTGTCTCGGGTAGGTACAAACACCCTTTGCAGGCATCCAAAGACTTGGCAACTTTAAAACCATCCAGAGATGAGTCATAAAAGCCACTGTTCCTTTCCATAATTGACCTTTAGGAGGGTAATTCTCTTCCTTCCCTTCCATCTGTCTCAATCCCCTAGGGTCATCGAGATCACCTCCCTAGAGTGACCTAGTCACCCTTGAAGCGTGGGACCTATATCGAGGTGACATTGGGTATAATGTCCCTTAGTTGTCGCCACTTGCTGGTTGGGTCAGGATTTTCCCAACCTACAACTTGTGCAATAACATTCTGCACCATGTCTTGGATGTAATGGTACTTGATCTCAATGTGTTTTGATTTGTCATGAAACACTAGATTCTCTGAGAGCTTCACACAGCTCTGGTTATCACAATGAATAACAGTGGAATCCAGCACATGTCCAAATAAATCTGCAAGGATCTTGTGAAGCCACACTGCTTCGCGGACTACCACACTCAATGCAATGTACTCTGCTTCTGCGGTTCTCAAAGCCACAAAAGTTTGTTTCCTGCTACACCGGGAAACCATGGCAGATCCCAAACTGAAGAAATACCCGGAGGTGCTCTTCTTGTCCACTGCGCTCCCTACCCAATCAAAGTTAGTATATCCATGCAATCTCATATCAATATTGGAAGTATATCTTAGACCATGTCCAACTATGCCTCGCAGGTATCTCAACACATGCTTCACAACAATCCAGTGTGTCAATCTCGGCTGACTCATAAACTGGCTAAGTGCACTCACTGCATAGCAAATATCTAGTCTGGTGTTAACCAGATACACAATGATCCAATCAACTACCTGTACAGGATCAGATCAATCTCGTTGGAATCAGAAGAAGATACACTTAGTTTCTTCAGATTCGTCACCATTGGTGTATCCATGGGCTTGCAGTTCAACATCCCAAACTTCTTCAATATCTCAACTATGTACTTCCCTTGACTCAGGAATATCTCATTAGTTCTCTGCCACACCTCTAGTCCTAAGAAGTAGTTCATCATACCAAGGTCCTGTGAGAAAAGTAGGTGTTCTTGTTCCACCATAGACAATATAACAATATTGTCACCCAACCATAGGCCGAAGCCACCCCTGAGCACCTTAACCTTGACAAAGAATAATTCTGGAAGCAAACCCTAGGCCTAATAGCCAATCAAGGTAGAGTATCACTCTCCAAAGTTAGCATAACAAGAAGAAATTCCAAACCATAACCAAGAGAGAGTCCAAGCCTAAAACCGAAAATACAAGTTGCAGAAGTTGCAGCTCCAGCTACTCTCCAGACTTGTGCAAAACTAAATTTCTGCAGTTGCGAGTGAGTGTGTGCTAAATGATCTCTAGCGTTCTATTTTTATACTATTCCTTAGCTATCTGGGTCGACTTCTCTTCCTGGGGGCTAAAAATCAATATTAAATTAATATCTTTAGCCAATTTGTCTTCTAGGGTTATGTCCAATGATTTAGGGTTTCTTCTTGCTTCCCGAAATATTCTATTCTTATCAGAGTTACACATGGAGGTTTAATACCTCCCACAACTACCATAATATCAACACTCGCTCCTAGCTAGGGAGGTATTTAAAGGTAATGGTCTTGAGCACAAGCATACCATTCAACGGATAACATCATCATAGCGACACAAGCTATCTCATGATCAAATCACGAGCACCATCATCACTATCAGTATCATCTTATAACATCAACTGTATCATCTCTCAAAGTCATACTCCATCTGAGTAATCATGCATGATGTTGGATAAGTCATTCACTCCATAGAGTGATATAAGAATCATTCTTCTAATCCAGAAATATGTCCTAGAAGAATAACTATTCCAACATATGCTAGAAGCCACACCATGGGCTACAAGGACTATTCTTCTAATCTAGACATACGTCCTAGAAAAATAAATGTCCTGGACCATTTTCCGCCTGGAGAATGTCTGTCCACCAGCACACTGACTATCCATCTAGCTGATAATTATTTCCAACACTACTGATAGTCTTCATGGCAATCAGAACAATGCCATTCAATAGAACACAACTATGTCTATCCATAGTAGTACACAACCACACCAAGCAACACACAACTACTTAATTAGTGACTCATAGTCACAACCAGTGGAACACATCCACCACAATAGCATACATCTACTGTCTAGAGACATACAGTCTCCACAACAATCATATCATCTGATATCAACCTGCATAAAACAATATCATGATATAAACCGAGTCATCTGGGCCATTCTTCCACTCACATTTGTGAGATCTGGAAGAGCATCTACCCTCTGAAGGTAAAATATCATTCATGGGCTATCTGGACAATTCTTCTCAAGCATAGAAGAATAATTGTCCCTGATTTCTGAGCCTGGACTATTCACCTAACTGGGCCATTTCTCCAGCACTAATCATAGTGCAACCTGGAGAGAATGAGTCTTCCCTAGGGAATGCATGTCCTTGATTGTTGAACCTGGACCATTCGCCTAACTGGGCCATTATTCCGGTACTAATCATAGTGCAACCTGGAGAGAATGAACCTGCCCTAGGGAATGACTATTTGTACCATTTCCTGAGGAAATGACTGTCCTGCACCAACCTCCAAAACGAACCATTCTTCGAAACTGCTCACAATTGTGAACTTTGAAAGAATGACTACCTAACGAGGCAAACCATTCTACTTGACCACTACTCAGAGTGACTACCAAGAAGAATGACTCTCCTAGACCATTCCCTCACACTGGCCACAAGGGGAATCGTTGTCTATGGTACATCAACAATCTATCGAACCATTTTCATTACGAAAATGATTGTTCGATCTGGACCATTTTTCGAACTGGAAAATGTCTGTCTGTCATAAATCTCAAACCACTTTCCGAACTGGAAAGGAACTGCTCATCCTGGACCATTTTTCGAACTAAAAAATTATTTTCCATAAATCAATAACACATTAGTGCTCCCTCCCAACCTGGGAGTAATCTCTTCCTTTTTCAATAAGGAAGTCGTCTCCACAAGCCCCAACTTGTTTCTTAATTATGCAAAATTTTCATCTTAGACAGAGTCTTTACCAAAATATCTGCCATCTTCTCATCTGTGGAGATATATTGGAGAACCACTTCCTTTTCTGGACTTCATCACGGAGAATATAATGATTGATCTTAATGTACTTCGGTCTTGTTATCCCCGATATCTAGGGATAACTAGGAGATCATGTCTCGAGGCCCACAGGTCCTAGACATGGAGTACCGAGAGCAGGATATACTTGAGCATGGCCCTGGAGGGCCCATATCATCTTCTTCTTTCTCATATTTGTCCTGTCGGCAGTAGAAATTCCCATCACCACCGGCCTGGGCCTGCATCGGAGAGGACTCTTTCTCCATGAGGTAATTGGTCCGAGGTATCATGGTATGTGTCATCTTTGATCGTTATAACCTTCTTATATATGCATTAGGTTCCTTTCATTTCAGATGACTGCTTGGATCTTACACTAATCCACTTGACCATTGTTGGGGTGATTGATTGGGTGACTTAGTAAGCTTGTGTTCATGGGTTTTGGTTAGCCACCAAGGGGGATTTGCAGAGCCATCGTCCGCTCCCACCATATTATCATATTTACATCTTATACCCCGCTCATCCATCCCATTCCCCTAGTCTGGCCATTAGGATGAACTTTGAGGGTTACACTTTGTCTTGTGGAAAGAAGGGGGTAAAAGCAGCTGGTAAAAGATAAAATCCATAGGAAATAAAACCTAGAGATGCTTCTCCCAGGGGATCCCCGAGAAGGCAATAAAAATCCTCTCGATAAGAAACTAAAGGGACCCTAAGAAAAATAATAAAAACAAGACCTAACCAAGAGGATGGGAGGTCTCATCACAAGCTGGCCCATTATGTTCATAGGTATTTAGCAGTATGACATTTCCACTATCTGGTCACCAAGCCAGGGCAGTGACCTTTGGTTGCATGGCCAAAGGAAAGGGGTGTTAGCGCTGGAAGTCACTCCTGGATTGCTTGTAGAAGCAGAGCCCAACGCCCATCAGTTTAATGTCACGATTTGTTTATAAGGGATGATCAAATGGAGATAATGGCTCGAGGAGGTATCACTCTAACTCAGAGACTGGATCTGGTACGTAAAGAACAAAGGAGGTCTGGAATCCTAACTTCAGCCAACGGGTTGATTAAAAGGTGAACAGATGGAAGACTTAGTGAGAAAGGTGAACAAACGACTTTGGGCAACAGGCTTTCGGTCGTTTGCAGAAGAAAGACTCTGAATGCAAGATCCGCTTGGTTCAGGGTCTCAAGGAACTAAGAGGAGACTTGAATGGATCCTCCAATTCCAAGTCACTCTGCGTTGGGGAAATCACAAGAACTGATTAGAGACATCGCAACTATTACAGTGATCCATTACAACATCATCCTATAATAGCTATAGCTCGACTGGATCCTCCAATTCCGAGTGGCTCTAACACAGTGTAAACAAAGACATGAAAGAAACTGACATTCATAAGGCAAGAAGTCTCAAAAGTTCACACATAACCAGAATAACAGTGCTTCATTAAAACTTTACAACCGGGAGCTCTGCTCAACCATCGATGATTACAAAATACAACCAGAGCCTATATACTCAGGAAAAATCGCCTAACAGAGGCGTGTCCAGTGACTCACAGCTTGATGTCCCCTCAGTCAAACTCATACTGATATCTTCCTTTAAGCGCCATATTAACTACGCATGGCCCCTGCAAAGAGGGTAGCTGAGCCATTAAGTGCTGGGCTAGCGTGCGCGGACTTCTCTGTCGAGCTAAGGACTTCGGCATGACGTCTTTGAGAAAATCGACGCACAGGACTTCCTCGAGCAGATGGTTCGCCAGACCCTCCATCCCCTACAGTTAATGAGTGAGGCGAGGTTTCAACCACCCTCTCTCTTCTTCATTCACTCCGAGCAGGCACTAGGATTGAGAAAAAGTTGAACTGGCACCTGGAGAACATAGTGATCCTTTCTGTAGTCAAACCTGGTGCTTCGACCCCTTGCACAGTTCTTTCTATCACCCCCAAGTGACCACAGGCTGTGACCATGTGCCTATCTTCAAAGGCGCTTACGACATTTCGCGTATGGAAAGAGTTAATCCTTACGCTTCGAAGTTGCGAGGGGCGAGGAGGCGATGGAGCCCAATCGTGCACCACATGTTCCTTTTTGATGGACGGATGAGATCTTGTCGGCACCTCGCGACTCACAGCTGGAAGGAGCTATTTCTTCTTCTTTAAAGTTGCGAGGGGCGAGGAGGCGATGGAGCCCAATCGCGCACCACATGTCCCTCGGAGATCTGACGGCTCCTACTTCTCCCAATACCTTTGTGGGCCTGGGTCCGAGTGCTCTCGCTACTTCACGTCTCGCGAATCCTAACACCAATACTTCGAGACTTCTCGCGGCGAGGTTCCGAGGTTTCGTGCCACCTGTATTCCACTCACCGATTCTGCTATGGTCCCCACTGCCTCCAGTTGTCAGGATATCACTTCTCGCAATCTCGTGATCCCTGTGCCCAAATTCTCGAGCCTTTTCTTGCGAGGCCCCGATACGCGATCCCACGTGCGGATCCAACGGTTCTCCTCGATCTAGATCCAATGGTTATTCACCTCCTCGCTTCTTGCGTCCTTGTGACTTGAGACACCCAACGCTTGGGTTTTCAACCTGCGAACTCCCGAGTTCACGAGATCACCGATCTTGGATGATGTCGACGACGCTTTGCCCGCTCACTTGACTTGGGCCCGAAACGGATTTATTTTGTGTGCTGCGCTCGGGCACTCATCGCACAATCCAGCAGACCTATGTACCTTTGGGACCCGATACTACAATTGTTGTTAACATTAGGCTCCATGGGGGATAGAGTCGTCCCTGTGATGCTCTAAGAACTTATTTGCAGTTCCAGTGCCTTGCTGTTGGGCTATGGAGTCATGCTGAAAACATCCCGCTGCTGAAAATACAGGCCGAAAAATAAAAGTAACAAAATAAAGCTACATGCTCAAGGAGCTTATTTATACACAATCCTAAACTAATAAAATATTTTACATGGGCTAGGTCAAAGAGAACTTCCACCATAGCCATTCAAGCAGCTTCTTGGATAGAAGCTCCTTCCTTCTGTCGATGATCACCAGTAGATGGTGTAACCGTGACAGCAGAACGACTACACTCTTCAACTCCTCCTTACAGGCTGGATTTGAGATGAAATAGGGCGGCTCCAAGGCATAGGGGAAATGCCACTCCATGTATTTGTTGATAGGGTCACCGAATGAGTGGTCATTTCCAAGGAATTGGCGAAATACAACCTCTTCTACTACACAGTTGTTCACACGCGGCCGAATGTCTTTGATAACCATAGGCGGGTGAATAATTGAAGTAGGCTCGCTGATCTCAGGTGGTGACTGCTCACTAACTGGCTCTGCGCAGTCTATAAACTGCATCTTCAACTGCTCCTCTAGTTCTTCTGGTGCCTCTTCTTGGCTCTCCCAAGGGTCAGAGTCGTAATCATCATAGATAGGACCTGTGGGAAAGCTATGCTTTTCAATTTGTTGCTCAGGGGGGCTGATTTCCTCGCATTGTCTTTCATTTGTGAATAGAGGAGAAGGCTCTGCAGTCTTCTCTTGGAAGTTCTGGGTGTCCAGCTCAGAACTTGATTCATAGCTGTCATACACGGGCTAGCTGCTACCCAGGTCATCAATCTGTGATGTGGGGCTCTACTTCTCTTCAACTGAATAGTTGTTAAAGTTGGGTGAGCACCAGACTTCTTCATCTTGCAAAAAAGGAACGATCTCCAGATCCTCCTTTCCAATCCCAAATGTAAATACATCATGGGAAATCTCGTGAAGAAAAAGAGAACAGTCCTCTTCCCCAACTACCACTTCATCGTTTTGTTCTGAGACAGTGAGCTCATCAGGGACAGATGTTAATGCGCTTACAAGATCTTCAATATTCTCCTCAAGAGAGCCATCTAGAACATTTGTCTCAGAGATTGGAAAATCCTCCCCATGGTCCTCAGATTTTAACCTTGCATGCTGGGCAATGAGAGATATCATTAGTTCACTCAGAGCAACTTCCTCCCCTAGTCTTCTATCCTTACAACCCTCATCAGACATAATCATATTTGGGAGGATTTCTTCTTCTTGTCTCTCCCATGGGTCAGATTCATAATGACCATAAATAGGACCTGTGGGAAAGCTTTTTCCATTATCACCCTCAGTAGTGCTGCTAAGGGCCTCTGCTTCAAAGGGTGGGAAATCCTCAACGCATTGTTCAGCTTCCCACCTGTCAAATCTGGCAGTGATAGATTTTATCAGTTCCATAACTCTGCCCGAAGTGTCTTCTCCTTCCCTGGGATCTTTATAATCATTCATTGTAGAGATACCACAATCATTTTCTTCAAAGGGTGGAAAACCCTCTGCACATCGCTCAACTTCCCACCTATCCAATTGGGCAGAGAGAGATTTTATCAATTCCATAACTTTGCCCGAAGCAGATGAATGGGAAGGAGAAATGACTGATTCTTGATCCAGGTCATCAGGATCCTCCCCACAGCTTACGTCAGAAACAACTTTCTCTTGTATAGAGTTGTGGTATCCCTTACAACAATTATGTCAAATTAACTCAGGGGGTACAGCCTCTGACAATAGGCGGTGAAAGCTGCATGGAATTCACTTAGTGAAGAAATGCTAGCAGGGGGTAAAGAATGATACCATTTACGCGCATCCCCTGCTAATGAGAACATGAACATTTTCAGTAATACATCCTCATGATGTATCTCCCACTGATGCATGAGTTCACGAAACTCACTGAGGTGCTGAGCATGATTGTCTTCTTCACGCCCTCTAAATCTAGGCAAATAATCGCCCCATTTATCCATAGAGGGGACAACATTAGGAAAACCAGGAATAGTAGAAAAATTAAACGGAGCAAACCTTCGAGCCAGGATTTCCTCCATATCGAACTAGTGGAGTCGCCAATTGATCCTCGAATCATGGAGTCGTCAGGTGAAAGATGTGCAGCTTCGAATGTGTCTGGTCCTTGTTCACCATCAAAGGCCAGATCTTAACATAATCGTTACCCTAGGAAACTTCTCAGGTTGAGAAAGCAGCCACTGAAACCTTCTCGAGAAATCTCCTCTGGGTTAGCTTTCAGGTGTGCCAACAGTGGCCACAACTGAAACAACAAAGTGGAAACAATGGAGTCGCGAGGTGCACAGTAGCAATCTGAATAATTCTGATTTCTGATGCACCTTCAGAATCAGTTGATCGTTGTCGTTCTGCCCAGGGAAAATCTTCAACTTCATCCCCGGCAACGGTGCCAGAAATGTTAGCGTCGAAAATCACTCCTGGATTGCTTGCAGAAGCAGAGCCCAACGTCCATCAGTTTAATGCCACGATTTGTTTATAAGGGATGATCAAATGGAGATAATGGCTCGAGGAGGTATCACTCTAACTCAGAGACTGGATCTGGTATGTAAAGAACAAAGGAGGTCTGGAATCCTAACTTCAGCCAGCGGGTTGATTAAAAGGTGAACAGGTGGAAGACTTAGTGAGAAAGGTGAACAAACGACTTTGGGCAACAGGCTTTCGGTCATTTGCAAAAGAAAGACTCTGAATGCAAGATCCGCTTGGTTCAGGGTCTCAAGGAACTGAGAGGGGACTTGACTGGATCCTCCAATTCCAAGTCACTCAGCGCTAGGGAAATCACAAGAACTGATTAGAGACATCGCAACTATTACAATGATCCATTACAACATCATCCTATAATAGCTACAGCTTGACTGGATCCTCCAATTCCGAGTGGCTCTAACACAGTGTAAACAAAGACATGAAAGAAAATGGCATTCATAAGGCAAGAAGTCTCAAAAGTTCACACATAACCAGAATAAGAGTGCTTCATTAAAACTTTACAACCGGGAGCTCTGCTCAACCATTGATGATTACAAAATACAACAACTGAGCCTATATACTCAGGAAAAATCGCCTAACAGAGGCGTGTCCAGTGACTCGCAGCTTGATGTCCCCTCAGTCAAACTCGTACTGATATCTTCCTTTAAGCGCCATCTTAACTACGCATGGCCCATGCAAAGAGGGTAGCTGAGCCATTAAGTGTTGGGCTAGCGTGCATAGACTTCTCTATCAAGCTGAGGACTTCGGCATGATGTCTTTGAGAAAATCGATGCACAGGAATTCCTCGAGCAGATGGTTCGCCAAACCCTCCATCCCCTGCAGTTAATGAGTGAGGCGAGGTTTCAACCACCCTCTCTCTTCTTCATTCACTCCAAGCAGGCAATAGGATTGAGAACAAGTTGAACTAGCACCTGGAGAACACAGTGATCCCTTCTGCAGTCAAACCCGGCGCTTCAGCCCCTTGCGCAGTTCTTTCTATCACCCCCAAGTGACCACGGGCTGTGACCCTGTGCCTATCTTCAAAGGCGCTTACGGCATTTCGCGTATGGAAAGAGTTAATCCTTACGCTTCGAAGTTGCGAGGGGCGAGGAGGCAATGGAGCCCAATCGTGCACCACGTGTTCCTTTTTGATGGACGCCTGAGATCTTCTCGGCACCTCGTGACTCGCAGCTGGAAGGAGCTAGTTCTTCTTCTTTAAAGTTGAGAGGGGTGAGGAGGCGATGGAGCCCAATCGCGCACCACATGTCCCTCGGAGATCTGACAGCTCCTACTTCTCCCGATACCTTTGTGGGCCCGGGTCTGAGTGCTCTCGCTACTTCGCATCTCGCGAATCCTAACACCAATACTTCGAGACTTCTCATGGTGAGGTTCCGAGGTTTCGTGCCACCTGTATTCCACTCGCCGATTCTTCTATGGCCCCCACTGCCTCCAGCTATCGGGATATCTCTTCTCGCAATCTCGTGATCCCCATGCCCAAATTTTCGAGCCTTTTCTTGTGAGGCCCCGATACGCGATCCCACGTGCGGATCCAACAGTTCTCCTCGATCCAGATCCAATGGTTATTCACCTCCTCGCTTCTCACATCTTCGTGACTTGAGACACCCAATGCTTGGGTTTTCAACCTGGGAACTCCCGAGTTCGCGAGATCACTGATCTTGGATGATGCCGATGACACTTTGCCCGCTCGCTTGACTTGGGCCCGAAACGGTTTTCTTTTGTGTGCTGCACTTGGGCACTCATCGCACAATCCAACACACCTGTGTACCTTTGGGACCCGATACCACAATTGTCGTTAACAAGGGGGTCTCATCACGAGCCAGCCTTATCATTTCTGTGAATATACCAGTGGGTAATGCTGTCAGCTCTGGCCACCAAGCCAAGGAAGTGTCCTCTGGTCAGACCTTGAAGTAAAAAAGAAAGAAAAGCAATAAAAGAAAAATGAAGGCAATAAAGGGCTTGGAAAAAATGCATCCATGACGGGTACAACTCGCCTCCTACAAAGGCACCCACAGAAAACACCTGCCCTTGGTCTTACTATGACTGGACATCCCTAAAAACCATATCACCTCACAAAACATGGCTTGAATGATCTTCTGAGGAAACTTTCCATCTCTTGTGGGTATTAGCCCAATAGGTCGTTTTGTCGGTTTCCTTAGCTTTGTATAGTAGATCTGTGTAATATCTTTGAGCTCTTAGATGATATGTTAGGGATTTCATGCATATATTTGATAACTTTAATGATGAAATATGATTTACATTTCTATGATATCTAGGACTAATGAGCCCATGGAGGGCGTAGTCTTTGATGTGCAGGACCATACCCGGCGGACAGGTACCAGAGGACCGGTACACATGGGGAGATGATTAGCTCGAACCTCCATGGGGATGAAGAGCCCATCAGATGGTTGCTGGGATGGAAGAGGTAGGATGACGTCATGATGAGCCCTTGCATGAAGAAGACAGAAGGACACCCTCACCAGGACACTTTGGCAGAGATTAACCTAGGGGGGATCACCCCTTGCAGATGAGATGATGGCTTTGATGGACAGGACGCCACCCAGGGCAAGCTGGACGTTTTTTGGAGGATGTGGCAGTGTGCTTGGACCATTTGGCACGTGTGGCAGCTTGCAGGGGCCCTGGGAGGGCCAACGTTTTGCCCATTGGATGCTGATCTTGCCCAAAAGGGTCCAACGTCTCCCTTAGAGGGGCCTGGCGTCTCCCTTTTTAGCTCATAATATGACATTTTAGCATTTAATGTGACAAATATTGTAATAATGTTAAGTCAGCCTTGTCAGCTGTTTTTAATGACCTATTTTGTAATTCAAGGTCATTTGGATGATATAAATTGAGGATGTTGAGCCTCATTTTGGACATAACATAACTCACTCTCTTGTGAGAGATCTCTTTTTTAGTCTTTTGTCTTAGATTATTGGCTCTTGGAGTTGAGGCGCTACACTTGGGAGGATTATCTTTGGCATGTGTATGGTGTTTTTATCATTGGAAGGTGTTACAACTAGGGTTTGATAAGCTCTTCATAAATTTTTAAGTGTATTTTTCATACAAAACTTCTTGATTGAATGGTTGTAGGTTTAATATCTTACATGTATGGTTACATTGTTATTATTATGCTTAATCATTGAAACCCTAGGGAGCAAGCACACAACTAGGTCCTTGCTTGATGTCCCCATGATAAAACTTGTTTATCCATTTGATTTAGAAGAATATAGCCTAGCCATTGCTACACTAGTTCTTCTTTTTCTGAGTTAGATTTGGAATATAAGTTGAAGAAGGAAGACGTCCTAGGCCTAATTAAGTTTACACCTAGGGTTTTGACCTTTTAGGGTTTGAAGAGCCTTATCTCTACAACACTTTTCAGCCCTAGATTTATATTTTAAACCTAGCCGTTTTTGCCAAAGAGTCTTAAGGAAAGAGGGAGGAGCATGAGGCCTAGCTTAAGCTACACCGGAATGAGCCTCCTCCCCTTAGGGTTTTGACTTAGGGGCCCTGCCATTGCAACACCATTAAGCCTAACTCTCATGTCCTTAGGTTTAGATCCTTCCAAGCCTTTAGTCTCACTCCTTGACTCCATAATACCCTGGGCACTGGTCTAAAACTTGCAACGTTGAGTCTTTGGTGTTAAAACAATCTTTCAAACTTTCAAAAATTGAAACCCTAACTAACCTTAGCGACCTACTAACCCTAACCCTAAGATGACGCCTTGCCTTTTATGAACTTTTTCTTGGTATTAAGGTTGCGGCTAAGTCATCCGTTGATAGATATTGAAGTGTTGAATATTTTCCTTGGATTATTTGACAAAACATTCACCTCAATATTTACCAAAACTAATCTAGATTAGGGCTGACGTTACCCTTAGTAGCATAGTGACGCAGCAACAATATATATGTATGAGCACATTTAATGCGTTGTGATAACATTAGTATTGATTTTGTACATTGAATGCAAGTATCATTATGTATTTATTGTAGAAGTAATATTATAGGCCATTGTCTTTATTTGCAATCATTGACTTCGTCAATAATTACATGTTATTATTGCTCATATATATTGAAGATAGTCATTAGCAATTGAAGTACTAACCATTGTTTGCACGTTTTAGTTTTATTTGCCTTGTCTCACAAACAGGTGCCCTTTTCAGTGGAATACCTTCTCTTTGACTATCTCTCTTGGCAGTAATCTGTGAAGGGGAAAACCTACTTTAACCTCTTGAACCTAAAACCCTTGACCTTTTCTCTTTCAGCACCCCAGATTACTAGGGACGTCTCCCTTGGGATTAGCCACCCTAAATAGAAAGAGCTCCCCATTGAGGTGACAGTGGGTGGGGAAGCTCCTGTTACACCAGTTTGACTATTGCCTTCAAGCTATTAAACCTACCCTACAAACTGAGCGATAATAGGTCTGTCATGGAACACTGGTTTTCTCTAAAGGCTTCATATAACTCTGATCATTACAATATATCATGGTCGAGTTCAACACTTTTGTTTCCTGCTAGCTCATGACATCGTGGAAAAGCTCAAACTGAAACATATCCAAGTAGCACTTCTTCTGTCATCATGAGAGTTTTTCATGGATTAGCAATCCATCATCCCAGACTTCTGAGTAATCATTTTGACACGCTATTTCTGTCATAGAAGGTTTTCACCACGTTTTTGTTGTATATAAGATACTCTACATCAAGTTGTTTGAATCCATACAAGGTCTTCTTATATCTGCATACATGGGTCTCTTTCTAGTATAAGCTTCTTTCTCAAGTTGCTTTATTTGGGAAGAACAGTCTTTTATATGTAAATTCCAATCCATGGATGCTACATGAGGTATATCTGGTTTACTGGAACGAGTTGTTGTCGTAGTCTTTTTTCCCTTCTTCTGGAAGAACTTCTGAATCTCACGATGCTTCCATTCATAAGTCTTTTTCACATTTTCTTACATACACTATTCTTTATCATAACTTCCATTTCTTCTGCTTGATTGCTTCTAGTGGGTTCAAAGTTCAAACCGAGCTGGTGGTTTTTGTGATTCTCGGTATAATAACTGGTTGTTCTGGCTTTTCTTTCTTTCTTGGAATCTTCATGTTCTTCCTCATGTTTCTCTTTAGCTCTTGGGTCCATGGAGTCTTCTATAGATTCCATGCCCTGAAGATTCCAACTTCTTCCTTTCATCATAGGATCATGGATGTAGATGGACAACCAAGGATACTTTAAGGCTTCTTTTCGAAGAAGACTTCTTCTAGAGTCAAACTAAACACATGCTTCTTATCATGGATGCTATTTTCAATGGGAACATGGACATATACTTCATAATACTTAATGGATCATATCATTTAGGATTATCTCCCTCCTAATCTTTGCTTCATGCATGAATGCATGCTCTTCTTTTGGAATTCTGTAATTAGCTCCCTCCAGCTAAGAGAGTCCACGCTTCCGTTTGCATTCTTATTGCCTTCTGCAAAGTGTCACAAGTATTTTTCTAATTTCCTCTTGATTGCTGACTTCTTTCTGTTTTGACTTCTTCTGGGTCTCTTCAAGTTTGATTCTGATTTCGGCTTATTTGGAAGTTGTTACTTATATAATAGCCTCCACAGAAATTGTTACCAAGGATTGTCAATGTACTTCATCATTTCATGTGTATTTCTTGACTTGTAGTCATCGTGATAGCAATCCTTATCTTGTTATTCTTCCATTGTTTCACTTGAACATCTTATCTTCTAAGAAATATATATATATATATATATATATATATATATATATATATGATATGTACAGAAACTATGTAAACATGGTATGTACAAGAACTTTGAATAATATTGTTACCTTGACTTAGAAGAGGAAGTATGTTTTATCTTGCTTAGCCTTCTTTGAGGGTTCCCTTTCTTCGACAACTGACGCTTCGTCTGTTTCCTTCCTTTTCTTTAACTTAGGACAATGGTTCCTATAGTGACCATATTTTCTATAGTTGAAGCATTGTATCTTTGACATATCCTTTTCTTGATTTGGTTTCTTCCTCAAGCCAAACTTCTTCTTATTCCATAAATTCTTGAACTTTGTTGTGAAGGCTCGATCTTCGTATTTATTTTGGGATTTCTCTTTTGTGTTAATCCTTGATTCTTCTTGTGCACAACAAGTCCAAATTTCTTCAAATGTGGGATACTCCTTTCTTGTGTTCATGATTGCGGAAAATGCATCCCATGTCTTGGGAAGGTTGTTGAGTACTATATTTACTAGTTCCTTGAAATGATTTCTTCAATAGCTTGTAGCTGATCTCTTAACTGAGAGATTCTCACAAATTATGATGTTATGCTTTCATCATCATTCATTTTCATGTCACGAAGCTCATTCTTTAGACTCATTACTTGTCCAATGTTTCTGACTGAGAAGAGATTAGTTAGGGCATCGTACATCTTCTTAGATGAGTCAAAATGAGAGATGTAGGGTATCATGTGGTCTTTTATAGAGTCCACTATGATACTTATGGCATTGATGTCATTGTCCTTGAAATTCTCCATAACTGCAACGTTTTGAGGTTCCTTCTCTTTTCCTTCTTCAAACTATGGTTCCATGATATCCAACACTTTATTCTTGGCAAGGATGAGATCAATCCTTGTCTTCCATGATATGAACTTAGAATCCCCTTTTAACTTGTTTTCTGACTTCATAGAGTAATTCATGACTACTTTGACTTGGTCATCCTTTAACTTTGACCAAAAACTCAAACTTGACGTCTTAGCTTGCTGAGAGTACCAGGAGGTGCGCTAGGTTAGGGCGCACTAGGCTATCCAGAAATTAGGTCAATATCTTCACTTAAGGTGCCTCAACAAGAGAGTTAGGGTTTCATTGCTATATCAAAAACTTTGACTGCAACTGCAACTGTAACTGAGCAAATCCTTCCAATCTATCTTCCACCAGTTAGACTATCCGAAGATAGTGTGGGCCATGTTGTCGTCCTTATACACACTTGCAAGCGTGAGATAAGTCCTGCTCACTTAGTGTGTCCTTGGAGGCACAATGCCTAGGTTCAAAGCCCACACTGTCACTTTGACTTGAACCTCTTCCGTCTAGGCTTACTCCTATGGAAGCCAAGGGGGGTAGACCCTAGTTTCTAGATGAGATTAAACATTAAGTTCTAGGAGTTGGATTTTAATTAGTTTAAAGGTTGGGGGGAAGATCTAGCCTATGATGAAAAGTCAACAATGCAATGTGCAACAATTCAAGATGACAAGCAAGGCATTTTCCTAGGACAACTAGGACTAGTGCCTAAGATTGGGCAAAGGGGTCAACTAGATTCAAAGGAGGTTGATTACACAAGATTTACAAAGAAAACAATGATTAGAATTACTTCACAACAATGTTAGATACAAATCCACATTAGATACAAGATGAATAGATGATACAATAGCTACACCAATGAATATTCTAAAACTATCACAAGATTATACTCAACAATAGATACAAATAATACCAAGAGATTAATTAACCATGTGCTTGTATGTGCAGGAATTAAGGAGATTCAAAACATGAAGATCATCAACACATCAAGCTAAGCATGCCCCAATAGCACTTACTCTATTGGACTGTTTATCAATGGCAACCCAAACACTCAAGACCCAGCAAGATAGTGCCTCCAAAGGGGATGCACAACCTCTTGAGGGATCACACCATAAATATAACACTAATTAAATAAAGTATGCTTGAAAGAGAAAGTGCTCCAAAACACAAGTATGACCACTTAGATGCTTAATCCACAAAGAAAAAGTTAAACTTACATGTATATGTAAATGTGAAAGAGTGCTTGCAAGTGTTACTTATATGCCAACCACACAATATATACCAATAATGAATATGCCCAAGTGTTTATGTGGATTAAAGAGTTGATTAAAAATTATTAAGTGATGAGTGACTCCTAGCTAAGTGTCAACCCAAAACTCTCCTCCCCCAATTACCAAGTGGTTGTTGGATGCTCAAGAAGTGAGGCAACGAGGCCTACCCTAGCTTCACAGGTCAATCCTAAGATCTTAGTACTCCCGAAAGGGACAACACGCATCGTGAGACCATCCCTAGTCTAGCACCTTTCGTTGTCTTCCTCAAACACTGTTTTCAATGGCGAAGATGGTGAGTTAAGATGTCCTATTAAGTCTAGTAAGTTATTAGGCCTATGGACTAAGTGTTTTTAGGTGTTTGGGTCTGTTTAAGTGACTTTTACTTGCCCAAAAAGTGTCAAAAAGGGCCAAAACCGAAACTTTCAACAGAATAAAAGATGTTCTATATCACTAGACTATTGCATGTAAATCACATATAGAACTTTGAAGGAAATGATGGAAATAAAGATTGCTTTTACACCATCAACATGCCCATGTGTATTTGCAATTTAAAGGATAAATGGTTAAATGACAAGAGCTTGCAAGAAAGAAAGATTGAAACACAAGATTTAATCCTATGACTCTATGGGCTTAAACTAGCATATGTTGTGTGAGATCTACTCTAGATAATTTTAACCATAAGCACCTTAGACATCCACAACTAAGCTAGCCATACTATATGGGGGTTGGCTAGGCCAACTTCACATCCATGGTGTAGGAAATACAAAAAAAGACTTGAAATAAAATGCAAGAGTTACAAACCAGTCACAATGGCACAAGGTGGAGGCAAGCCTTCCTATTTCATGCCAAAGGGGGTTGGAAATAAAACAACTAAACTAATACTAAAGCAATCCTAGCCAGACAACCTTGCCCTAATGAAAAGTGGGGCAAAAGAATGAAAAATTGCAGAAAATTACAAAAACACCCTAGCCTTATGATATTGGGGGTGGCTTTGTCAATCTATCACCCAAGGAGTAGGCACCAACAAACTTTACAATAACAGAAAATTTATTACAAGAATACAAGCCTCAAGGGAACTTCTCGAGGGATTGCTACAATGCTAGAAAGAAAGAGGAACGGTTGGGTTTCGTTGCCCAATCAAACGAGGAGCCTTTGGTGTGTTTTGTGACCGAAAATGGGTAGCATAACCCCTTGACCTGGTAAGAACCTGCAAAACCTAGCAAGCTATTGCTTGCTGGAAACGTTGCACAACACACAAGAAAGTAAAGAAAATTCTTGTTTTTCAACAAAAATTTCCTACATACAAATTTTAGAAAAAGTATTGATTTTATGTGACCTATCTACGATTTTTGGCAAACTGGATCTGATATGAATGAGCAGAAAATAAGATAAGAAAGACTACGAAGTTTAGGTGAGCTATGAGGGTAGGCTCTTTCTCGAGGTTATCCCAACAAAACCCTTGAAGTAAACCTGCAAACTTTGAAACACAATGTGAGACAAGAGTAGATAATGAGTTGCATAAGCAAATAACATAAACTAATTTATATCATTAGCTACCCAACACATTTAGGCCAGCAACTACATTATTGCCTAACCTATCCAAGTAAACTAATTTACCCAAGAGATCTACTCAATATTCCACAAGATGCATAAAGAAACAATATCACCTCATGTGCATGGAAGTAGTAAGACTAATCCTTGTTACTTCAAAATCCTCCAAAGTCTTTCTATTAATCCAAGGGAGAGCTTTGCAGCAACTAATTGCTCCAAAACTCTCAAGAACAAAATGGAGCGAGAGAAAGATGGACAAATGAGAGAGAGAGATATGGGGCAAGAATTTGGTAGCACAACAATAGCTCAAGAGATGGTCAGAAATGGGTGATGGAAGGGTTCTATTTATACTTGGGAAGGCAAAGCTACCCCTCTTGGATGAGTTACAAGTGTTACACATCAAAGAAAAGTCACTTTTAGGGTTTTGGCATGGATGGATGAAGTGACAATGAGTTGGAGTGAGTTGGAAAGGCTTTGAAAAGTCAAATGATGAGTTGTAGTGTCTAGGGAGGCACACCAAGGGATAGAATAAGTCTCCCATTAATTAATTTATTTATTTTTTACTTTTTGGAGACTTTCTAGAAGAGGGGCACACCTCTCTAGGGAAAGTGATGTTTTTTCTTAATGGCTAGGTTAGGGGGTTATGTGAAGGTTGGAAAAGGTTAGGAATAGTCTTTCTCATCATTTTCCATCCTTACTTCACCTCATTTTCTCATAAATTACAAAAATGACATTTTTCATATGTCATGACTTAGCAATTAAAATTGTTGTTTTGACTGACCGAGACTCCTGGTGGACAAACACCTAGCAAAAGTTGTCCGACTGAGCTGAAACTTGGTCCAAGGGCGTAGGGGGTCTCATTCCATTTCTTTTGAGCACAAATACCCCTATCAAAAACCCAAGGACCTAGTTTTTACAATATTTTCTCAAAAATAATTAAAATTAATTAATTAAATTACCCAACTTTAGGCAATTTTAATTAATTAAAAAAAAACTATCTAGACTCGACGGAATTCCATGAAACTTACTGAGATGTCATACATGGTCATTTAAATCATTCCTAAACACTGGCTACCAGAGGATAAATCCATTAGAACTCCTTTCACCACTTTGGAGGAATTATTTGTGGGAGTGAAAAACTCGAGGGAGATTAATAAGGCTGAAAAGCCAAATTAATGACCTGAGGATTAAAAACGCTCAGCGAAAGGAACTCTCCTAATGAATAAATCCCAAGGTAACTGACCTAACTATGATCCATGCATACCTATTACATTATTAACCCACGCAGGGGTGCGAAAATTTCGATTACAAAAATATGTGCTGGAGGTAAAAATTGCCCAGTAGAACCAAATAATCTTCGACATGTAGCATCTGATGATGCATATCTTCATGGTGTTAAAATATTGTGTAACTGCAAACAATATTATTATCCCCTTTTGTGGATTTATCATGTCGGGTATTGTAAATGACCAAATCCCCTTTTGCGGATTGGCCAAACCCTTATTGTAATAGGCTAAATAAGAAGTCGGCCCCAAAATATATTAAAGAGGCCCCAGAATATATTAAAGGTGGTTATAACCACCCAGAAGAAGAAGTCATCCCTACCAGTGAAGAGACACTTCCACACGTGCCAAAATTGTATAAATAAGAGAGGCCAGTGCCTCATTTGAACACACACACAGCTCACTCATCTAGTGCGCAAGTTTTGAAGGAAGTTGCAGTTGTTGGTTGCCGGAAGAAGGAAGAGAGAGAGGCGTTTTGCTCAATGTTGGATATTCTCTGTTGTCCGGTTCATTATCTTGGCATTGTATTGGCTATCTATATTAAGGAAGTTTTGCTGGGTTTTCTTCCCCTTGAGGGTTTCCTAGGATAAATGCTTGTGTACTCTTGTGATTGTGTTTCTCTCAGTGATCATGTCTTTGCTATTGTTATCTAGTAAATTGAAAGTAACCTGATAATAGCAGAAACTTTAACATGGTAATAGAGCTAAGCTGAAGAGAGCATCTTTCACAGGAAAAAGAAAAACGCCATTGTTGTCGTACATGAAAATTAGGGCTTTTTTATTGAAGAAGGTTTCCAGCCCCAAATCCATCTAGAAAGGTGTGCCCTACCTCAAGGAACATTTTGGCATATTCAACGCACATTTTCAGTGGCTAGATCTCCCGGAAAGTGAAAACCTAGTTTTCACAAAGTACCAGAAGTACCAAAAAACCAGAGTACCAGAAGTACCTGAAAACCAAAAGCACCAGTCCAAAATTCCACAAATCAAGTTTGAAGGGGTAAAATTTGGATTTTCAGAAATCTGACTATACCAGCACACTCACCTCAGTCCAGTGCATCTTTTGGTGAGTTCAGTTTTCAAATCCAAGAAATTTGATGTTTTTATTATTTCTATAGCCCAAAGGGCTAGGGTTTCTACTGCAAGAAACAATGGCTACTAGCATAAGGGTAGAAGATAGGCTAGAAGGATCTAGAAACTTCAGATCTTGGAAGCATAGGTTGCAGATGATTCTAGACGAGAATGATCTCCTATAACATGTTACAGTAGGTGTACCAGAACCAGATGAAGCAGAGAAAAATACCAAGCATAAGAAGAATGAAAAGAAAGCAAAGAGAATCATGTCAGATTCAGAAAGGATCACTTGATTCCTCATATATCCGAACTACAGACAACAAGGCAAATGTATGAAGCACTCAACAAGTTATATGAAAACAAAGACATCAGCCAGAATCTTACCTTAAGAAATCAGCTTCGTAATATGAAGATGGAAAACTCAGAATCTGTCACATCCTACCTTATGAGAGTTTCTTAGATAAGAGATTAGCTTGCAGCGATTGGAGATGTCATTAGTGACAAGGATCAAATGCTACAACTGTCAAAAGTTGGGACACTTTTCCTATGACTGTCCTCAAGGAAAAGGGAAAAGAAAGAATCAAGCACATGTGGCAGAGGAAGAGGAATCTCCTCCCTCAAAGAAAGCTTTAGCAGAAATTTATGGATTATGTACTTTAAGTTAAATATAGTTGATATAAAGAAAGATAGCAAATGGTGGAGTCCGTGGAGCCTCCCCACACAAAAACAAAAGATAAGTATTCATGTTTATTTTTAGTATCTTGTTTACTTTAATACTTTATCATTACAAGTTAGATTTTTGTGAGAATGTTAATTAACCTCATTTTACTTCAGTGTCTATGCAGATTGTTATCACTCAGTTTGTAGTCTAGGTCAGGTAGCTTGAAAAGTAAGGATCAAACTGGCGTAACAGGAGCCTCCCCACCCACTGTCACCTCGATGGGGAGCTCTTTCTATTCAGGGTGGCTAAACCCAAGGGAGACATCCCTGGTAATCTGGGGTGTTGAAAGGAAAAGGGTCAAGGGATTAAGGCTCAAAAGGTTAAAGTAGGTTTTCCCTTCACAGATTACTACCAAGAAGATAGTCAATATGAAGAAGTATCACAAAAGAAGCACCTGTTTGCGAGACAAAACCATGATAAAAACTAATACATGCAGTAGCAGTCAGTACTTCATAAATTAATGACTATCAATTTTATATATGAGCACATATAGCAGTAATTATTGATGAAGTCAATGATTGCAAAAAATGACTATGGCTTGTAATATTACTTCTCGATAACACTGGAGATGATATAGCATCAATATAGATAACCAATCCTTGAATTAACACAATGCTTTAGATATCATTAAATGCTCACATATAATAGACTTGCTGCGTCACTATACTAAGGGTGACGTCAACTTTGTTCTAGGGTTAGTTAAATAGGAAAGGAAGTCAACGCTTTGCAATTTGGCCAATGGAAATTATCAATACACCAATGCCTATCTTTAGATGACTAAGCCACAACGTTTTACATTAACCAAGAGCTCAAAAGAGGCATGACATCATCAGGAATCTAGGGTTAGTGAGACATTAGGGTTAGTTAGGGTTTGAAATTTAAGAAGTTTAAAAGTGTTGTTTTGACACAAGAATCTCAACGTTGGAGTTATAGATTAGTGCCTTAGGGTATAATGGAGTCAAGGAGCAAGGGCTAGGTCTTGGGAGAATCTAAATTCAAGGACAAGAGAGTTAGGCTTGATGGTGTTGCAATGGCAGGGCCATGAAGTCAAAACCCTAAGGGGAGGAGGCTCATTCCGGTGTTGCTTAAGCAAGGCCTCATGCTCCTCCCTCTTTCCTTAAAAATCCTTGGCAAAAAACGACTAGCTTCAAAACATAAATTTAGGGATGAAAAAGTGTTGCAGAGGCAATTCCTTTCAAACCCTAAAAGTCAAAACCCTAGGTGTAAAATCAATTAGGCCTAGGACGTCTTCTTTCTTCAATTTATGTTTCAAAAAAAACTAACTCAGAAAAAGGGGAATTAGTGTAGCAACGGCTAGGCTATATTCTCCTTAATCAATGGCTAAAACAAGTCTTCTATCATGGGGACATGAAGCAAGGACCTACTTGTGTGCTTGCTACCTAGGGTTTCAATGATT
>ML793261.1:412617-431923 GCA_009831015.1 Picea engelmannii | reverse complement strand
AAGCAGAATGGTCGGGGGGGTCCGGAATGCGTTGTGAGCCATAGATCTTAGCATCGTGATCGAGACCGTTGATAAGTGCAAGAAACATATATCAGGAGCGAATGACGTATGCACTTGGGGAAAACTTAGGATAAAGCCATTTTATGGGTTTTTTCTTCAATTTTACAAAGGAACACCACCATGGGACTTTGAACGACTTATTTTTTAATCATTTGGAACATGGTGTAATCTTGATTTCAAGCTAGTTTTAATGGACTTGAACAATAAAGCAACTGACCTACATGCTAACCTATCTTCCTAGGACAATTAACCCAGATTAAACTGTTGGGTTAAGAAATTACTCTACCTAAGGGCTATCTGACCAGGATTAGACAATCTGGTCAAATTTATTTACTGATCTAACCTAAGGACTATCTGACCAGGATTAGACAATCTGGTCAGATTTATTCACTGATCTAACCTAAGGGCTATCTGACCAGGATTAGACAGTCTGGTCAGATTTATTCACTAACCTATCAACATTGAAATTTAAAAGAACTTGGTCATGCTTGAAAGGTATGACCAAGTTACTATTATTGCATGGGGCTTTTGTTTCAATTCTTTTTCCAAATTATTTGCAGAATGAAAAATCATTTGTCAATAAAGACACTAGATACAGATAATATCCAAGATATCTAAGTCATCAGTTGATTCCCATAATTTATGGGTTGATAACACAACCAATAATGAAGTGTAGCCCCAAATGAGAACACCTGCCTGGAACAAAGCAACAACAAAACAATATATGCAGGCTATGATTCAATGGGTTAGTACTTCATACAACTATCTTATATCAATATATTGGCAATTATACAATAGATATTGATGAGATCAATGTTTATCAATAATAACAATGGACCAATATCAATTCATCAATAAATATTGAGATGATGTAGCAAACAATGTATCCAATTAATCCCTTACTCAATAAATGATTTTAAAACACCATCTAATTGATTATCAAGACAAAATGTTGCGTCAAGATGAAATAACCAAGTGTGATGTCAGCCTTATTAGGGTTAGTAGTTATTTAGGGTTTCAATTTATGAGAGTTTAAAAGTTTGTTTGACCACTATCACTTCAACATTGGAGGCTTGAGATCAGTGCCTAAGGGTAAATGGAGTCAAAATAAGAGAGGACGCAAGGTTGAAAGGAAAAGGATAAGGACTAGAGGGAAGGGTTCTTAAGTGCTGCAATGGAAGGGCTCCAGAATCAAAACCCTAGGGGAAAGAGGCTCACTCCGGTGTTGCTTAAGCAAGGCCTCGTGCTCTTTCCTCCTTCCTTAGGTCAAACTTGGCAAAATGGCTAGCATAAAAGATAAGTCTATACAAGAGAGTGAGGTGAGGGAGAGTGTTGCAAAGGGAAGGCCCTATCACCAAACCCTAGAAGCAGGACGGCCCTAGGTGTAGATAACCTAGGCCTGGGACGTCTCCTCCTTCTTGACCTTTAAAGGGGACGACTAGCACAGGGGAAGAAGCAATAAGAGTGTAGCAATGACTAGGCTCTTCCTTCCTTCTTCAATGGCTGAATATTTCTCTTTTAGGGGACATGAAACAAGGACCTACTTGTGTGCTTGTCTCCTAGGGTTTTAAAATCAGCAAAGTTTATAAATAAATGCAAGAATATAAGACTACAACCATTCAATTAATAAGTTTTGCAGAAAAAACACTTACATATCACCATGAAATAGCATTGCAAACCCTAGTTGTAAACCTTCCTTCAAGAGAAATGCCAAAAATGCCAAGAAAATCCTTCCTTCAACAAGTATGCCTCACTTAAAGAGATCAAATACCCAACAAGGGCGCAAAAATCAGATCTCACTAGGAGAGTGAGTTGTGTGTTATGTCAAAATGAGGATAAAACTCCTTAATATATATTGTATCATGACCTTTAATTAAATTTAGGTCATAAAAATTAGTCGATAAGGATTTAAACCAAAATCATACTGTTTTCACATTAAATTGTCAAATTAAAACCCTATCTGAGCAAAAGCAAGACGTTAAGCCCCACTGAGAGAGACGTTAGCCCCTTTAGGGAAAAATGCAGCATCAAATGACAAAACGTTGGCCCTCTTTGGGCCTCCCAATCATGCCACACGTGCCAACTGCCCTGTCAAACTGTCACACACTCAAGGTGACGTCAATGGCTCCTAGGTGACGTCCTAGGCCATCCAAGGGAAATGTTCCACTGGAAGTGGGTCAACCCCCCTAGGCCGTGATCATCCAAAGTGTCCCTGATGGAACGTCCTCTTCTTCTTTGGTGAAAAACCTCAATCAAACACTATCTCATCTATTCCCCTCTGACGAGGTCTCAACAACCATCTGATGGGATCTTCAGCCCCATGGAGGTCCAAACTAATAATCTCCCCATGTGTACCAGTCCAAGTGGTACCTGTCCGTCGGGCATGGTCCTGCACATCAAAAACTACGCCCTCCACGGGCTCATTAGTCATAGGGATCATAGCAATATAAATCACATTTCATCATTAATATTATCAAACATATGCATAAAAACCCTGATATATCATTCAATAGCTCAAAGACTTTACAAAAACCTACAATACAAGGTTGAGAAAAAAGGCAAGATACCCTATCGGTCTGGCATCCATAAGGAAAGGAAAGTTTCCAAGGGGTTTCATCCAAGCCATATAAATGAGGTGAAGTGGTTTAAGGGATGTCCAGACATACGGGTAGAGTGAGAGCTAGGGATGCATGGTATTACCTGTGGGTGCCTTTGTAGAAGGCAAGTTGTACCTATCATGGATGCAATTTTTTCCAAGCCCTTTCTTGCCTTTTATTATTTTCTTTATTTTCTTTTTCTTCTTCTTTTTCTTTTTATTCAAGGGCTAACCAGAGGACACTGCCTTGGCGTGGTGACCAGAGATGACAGTGTTACCCACAAGTACTTTCACAGACATGATAAGGTTGGCTCGTGATCAGACCCCCTTTCCCTTGGCCATGCAACCAAAGGTCACTGCCCTGGCGTGGTAACCAGATGATGGCAATGTCATGTTGTTAGGTACCCATGAACATAATAGGCTGGTTCGTTATGAGACCCCCTATCCTCTTGATTAGGTCTTGTTTGTTATTTTTGTTGGGTCCCTCTTGTTTCTCGCTGAGAGGCCTTTTATTGCCTTCTCGGGGATCCCTAGGCAAAGCATCTCGAGGTTTCATTTTTAAGATTTTATCTTTTACCAACTTCTTTTACCTTCTGGGCCTTTAGCCCCTTCTTCCCACGAGATAAAGTGCAACCCCATAAAGATCATCCTAATACCTGGACAAAGGGAATGGGACAGATGAGCGGGAGATAAGATGGAAAAGTGATGGTATGATGGGAGTGGACGATGCTTCTTCAAAAATCCCCCAGTGGCAAACCAAAACCTATGGGTACAGGATTGCTAGGGCACCCAGTCAATATTCCCAAACATGGTCAAGTGGGCCAATGTAAAATCCAAGTAGTTGTCAGAATAAAATGAGTTAGATGCATATATCCTAAAGTTATAACAATCAAAAGTGACACATACCATGATACCTAGAACAATTACCTCATGGAGCAAGAGCCTTCTCCGATACAAGACCAAGCCGATGGTGATGGATGTTGCTACTGTTGACAAGACAAATCTGATGAAAGAAGAAAAGGATGGGCCCTCCAAGGCTATGCTTAGGTCAATCCTGCTCTCGGTACTCCATGTCTAGGATCTATGGGCCTCGAGACATGATCTCCTGGTTATCCCTAAAAATCAGGGATAACAATCACTCATGAGAGTGACAAAGAAAGCATATTGTAAGTAAGTTTACAAGTCTCTAAAGAAAGAACTTATGCCATGAATTGCAGAAGTTAGACAACACGACAAGGACATATGATATGGTGATAGTCAGTGAAGACCAGACAATATCCAATATTCATATAGGAGCAGGAGGCTCCTAAAGATGTAGAACAAAATATTTAAGATGAAGAAAAATATGGATACTCAGATATAGTGGATGAGATGCATGTAACTACAGGTTGCTCCAATACCGTTATTATAGATGTAGAGGGAGCAGGTTGATCTAGTATGAAGACAAAAAGAAAGAAATATTCGAACTCAAGAAGGCACCCAGGATATTACAGAAGAAAACTTCAAGGATGATGACTAGAAGCCATTAGCTTGTTGCAAGAGGGATCCATGTCTCCGAGTTCAAAATGAAGGATCGTGATTTGATGCAGTTAGAAAAGAAGATGGATGATGCCCAGATATTTTGATCAAGATGAAAGCTATCCAATAGATGGATGGTGCCCATCAAATGGGTAGCATGGTATTATACCATTGAAATATTTTGGACCATATGAGATTTTTTTAGATCCCATAGTTAGACCTTCGTAGAGAAGGAAGAGACCTTCGTAGAGAAGGAATGAGCAATCCCACAGGTAGACCTTCGTAGAGAAGGGGAATGAGAAATTTGCCAAGGTTGGCCTCTGTCCAAGTGTTGATTTTTGGATACTCTAGGGACATGCTAGAATACCCTCGTAGAGAGGGGTGTGACCACCCTCGTAGAGGGGAATGTGGATGTTTCTCCAAGGGGCAGTGGGCAGATACTCTCCTCTAGCCAAGGATTGAGTAGCCTGGAACACAAACCTTGACCATGTGGAATGGTTAGTTGGGTATTGAGGTTTGTGTTGTGATTATACACAGATCATGGAAAGGGAGTCTAGTCTTTCCCAGGCTAGCATCTTAGCTTCTCCAGTTCATGTGGGATGACTAGGAGTGAAGCTATGGTAGTGGTCCTCCCCAGTGGATGGGTGAGATAGATGACTACAAGAGAAGGGAGAACATAAAAGGAATGGCAAAACTCATAGGACATCTTCTATGTGAAGATAAGATATCTTCTGTGTGAAGATAAGAAAGAAGTATCTTCTACATGAAGACGAAAGAAGTAAAGAGTATCTTCTACACGAAGATAAAGAGAACAAAACTTCCAATGATTTATAGATATGCTAGTCAGTGATCATGATGCCATATGACCAAGTGGATGCCTCCAGTTATCCAGTTAATGATGTTACCCAGTTGATGATGTTATCCAGTTGATGATGTTATCCAGTTGATGATGTTATCCAGTGGATGCTACTACCTAGTTGATGTCGACATCCAATGACCTGTCAAAAGATAAAGAATATCCTTCTTGTTAAGAGGGAGTGTTAAAATATTGTGTAATTGCAAAGAATATTATTATCCCCTTTTGTGGATAAAGATAAAATATATTTATTATTGATTAGATCAATCCCCTTTTTTGGATTGATCATGTCAGGTATTTTAAATGACCAAATCTCCTTTTGCGGATTGGTCAAACCCTTATTGTAATAGGCTAAATAAGAATTCAGCCCCAGAATATATTAAGGTGGTTATAACCACCCAGAAGAAAAATTTGGCCCTACCAGTGAAGAGACACTTCCAGACGTGCCAGAATTGTACAAATAAGAGAGGCCAGTGCCTCATTTGAACACACATACAGTTCACTCATCTAGTGCGCAAGTTTTGAAGGAAGCTACAATTGCCGGTTGCCGGAAGAAGGAAGAGAGAGAGGCATGTTGCTCAGTGTTGGATATTCTCTGTTGTCTGGTTCATTATCTTGGCATTGTATTGGCTATCTATATTAAGGAAGTTTTTATGGGTTTTCTTCCGCTTGAGGTTCCCAGGATAAATGCTTGTGTACTCTTTTGATTGTGTTTCTCTCAATGATCCTGTCTTTATTATTGTTATCTAGTAAATTGAAAGTAACCTAATAATAACAGAAACTTTAACACATGGTATATGGAGTTTTCCCCCTAGTTGAATAGGTGGTCAACATCTAGCTCCACATGGGGACGTGTGTTTGATCTTCACTTGGGAAGGAGAGCATACGAAAATCCAACATCTACAAAATAAAGTGCTCACCAATACCCAACATAAATATACATATATATCAAAATGAAATACTATAAACAACAATTACATAAAGAAATAACTATTGTACAACACATCTAACTACACAATGAAACTATGATACAACAAAAACATCTAGGTACATAATAACATAATAAACGAAAGAATACAAAATTGAAATACAAGAGGGTTAGAGATACGTTACAATCGTCCATGTAGTGGATGGAATGAAGCCATAAGTGTCTAAAACATCCTTGTCCAGGATGACTCACAGAATACCCCTTCCCAAGTTTTATCAACTTGGAACTTTTCATGAGAAAGAACCGGCCAAGAATCATGCTTCTTCCTCTATTCAACCAAACATGGGAGTTTGACAAGCCGTGTAAAATTTTAATACTTTGTTGCATATGATTGTCAAGGTGGAAGGCCAACCAATACTCATAATGATTTGAAACTGATAAACTAAAATTGCCTTCCCTTTCCCCATAATTCTGCATTAATTCATTCCTTGGTTGAGAGGTTGAAAAAGAACATACCACAGGAACCATCATATTGTTTTCCTCAAGGTTTTCAAAGTTATCCTTAAAAAAGATTGGTTCCTCGAGAGGAGGGTGGGGACTTGAATTATCTAGATATTCAACACTTTCAAACTCAAATTCCTTTACCTCCTCAAAATAAATGACTGACTCATCCATGGATTCATCCGAAATTTCCCTATGAACTTCCTCATCTTTTTCATTGGCAAGCTCAAGTTCAAGGGGGTCTGGATATTCAATATAAGTCTCTGTAAAGTTAGCTTCCATGATTTCCAATTGATCTTCCATGGCCATAAATTGTTCGTTCATGGCCTCACATTTTTCAGTATGGATATACTACATGTTCAAAATGATATTTTTAAGCTCCTCAATGGAATCTGGTGGAGACTCAACCTCTATGTTTGAACTGATTGTTTCTATATCTGGAAGAGTTTTCCTCTTCCATTTTTCCATAAAATCATCAACCAACTCATTGTAAATTTCATCATGATCATCCCCAAATATTTCCAAAAAGTCATGAAGAAAATCTCGTATGGTCTTGATCGAATTATCCTCATAAAGAAGAAACCAATGACCAGCATATATGTCATCCACCAAAAGAGTCCAGGAAAACAATCGCATAAGAGCGTCCTCACAAATAGGTGAATCGTCCCAATCATCAATTAATTGCCCAAAGGACTTGACATGAGCTCAAGCATCATCACCATATTGAAAATTAAGTACATTGTCAAGAACATATTTAGGTATATCATTAGGATAACCAACTATTTCTGAAAAATCAAAAGGTTTCGTGAGGTCATTCATTGAAAAGAAAAAATCTGGGACCCAAAATATTACTAAGGATCCGACAAAAAGGGAAACATGTTAAGTTCATCCACAAACTTTTTCATGTTCAAGGATGAAACCTAACAAGTCGTGAGCTCCTTCTTGAAGAATACTTTGTCAAATTATTTTTTAAAGTAGAGTCGTCAGATGACCAAGTTTATCAGACAAACCAGAGCATCATACAAAGCAAAAACAAGAAGGAAAACAAAAGTTAATTTATTAAGTTGGAACAAGAATTGGATATCAGTGTGTGCTTCTTCTCCAAGACTTTCAAGAAACCCACAAGGATTGCTCCTTGTAGTATACTTGACATATTTTTTTAATGGAGTCGCCACTTCGAAAGGAACCACACAAAATCAACCAATGCAAGTTCAAATAATTTTAGGGACTAAAGTTTATTGTTTAGTTCTTAAAAAATAAGTTAAGTAATTTTGACCAAGGATAAATGACTTATCCCCAACAACAGCGCCAAAGATGTTGTCGTCCTTATACACACTTGCAAGCATGAGCTAAGTCCTGCTCACTTAGTGTGTCCTTGGAGGCACAATGCCTAGGTTCAAAGCCCACACTGTCACTTTGACTTGAACCTCTTCCATCTAGGCTTACTCCTAGGGAAGCTAAGGGGGTTAGACCCTAGTTTCTAGATGATATTAAGCGTTAAGTTCTAGGAGTTGGGTTTTAATTACTTTAAAGGTTGGGGGGAATATCTAGCCTATGATGCAGAGTCAACAATGCAATGTGCAACAATTCAAGATGACAAGCAAGGCCTTTTCCTAGGACAACTAGGACTAGTGCCTAATATTGGGCAAAGGGGTCAACTAGATTCAAAGGAGGTTGATTACACAATATTTACAAAGAAAACAATGATTACAATTACTTCACAACAATGTTAGATACAAATCCACAATTATATACAAGATGAATAGATGATACGATAGCTACAACAATGAATATTCTAAAACTCTCACAAGATTATACTCAACAATAGATACAAATAATACCAAGAGATTAATTAACCATGTGCTTGTATGTGCAGAAATTAAGGAGATTCAAAACATGAAGATCATCAACACATCAAGCTAAGCATGCCCCAATAGCACTTACTCTATTGGACTGTTTATCAATGACAACCCAAACACTCAACACCCAACAAGATAGTGCATCCAAAGGGAATGCACAACCTCTTGAGGGATCACACCATAAATAGAACACTAATTAAATAAAGTATGCTTGAAAAAGAAAGTGCTCCAAAACGCAAGTATGACCACTTAGATGATTAATCCACAAAGAAAAAGTTAAACTTGCATGTATATGTAAATGTGAAAGAGTTCTTGCAAGTGTTACTTAGATGCCAACCACAAAATATATACCAATAATGAAGATGCCCAAGTGTTTATGTGGATTAAAGAGTTGATTAAAAATTATTAAGTGATGAGTGACTCCTAGCTAAGTGTCAACCCAAAACTTTCCTCCCCCAATTACCAAGTGGATGCTGGATGCTCAAGAAGTGAGGCAACGAGGCCTACCCTAGCTTCACAGGTCAACCCTAAGATCCGAGTACTCCCGAAAGGGACGCCGCACATCGTGAGACCGTCCCCGACTTAGTACCTTCTGTTGCCTTCCTCAAACCCTGTTTTAAATGGCGAAGATGGCGAGTTAAGGTGTCCTATTAAGTCTAGTAAGCTATTAGGCCTATGGACTAAGTGATTTTAGGTGTTTGGGTGTGTTTAAGTGACTTTTAATTGCCCAAAAATTGCCAAAAAGGGCCAAAACCGAAACTTTCAACAAGATAAAAGATGTTCTATATCACTAGACTATTGTATGTAAATCACATATAGAACTTTGTAGGAAATGCTGGAAATAAAGATTGCTTTTACACCATCAACATGCCCATGTGTATTTTCAAGTTAAAAGATAAATGGTTAAATGACAAGATCTTGCAAGAAAGAAAGATCGAAACACAAATTTTAATCCTATGACTCTATGGGCTTAAACTAGCATATGTTGTGTGAGATCTACTCTAGATAATTTTAACCATAAGCACCTTAGACATCCACAAATAAGCTAGCCATACTATATGGGGGTTGGCTAGGCCAACTTCACATCCATGGTGTAGGAAATATAAAAAAAAGACTTGAAATAAAATGCAAGAGCTACAAACCACTCACAATGGCAGAAGGTGGAGGCAAGCCTTCATATTGTGAAAAATCCAAGTCCTATCAGCTTGCCTTCTTGGTTTGTCTTTGACCAAGCAAAGGCTCTAAGTTTTCTTCTGTGCTACTTTTTTATAACAGCTAATAGTCATGAATCTTTTGTGTTGTTTGTTATGGTTATATTCTCAATTTGGGTGCTCTAGCATGTCGTTTTTTCCATAGGAAATTAGTACATGCAACTCAAATAAATATAACACACCTAATACATTGTTTACTGTTGATTATGAACAGATCTAAGAACTAATAACATGCATTTGTAGACACTGTATTTTTGGTCAACATGACCCTGGACAACCCCCCCCCGGGGAAAACCAGTTTGAGATCTAAATGTATATATGAGGAAAAGAAAGTATGGGTTACAGTAAACACAATAAATGATGGAACCTGATGCAATAGAAACTCCAACAGAGGTGATATACAAGCTCCCTCAAGCAAATGCACCCCTGGATGGTGCGCCCCTCATGAAAACTGCCAGAACCACTGTAAATGCTCCAGAAATCAACTGTGATGCCAGAATGGAAAACCCCTCCACAGGAATGTAGCTCCAGCTAGTGTCCTCACTCTGCAACTGACCTCATTGAAATCTGATGGCTAGAAATCCCACCAGGAAGGAATAAACCTGCCAATCTCATGCGCCCTCCTCAACTGTAGAATAGCTCCAGTAAAATAATGAAGCTAGCTGCTCCAAGCCTCCCATAGGGAAAGCTAGAGGCCTCCTCCAAGATCTCTCATGCATCTGACCTCATATCCATAGCTAGAGTTCTCCTCCTCTCATGAGCAAAACTCTCCATGAACAAGTGCACCCTCCTTAGACTCCTTTGCCCCTCTTTAGGCAAGAATAGGAAACCTAAGAATTAATGGTTGAGATCAATCCAAATCAATGGATGAGATCTCACCAATCAATTCTAAATCATAACCCACTTTTGGGTTAAGTTTCCTAAGTCTACTTATGTCTCCAAAATCACCACAAAGTGATTTAATACTCACTTTTTCCAAAAGTGACCAAAATTCACTTTAACTAAAGTCAAAGTGAAAATAGACAAAAGTACTAGGTACAAAGTGTCTAATCCTTCCCTCATGTGCTAAGGAGGACAAAATCACATGGGGAACACCTCCCAATGGTACAAATCTCAACACTCCCTCTTATCGAGGAAGGTGTTCCTCACCAAGCCCATCTTGTCTCTGAAGAAGACATGCTTGCCCTGTGGCAGGGCCTTGGTGAGAATATCTGCTACCTGCTCATCTGTAGATATATACTGCAACTGAACTGCCCCTCTCTAAACCCAGTCACGAATGAAGTGGTACCTGATCTCAATATGCTTTGACCGGTCATGAAACACTGGATTCTCAGAGAGTTTTATGCAACTCTGATTATCATAGTGAATGATTGTCGGAGCCATCTCCTGACCGAATAAACCAACCAACATCTTGCGAAGCCAAATGGCCTCACAATTGGCCTAACTGGATTCCATATACTCTACCTCGGCCGAACTCAAAGCAACTGACTTCTGCTTCTGGCTAAACCAGGAAACAAGTCCTGACCCCAAACTGAAGCAGCACCCTGAGGTGCTTTTCCTGTCAGCAGCGCATCCTGCCCAGTCTGAATCTGTGTAGCCAAACAAATTGACTCCATCTCCCCTGACATAATCTAGGCCAAATTCCACTGTCCCAGCAACATATCTCAAGATGTGTTTTGCCCCAACCATGTGAACACTCCTCGGCTCGACCATGTACTAGCTAAGGGTGTTCATGGAAAAACATATATCTGGTCTGGTGTTAACCAGATACATAAGTGAACCGATCAACTGCCTGTAAACTGTGGCATCCACCAACTGGCTATCTAAATCACTAAGCTTCTTCCAGTTGATGATCATAGGTGTAGACATAGGTCTGCAGTCCTCCATCTGAAATCTGCTCAGAATATCTGCTGCATACTTCCCCTGCCCGAGAAATATGTTACCCTCCTCCTGCCATACCTCCATACCCAGAAAGTAGTGCATCAATCCAATATCACTCATCTCAAACTCTGATGCAAGTCCCAGCTTGCACTCAGCTATGAGATCCTCGTCTCCAGTGATGAATAAATCATCCACATACAATATGAGAATGAGCGTGTCCTCACCTCTAATGATGAAATAGAGGTTTGGATCAACATCGCTCTTCTCGAAGCCCATCTGAAGCAAATAGGTATCAATCCGTGAATACCAAGCTCGGGGAGCTTGCTTCAGTCCATATAGTGCCTTTCTCAGAAGGTACACGTGAGTCTCCCTGTCACTCACCTCAAAGCCCTGTGGCTGCTCTATGTACACCTCCTCCTCAATAAAGCCATTCATAAATGTGATTTTCACATCCATCTGATGAATGCGCCAACCCATCTCTGTTGCTATGGAAATGATAGTCCTGATAGAAGTGTATCTTGTAACTGGTGCGAAAGTCTCATCATAGTCGACTCCCTCAATTTGTGAGAAGCCTCGTGCCACAAAACGAGCCTTGTGTTTATCCATGCTACCATCTACAACAATCTCGGTCTTGTACAACCATATGGAAGTCACAACTGACTTCCCCATAGGCATCGAAACCACATCCCAGACATCATTGCACACAATGGAATCATACTCCTCGACCATGGCCTCTCTCTAGACCTGATGATCCACTGCCTACGCAAAAGTCTGTGGCTCAATATCCCTGATAGTAGTCACTAATGCCAAGTATGCTCCCAATCTGACTGGTGGTCTCCTCTGTCTGATCTGACTCTTGGGTTCCCCTACATTCTCTATGGCCTCCTTTAGGGTCTCCTGAAACCATCTAGGTCTCCTCTTCCCTGAAGTGGTCAATGGAGAAGTAAGGTCTCTCTTCCCAAGAGTAATGGCCTCGGGACTTGCCTCAACACTCTACGATCCTGAAGTCTGACATCCCTCTGAAGTCTGTGCCCCATTTGACTAAACATGCTCTGCCTGTGACCCTAAATATGTGCATGGTGACCCTGTCACCTCTGATACTGGTGTACCTGACCACTGAGGCTGTGCTCCCTCTGAGACTGAAACTGGAAACTCTGCATCATCCTCAACTCCTCAACTTGACTCAAGAGATCTCGCAAATGCCTTATCCTCCTCAACTCTAACATCTCTTCTCACCACCACTTTCCTAAGTGGTGGAATGTAGATGCGATAGGATTTTGACACCTCTGAGTATCCAACTAGAATCCCCTGCTGAGCTGTGGGGTCTAGCTTCATCCTCCTCTCCGAGGGGACATGAGAGAAATTTGAACATCCAAAAATCCTGATATGCTCGACATCGAGCCTCCTATCAGTGACGGCCTCCTCAGGAGTCATCTTCCCCAAAATCCTATGGGGGCTCCTGTTCTGCAGATAAACTGCAGTAGCACATGCCTCTACCCACAAGTACAAAGGCAAACTATGATCATGCATCATAGATCTCGCTGCACCAGTAATAGCCCGGTTCTTCCTCTCGGCAACCCCGTTCTGTTGGGGATTGTAAGGTATGGTCATCTGTCTCCTGATGCCATGCTATTCATAGAAGTCTACAAACTGTCTCGAGGAATACTCTCCCCCATTATCCGACCGCAAGACTTTGATCCTCTTTCCCGACTGGTTCTCCACAAGAGCCTTGAACTCTTGGAACCGTGCGAAGACCTCACTCTTGGCCTTCAGGAAATAGATACAAGTCTTCCTCGAGTAGTCATCAATAAATGTGAGATAATACTCACAACCACTCAAGGACTTTCGAGACATGGGCCCACACACATCCGTGTGTACTAAATCCAGTATCCCAGCTGACCTGCTGTCACTGTTGGGGAACGATGCCTTGGCAAACTTGCCAAGCGCACACCCTCTGCAAACATCCTGATGCTCTATGTTGATCTGTGGCACTTCGGTCACAACCTCTCTCAATCCACCAAGATCCCCATGATGTAGGTGGGCCATCCTACGATGCCACAACTCACACAACTGTCCGCTGTTATCGCTATTAGCCACCAATGCAAGAAGTGGCTAAAAAAGTAATCGATACAGATCTCCCTCTCTCACTCCAATCACCTGTCTTGAGTCTATAGAACAACCTCGAGGATATATCAGTACCTCGGTGCCCCTAAATGAAACCTCAAAACCTCTTTCCTGGAGGGTGGAAACTGAAATCAAGTTCTTCTTCATCCCAGGGATGAAGAGAACATCAGTAAACGATATAGGTGGCAAGTTCTTTCTCCTAAAAGAAACTGTGCCAATCCCAACAACTGTGACAACTATGTTATCTCCAAGAGTGATATCTATCCTGACCTCGGTGTCTTTGAGGTCAGAGAAATTCTCTCGAATACCAGTAATGTGGCTCGATGCCCCGCTATACCAGATATGTGGTGAATACTCAACCGAACTGCAGAAAACATGAAAAGCACATTCCTTCTGAAACTGAGTCTGAAAGTCTATCTCCTCTATTGTAGCCATTGTACCACCCTTCTTCTTCTTCCTGTTCGGACACTGTCCAACATAGTTCCCGAACTTCTTACAAACAAAGAACTTCACTTTGCTCATATCTCTACCCTGACCACTGCCCTGACCACTACTGCTCTCTGCTCCTCCACTCCTCTAAGGCTGGCCCCCAGTCTTGGGACCTTGCCGACCACCCCGGTCGGCCTTCTTCTTACTCTTTGCCCAAAGAGAAAGATCCTCCTCACCCTGACCAATCTGTTGCTACTGCTGCTGCCTCTGTCCAGAGGCCTCTGATGCTAATCTGATCTCCTCCTGGATGAAGTCATCCCACATCCTCTCCCATGTGGGTAATACCTCTCTGGAAACAATGCCACATACAAATGGACCCCACAGTTTGGTGAAGCTATTCAAATCTTTCCTCACCAAAGCGTTGGGTTCAACAACCTCGCTGATGGCTCCAAGCTCGTCTCTGATCTGAGTGAATCTACCAAGGAATGAAGTCACCGACTCATCCTTGAGCATGTGAATGCCCTTGAGTCGATCATGAAGAACCATCTTTCGGTTCTCATTTGAGCTCTCATATATCTTTCATAAAGATGCCCACATCTGATATGCATGAGCCTTCCCCGTTACATGGGGTATAATGTGATCCCAGATTGCATCAAAAATAGTCCTCTTCACCTTGTTGTTCCTCTTCTTGTATTCTACCACCAAGATAGGAGAAGTAACAGGAATAGCACGAACAACCTCCTCGACTATATCCCATAGCTCAAGGTCCTCCAAGACGAAGACCATCCTGGCCTTCCATGACGACCAGTTTCTAGTCCCAGCTAGCCTGTCCTCAACTCGCATATGAGATGCTGACATCACTGCCAATCTGCAATCCCCAAATGATGCTTCTCTGCCAAGGAACACACTATCTCACTCCTGTCAACACAGGTGTGAAAAGAGACAATGTACTCTGACCTCACTCCCAACAAAATGGGTGTGAAAAGAGGTCACAAAAATCAGCCTCACTCCTACTGTGTAGGTGTGAAAAGAGACTGATCTCACGGTGTCCAAACTGCCCAAAAATCCTCTGAAAAATTCTTCCAAGTAACAACCACTGAAGGATTCAATGGCTATCCTCAAAATCTGCCAGAAGAAAGTATATGGCAACCACTAAATCTGTTGTCCCAACTGTCCCAAAAATCAGCCACTGAAGCTCTGATACCATGTGAAAAATCCAGGTCCTATCAGCTTGCCTTCTTGGTCTGTCTTTGACCAAGCAAAGGCTCTAAGTTTTCTGTTGTTATGTTTTAGTTTTCTACTGTTTTATAACAACCAACAATCATGAATCTTTTGTGATGATTGTTATGGTTATATTCTCAATTTGGGTGCTCTAGCATGTCATTTTTGCCATAGGAAATTAGTACATGCAACTCAAATAAATATAACACACCTAATACATCGTTTACTGTTGATTATGAACAGATCTAATAACTAATAGCATGCATTTGTAGACACAGTATTTTTGGTCAACATGACCCTGGACAAAACCCCCCCCCCGGGGAAAACCAGTTTGAGATCTAAATGTATATATGAGGAAAAGCAAGTATGGGTTACAGTAAACACAATAAATGATGGAACCTGATACAATAGCAACTCCAACAGAGATGATATAATAGCTCCCTCAAGAAGATGCGCCCCTGGATGGTGTGCCCCTCATGAAAACTACCAGAACCACTGTAAATGATCTAGAAATCAACTGTGATGCCAGAATGGAAAACCCCTCCACAGGAATGTAGCTCTAGCTGGTGTCCTTGCTCTGCAACTGACCTCACTGAAATCTGATGGCTAGAAATCCCACCAGGAAGGAATAAGCCTGCCAAGCTCATGCGCCCTCCTCAACTGTAGAATAGCTCCAGTAAAATAATGAAGCTAGCTGCTCCAAGCCTCCCATAGGGAAAGCTAGTGACCTCCTCCAAGCTCTCTCATGCATCTGACCTCATCTCCATAGCTAGAGTTCTCCTCCTCTCATGAGCAAAACTCTCCATGAACAAGTGTGCCCTCCTTAGACTCCTTTGCCCCTCTTTAGGAAAGAATAGGAAACCTAAGAATTAATGGTTGAGATCAATCCAAATCAATGGATGATATCTCACCAATCAATTCTAAATCATAACCCACTTTTGGGTTAAGTTTCCTAAGTCTACTTATGTCTCCAAAATCACCACAAAGTGATTTAATACTCACTTTTTCCAAAAGTGACCAAAATTCACTTTAACCAAAGTCAAAGTGAAAATAGACAAAAGTACTAAGTACAAAGTGTCTAATCCTTCCCTCATGTGCTAAGGAGGACAAAAGCACATGGGGAACACCTCCCAATGGTACAAATCTCAACACATATTTCATGCCAAAGGGGGTTGGAAATAAAAAAACTAAACTAATACTAAAGTAATCCTAGCCACACAACCTTGCCTTAATGACAAGTGGGGCAAAAGAATGAAAAATTACAAAAAATTACAAAAACACCCTAGCCTTATGATATTGGGGGTGGCTTTGCCAATCTATCACACAAGGAGTAGGCACTAACAAACTTTACAATAATAGAAAATTTATTACAAGAATACAAGCCTCAAGGGAACTTCCCGGGGGCTTGCTACAATGCTAGAATGAAAGAGGAAAGGTTGGGTTTCATTACCCAATCAAAGAAGGAGCCTTTGGTGTGTTTTGTGACTAAAAATGGGCAGCATAACCCCTTGACCTAGTAAGAACCTGCAAAAACCAGCAAGCTATTGCTTGCTGGAAATGCTTCACAACACATAAGAAAGTTAAGAAAATTCTTGTTTTTCAACAGAAATTTCCTACATACAAATTTTAGAAAAAGTATTGATTTTATGTGACCTATCTACGATTGTTAGCAAACTAGATCTGATATGAATGAACAGAAAATAAGATAATAAATACTATGAACTTTAGCTAAGCTATGAGGGTAGACATTTGCTCGAGGCTATCCCAACAAAACCCTTGAAGTAAACCTACAAACTTTGAAACACAATGTGAGACAAGAGTAGATAATGAGTTGCATAAGCTATAATGTCCCCCACCTCTTGATGAAGAGGTTTGGAAGACTTAGTGGTCTAGGTGTCCCCACTAGGCCATAGTCTCACACTGAGGGGAAAGGTCAACCAAACTAAGGTTATATTCTTAAGTTGACTTGATTAAAAGGTGAAAAAGGAGTTAAAAGATAACTCAATGAAGAAATAGAAGAGTTGGAGGTTGAGTTAGGGTTAACTCTAGGAGTTAATTTAACTCAACAGGAAAATAGAAGGAAAAGTATAAAGAGAAGGCTAGGACGCACTTCTTGGGCATTCTGGATTTTGCTAATTGCTTGTTATTGCTCTTGAGCATTCAGTTTGGGGGTTTTGTTGTTACAAACCCTTGTGAACAACTCAGTGGTTAAAGACCCACTCACCTTGTTCCAGGCTTGGTCTTGGGGATGAAATACTCCACCCACACCATTCTACACTCATCACAAATCCACCCATCGATTCAGAAAAGCAGCGGGGTCGTACTGTTCAGGGATTTCCAGCAGGGGCGCACCATATCTTGAGGAAGAGTTTGATTGAGCCAATCAGGAGAGCTTGGAGGTATTTTGGCACTTGGGTTCTATTTGCAGGTCCTTGACCAACATTTTGGAGGTTTTCTTGAAGAGTTATCACCAACAGATCTTCAGTTATAGATTGGGATGGCCTTGAGGCAAGGGGGACGTCTTGTGATTAAGTATTTCTCAGATCTAGGGAGTTCTATAGGGAATATGAACCTGAAACTTCTCCTAAGGGGTCATCTCAGCCTAATCTATCATCCTAGAGAGTTTCAGAGGTTTTGGAGGTGTCCTTCTTACAGAACAAATTATTGAGCTATTCAAGGCTTCAGAAGGGCATAATTTGTATTAGGGTTTCAGCCATTGAAGGAGGAGGATTGAGTATTTGAGATTCAGACTCCCAGGAGGGGCTTCCCTAATCCCAATCTACATTTTGGTGGAGTTTGGTACATTTTGGACATCTCCTTCAGCTAGGCCGAGATATTGGTCCCTTATCACTCAGCAGGACATACCAGTAGCCCAGGGGGGTTGGGCGTTCACTTTTTGTTGGCATTGTTATCGCTCAGTTTGTAGGATAGGCTTAATAGCTTGGAAGTAAGACTCAAACTGGCATAACAGGAGCTTCCCACCCACTGTCACCTTGATGGGGATCTCTTTCTATTCAGGGTGGCTAATCCCTAGGGAGACGTCCCTAGTAATCTGGGGTTTTGAAGGAAAAGGATCAAGGGTTTAAGGATCAAAGGTTAAGGTAAGCTTTCCCTTCACAGATTACTGCCAATAGGATAGTCAAAGAGAAGATATTTCACTGAAAGAGCACCTGTTTGCGAGACAAGGAAAATGAAACTAAAATGTGCATACAGTGGTAAGTACTTCAAAATATTAATGACTATCTTTAATACATATGACCAATAATAAATGTAATTATTGACGAAGTCAATGATTGAAAATAGAGACAAAAGGCTTATAATACTTCTTCAATAAATACAAAAGATATGGCATTCAATATATAAAATCAGATCCTTGTATTATCACAATGCAATAAATGTGCTCATATATATATTGTTGTTGCATCAAACCTGCTAAAAGGTGACATCAGCCCTATTCTAGGTTGGTTTTAGCTAGACAAATAAGTGGACGTTTTGCTAAATAAGCCAATGAAATTGTTTAACACTTAAATGTTTATCAAAGGATGACAAATCCACAACGTTTTACACTAAACAAGGGTTAATAAGAGGCTTGACATCATCAATATTGTTGTTGCTGCGTCACTATGCTACAAAGGGTGACGTCAGCCCTAATTTTAGGCTAGTTTGAGACGCAAAGAGGTGGACATTTTGCAAACTAAACCAATGAAAATATTCTACTCATCAATGCCAATTGCTAGGTGACAAGTCCACAACGTTCTATACCAAACAAGAGATCAAATAGGCATGACGTCACTAGCTAGTTAGGGTTAGTAAAATCGCTAGGGTTAGTTAGGGTTTCAATTCAAGAGTGTTTGAAAGATTGTTTTAACTTGTAAAACTCAACGTTGCAATCTTAGACTAGTGCCTTGGGTTAATGGAGTCAAAGAGAGAGGCTAGAAGCTTTGGAAAGATTTAAACCTAAGGACGGGAGAGTTAGGTTTGATGGTGCTGCAATGGCAGGGCCACCAAATCAAAACCCTAAGGGGAGGAGGCTCATTCCGGTGTAGCTAAAGCTAGGCCTCATGCTCCTCCCTCTTTACTTAAGACTCTTTGGCAAAAATGACTAGCTATAAAACATAAATC
>ML793261.1:390383-404915 GCA_009831015.1 Picea engelmannii | reverse complement strand
GACCCCCTTTCCTTTGGCCATGCAACCAAAGGTCACTGCCCTGGCTTGGTGACCAGATAGTGGCAATGTCATACTGCTAAATACCTATGAACATAATGGGTCGGCTCGTGATGAGACCTCCCATCCTCTTGGTTAGGTCTTGTATTTTTTATTTATTATTTTTCTTAGGGTCCCTTAGTTTCTTATCGAGAGGCCTTTTATTGCCTTCTCGGGGATCCCTTGGGCGAAGCATCTCTAGAATTCATTTCCTATGGCTTTTATCTTTTACCAGTTGCTTTTACCCCCTGGACCTTTAGCCCCTTCTTCCCACAAGACAAAATGTAACCTTGAAAGGTCATCCTAGTGGCCAGACTAGGGGAATGGGATGGATGAGCGGGGTATAAGATGTAAACATTATAAGATGGTGGGAGCGGACGATGGCTCTACAAATCCCCCTTGGTGGCTAACCAAAACCCATGAATATCAGCTTGCTAAGTTACCCAATCAATCACCCCAACAATGGTCAACTGGATTAGTGTAAGATCCAAGCAGTCATCAGAAATGAAAGGAACCTAATGCATATATAAGAAGGTTATAACGATCAAATATGACACATACCATGATACCTCAGACCAATTACCTCATGGAGCAAGAGTCCTCTCCGATGCAAGCCCAGGCTGGTGGTGATGGAAACTGCTACTACTGACAGGACAAGTCTGGCTAAGAAGAAGAAAGATGGGCCCTCCAGATCCATGCTCAAGTCAATCCCGCTCTCGGTACTCCATGTCTAGGACCATGTGGGCCTCGAGACATGATCTCCTAGTTATCCCTAGATATCAGGGATAACAGGCACCTTGAGTCTTCCCATTGTATTCAGCCTCTGGAGGCCTATTTTGTATTGTCAGGAGCATTTTGTAGCAACTCATATCATTTATCTATTGGAGCCATCTGAGGATTATTCCAGATCTGCACTCTTTGTATCAGGTTCATGCTTTTTCATAATAAAGGTTAGATATATGCTTGTGTTTTCCATATCTTGATTATTGTTGTGATCTTGAATGTATTGAGTAGATCTTATATGAACCTTGTCTGAATAATGAAACAAACCCTAAGGCCGAAACAACCATAGCCACCTTTACATCAAATAAACAATAAACACATCAGTGGCAGTTAGTGGTTTCAAGCAAAAAAAATCGCTTGGGATCATTAGAGTGGTATCAGAGCTTTGATCCTCCAAACCTGTGGAGGGATTAGCGCATGCAGAGGTATAGTGGGATCTTTATGGGCAGAAGGAAGAAACAAGCTAGTGAAACAGAAGTCGAAATGGAGGGTTCAGGGGATGATCAGGAGCCATAGGGCTTGGCTTTCTTGGCAACCGAGTTCCATAAGACCCTAAATTGCACGAAAATCAACTTAGTTCATCATTTGGAGGAGATACAGGAGACAAGCCAAAGGGAACAAGCCGAGATCACAGAAACCTTAAAAAAGGTAGATGGAAATCTGAAAAAAAATTGATGAGAACCAGACACTGATAACCAAGCTATTGATGGAGATGACTCATAAGGGAAAGGACCCTAAGACGTATGGAAACAAGGAAGCTGGTGGATCGAGTGGACCTGGTGGCTATGGGGGATCTGGTGGTTCCCATGGTGAAACTAGATACAATCTGGAGAAAGCCCCCAGTTCTAAGGGAAGCTGTGGAGGAGGCACATCATATGGAAAAATGGGTAGCAGGGCAAACCCTAGGCCATACTTGCCCACGTTCACAGATGGACAGGTGCAACAGGAACGGGTGGACGACTTTGTGGATCAGATGGCACAATGTACTAAGGAGTACTATGGCTTGGACATGTTGACTCAAAGATAGATGTCCTTGGATAAATAATGCCAACTCAAGTTCAGAAACAAGCCCAAGCCAAGCCATAGGAGAAACTATGAGTTTGAACGAAGAGCAAGGAAGATGGAAATTCCATATTTTGATGGCACAGCCAAGATGACAGCACAAGCATGGGTGCAAAAACTGGATACATATCTACAAATTAATCCCAAGAGGGAGATGGAAGCCATCAAGTTTGCCACTATGTACTTGGATGGCAAGGCTCATGATTGGTGGTATCATGGAATCACCACCCTAGGCCACAGTCAGATAGTGTCCTACATTGAATTCACCCAGAGGCTCATGGATAGATTTGATCAGGGAGATCCTGAGCTACACTTTCGGGAACTCACACAGCTCAAGCAAATAGGTACGGTTGAGGCATACATTGAAGACTTTCAGAGGTTGGTAGTAATGGTGCATGATATATCACCAACTAGACTCATGATGCTCTTCACCGAAGGGTTGATGGAACCTTTGAAGGGTTGGGTTAAGGCTTTTAAGCCTACCAACCTACAGGATGCGATTTGGAGGACGAGGGACCTAGGACCAATTGCTGGGCCGAAATTTATACCTAGACCACCCCTTAACACCGGAGGAAGAGACCAGAAACCTCTAATGAATCAAGGAGGATGTGACCTAAGGGGGTTTGACCAGGGCCATGGCAGAATGGATGACAACACCAGGAGGGAACTTAGAAGGAAGCAACTTTGCTTCATATGCAAAGAACCATGGAACCCATCACACAAGTGTATGGGCCATGGCCAGGTGCACTACATAGAAGTGACCTCAAACAATGATGAGGAGGAATATTGCAGCCAAATATAGAATATAGAGGCTGAAACCACAGAGACAGCAGAAGAGGAGATCCCAAAACAACAGAACAACATGGCTAAAGGGAATGCCACCTTGGAATCTATCAGTGGGGTGCCCAAATTTAACACTTTCAGGATGAGAGGAGTCTTGCAGGGGCAGAAGGTATTAGCATTGATTGACGTGGGAGCATCTCACAACTTCATTGACTCAACATTGTTGAAAAGAAGGCATATACTTGTAGTGGAATTTGAAGGTTTCAAGGTGGAGGTAGTAGGTGGAAGCACTATGCATTGTGATAGATACATACCAGGTATGAAGCTTACATTGGGTAGGCATGAGTTGGTACAAGATGTATATGTGATGGATCTTCTAGACACTAACATAATCCTTGGATTTAAGTGGCTCAACACATTAGGACCTATCACCACCAACTACAAGACGATGGAGATGTCTTTTACAGAGGAGGGTGGACGAAAGATAGTGCTTCGAGATATGACAGGAAATTCTTCCAAGATAGTCACAGCTAAGAGGATGGAGGCCATCTTCAGGAGAGAAGTGATCATGTATGCAACTGAGATGAGCAGGGTAAGGTTCACTACACTCCTGAAATCCAAGAGATTATTGACAAACACATCAAGGTGTTTGGGCCGATACCTCTAGGAGTGCCACCAGACAAGGGGTTTGAGAATATCATTGAGCTAGAGATGGGAGCCAAACCAGTCATCACCACACCATACAGGGATTCGAAGAAGTACAAGGATGATATAGAGAAATCCATCAAAGAACTCTTGGACATGGGGAACATCAGACCAAGCTCTAGTCCCGTTGCTTGCTTAGTGGTGTTGGTCAAGAAGAAAGATGGAACTATGTGGATGTCCATTGACTTCCAAACCATGAATAAAAAGACAATAAAAAACATGTACCCTATACCTAGGATTGATGAGTTGCTGGATGAATTTCATGGGGCTATCTATTTCACAAAGATTGACCTACATTCTAGCTACCATCAGATCAAGATGAGGGAGGAAGACATCTCAAAAACAACTTTCATGTGTCATTACAGCCATTATGAGTTCTTGGTAATGCCCTTTGGGTTAACCAATGCCCCAACCACATTCCAATCTTGCATGAACCATGTGTTCAACAAGCAGCTGAGGAAACACTTGTTAGTATTTTTTGATGACTTGCTCATTTACAGCAAGATGTGGGAGGAACACCTTCAGCATGTGGATCAAATTTTGTCTATCATGGAGGAACAATCACTATACGCTAAGGAGTCCAAATGTGAGTTTGGAATGACAGAGGTACTTTACTTGGGACACATCATTGGAGCAAAGGGGGTACAGGTACATCAGGAGAAAATCATAGCTATTATGGAGTGGCCTACTCTTAAGACACTCACAGAGTTAAGGGGATTCCTAGGCATATGCACGTACTACAGGAAATTTGTCAAGGGATTCTCTCAACTATGTGCACCCTTGACCGATTTAACTAAAAAGGGGGCCTTCAAATGGAGTGAAGAAGCTCAAGCTACGATGAAGAAAATGAAAAAGGTAATGAGCACGTGCCCAGTTCTAGCCCTTCCAGATTTCGGCCTACCTTTCACCTTGGAGTGTGATGCCTTAGGGGAAGGTATAGGGGCCGTGATGATGCAGAATAGGCACCCTCTTTCCTATGAAATCCAGAAGCTCAAGGGTCCTGAACTGCTTTACAACATTTATGACAAAGAAATGTTGGCTATCATGCATGCACTAGCCCAATTTTGGCAATATTTGGTAGGTGCACGGTTTTTGGTCTAATCAGATCACAACAGTCTTAAATACCTATTGGGGCAGAAGGATTTGAAGGAAAGGCAGCAGAAATGGGTAAGCAAAATACAGGCCTACGACTTTGACATTGAATTCATGAAAGGGAAGAACAACGCAGTGGCAGATGCATTATCTAGGAGGCCATCCATTTTTTCCATGACAGGTATGTCAGTTGACTGGAAGGACCACTTGGTGGTGGAATATGTAAAGGATCAGTTTGCTTGTCAGCTATTGGACAAACAAATACAGGATGATAACTTCTAGGTCGTGAATGACCTCATCTATTACAAGGGCCGGATTTTCTTGGTTCCTAGATTGGCTTTCAAAGCCAAGGTATTACATGCATGTCATAACTCACCAGTGGTAGTGCACCAAGGGATTAGTAAGACATACAGATAGGTGAGAGAGAGGTTCTCATGGAAGGGCCTCAAGGAAGATGTGATTAAGAATGTCAAAGAGTGCATTACATGCCAAGAGAAGAAGGATGAGCACACTCACCCCGCAAGACCACTGCAACCCTTGCCCATTCCAAAGCACAAGTGGGAAAGCATATCCATGGATTTCATCACCAGCTTGCCCAGAGCATAGGGGAAGGACTGCACACTTCACGAAGTTTGCACACTTCTTCTCCATAGCCACAGACTTCAGCGCAGCACAGGTGGTCGAACTATTTTTCAAAGAGGTATTCAAGTTGCAAGGCCTACCAAAGACCATTATCAGTGACAGGGATAGCAAGTTCCTGAGTATGTTTTGGTAGGATTTGTTTAGATTAGTTGGCACAACCTTGACCCCTAGTACCAGCTATCACCCTCAGACGGATGGTCAGACCGAAATAGTCAACCAATGGGTGGAAGGCTACCTAAAAAATTACGTAGCAGGACAACAGAAAGCGTGGGTCAAATGGTTGCACTTAGGAGAATACTGCTACAACACCACCCATCATGTATCCATATGCATGACACCATTCAGAGCCTTATACAGCTATGATCCAATATCCTTTGTGGAGATTTCCTTTGGGGACAGTAGGGCACCAATGGTACAGGATTGGTTACAACAAAGCCAAGACATCCTCCAAGAGTTGAAAGATCATCTATAGAGAGCACAAAACCAGCAGAAGGTCCAAGAAGACAAGCACAGAGTGGACCGTAATTTTGAGGTTGGTGACTTAGTCTATTTAAGACTCCAACCCTATAGGCAGGCTTCTATAAAAAGAAGCAGAGTTGAAAAACTACAACCACACTTCTTTGGGCCCTACAGGATCAGCAGAAGGATAGGGGTTGTAGCTTATGAGTTAGAGCTTCCACAGGGCAGCCGACTCTACAACGTCTTCCATGTATCCTACCTGAGGAAAGCCATCAACCAACACATCATTCCCATTGAGACACTACCTCCCGTGGATGAAGAAGGACAACTTGTGTTGATTCTGGAAGAGATACTAGAGGTCTGAGAGAAAAGGCTCTGGAAGAGAAGCATCAAGGAGTATTTGATCAGGTGGAAAGATTTACCCATTAAGGATGCCACGTGGGAGAATGAATAGATGGTTTGGGAGACAGGTTTGGAATTGCTTGAGGACAAGCAATTTCAAGCAGGGGAGACTGCAATGTTCCCCACCTCTTGATGAATAGGTTTGGAAGACTTAGTGGTCTAGGTGTCCCCACTAGGCCATAGTCTCACACTGAGGGGAAAGGTCAACCAAACTAAGGTTATATTCTTAAGTTGAATTGATTAAAAGGTGAAAAAAGAGTTAAAAGATAACTCAATGAAGAAATAGAAGAGCTGGAGGTTGAGTTAGGATTAACTCTAGGAGTTAATTTAACTCAACAGGAAAATAGAAGGAAAAATATAAAGAGAAGGCTAGGGCGCACTTCTTGGGCATTCTGGATTTTGGTAATTGCTTGTTATTTCTCTTGAGCATTTAGTTTGGGGGTTTTGTTGTTACAAACCCTTGTGAACAACTCAATGGTGAAAAACCCACTCACCTTGTTCCAGGCTTGGTGTCGGGGATGAAATACTCCACCCACACCATTCTACACTCATCACAGATCCACTCATCAATTCAGGAAAGCAACAGGGTCATATTGTTTAGGGATTTCCATCAGGGGTGCACCATATCTTAAGAAAGAGTTTGATTCAGCCAATCAGGAGAGATTGGAGGTATTCCGACACTTGGGTTCTATTTGCAGGTCCTTGACCAACATTTTGGAGGTTTTCTTGAAGAGTTATCACCAACAGATCTTCAGTTACAGAATGGGATGGCCTTGAGGCAAGGGGGACATCTTGTGATTCAGTATTTCTCAGATCTAGGGAGTTCTACCAGGAATCTGAACCTGAAACTTCTCCTAAGGGGTCATCTCAGCCTGATCTATCATCCTAGAGAGTTTCAGAGGTTTTGAAGGTGTCCTTCTTACAGAACGAATTATTGAGCTATTCAGGGCTTCAAGAGGGCGCAGTTTGTATTAGGGTTTCATCCATTGGAGGAGGATTGATTATTTGAGCTTCAAACTCCCAGGAGGGGTTTCCCTGATCCCAATCTACATTTTGGTGGAGTTCGGCATGTTTTGGACATCTCCTTCAGTTGGGCTGTAATATTGGTCCCTTATCACTCAACAAGACGTACCAACGGCCCAGGGGGGTTGGGCGTTCACTTGTTGTTGGCACCTTGGGTCTTCCCATTGTATTCATCCTCTGGAGGCTTATTTTGTATTGTCGAGAGCATTTTGTAGCAGCTCATATCATTTATCTATTGGAGCCATCTGAGGATTATTCTAGATCTGTGCTCTTTGTATCAGGTTCATGGTTTTTCATAATAAAGGTCATATCTATACTTGTGTTTTCCATATCTTGAGTATTGTTGTGATCTTGAATGTATTGAGTAGATCTTATATGAACCTTGTCTGAATAATGAAACAAACCCTAAGGCCAAAACAACCATAGCCGCCTACACATCCAATAAACAATAAACACATCAGTGGAAATTAGTGGTTTCAAGAAAAAAAATTGACTTGGGATCATTACATAAGCAAATAACATAAACTAATTTATATCATTAGCTACCCAACACATTTAGGCCAACAACTACACTATTGCCTAACTTATCCAAGTAAACTAATTTACCCAAGAGATCTATTCAATATTCCACAAGATGCATAAAGAAACAATATCACCTCATGTGCATGGAAGTAGCAAGACTAATCTTTGTTACTTCAAAATCCTCCAAAGTCTTTCTATTAATCCAAGGGACAACTTTGCAGCAACTAATTGCTCCAAAACTCTCAAGAGCAAAATGGAGTGAGAGCAAGATGGACAAATGAGAGAGAGAGAGATGGGGCAAGAATTGGGTAACATAAAAATAGCTCAAGAGATGGTCAGAAATGAGTGAGTGAAGGGTTCTATTTATACTTGGGAAGGCAAAGCTACCCCTCTTGGATGAGTTACAAATGTCACACATCAAAGAAAAGTCACTTTTAGGGTTTTAGTAAGTTAGGGTTTTGGCATGGATGGATGAAGTGGAAATGAGTTGGAGTGAGTTGACAAGACTTTGAAAAGTCAAATGATGAGTTGTAGGGTCTAGGGAGGCACACCAAGGGATAGAATAAGTCTCCCATTAATTAATTAATTAATTTATTACTTTTTGGAGACTTTCTAGAAGGGGGGCACACCTCTCTAGGGAAAGTGACGTTTTTGCTTAATGTCTAGGTTAGGGGTGATGTGAGGGTTGGAAAAGGTTAGGAATAGTATTTCTCATCATTTTCCATCTTTACTTTACCTCATTTTCTCATAAATTACAAAAATGACATTTTTCCTATGTCATGACTTAGCAATTAAAATTGTTGTTTTGACTGACTGAGACTTCTAGTGGACAAACACCTAGCAAAAGTTGTCCGACTGAGATGAAACTTGGTCCAAGGGTGTAGGGGATCTCATTCCATTTCTTTTGAGCACAAATACCCCTATCAAAAACCCAAGGACCTAGTTTTTACAATATTTGCTCAAAAATAATTAAAATTAATTAATTAAATTACCTAACCTTAGGCAATTTTAATTAATTAAAAAAAACCTATCTAGACTCGACGAAATTCCGTGAAACTTTCTGAGATTTCATAAATGGTCATTTACATCATTCCTAAACACTATATACCAAAGGATAAATTCATTAGAATGCCTTTCACCACTTTGGAGGAATTATTTGTGGGAGTGAAAAACTCAAGGGAGATTAATAAGGCTGAACAACCAAATTAATAACCTGAGGATAAAAAACACTCAATGAAAGGAATTCTCCTAATGAAGAAATCCCAAGGTAACTGACCCAACTATGATCCATGCAGACCTATTACATTATTAACCCACACAGGAGTGCGGAAATTTCGATTACAAAAATATGTGCTGGAGGCAAAAATTGCCCATTAGAACCAAATAATCTTCGACATGTAGCATTTGATGATGCATATCTTCATGGTACATGGAATTGACCCCCTAGTTGAATAGGTGGTCAACATGCCCATAACCTGTTAGAAAATTAGGTGTGCTTGTTTCACCATAGACAATATAACAATATTGTCACCCAACCATAGACCGAAGCCACCCCCGAGCACCTTAACCTTGATAGAGAATAATTTTGGAAGCAAACCCGAGGCCTAATAGCCAATAAAAGTAGCGTATCACTCTCCAAAGTTATCATACCAAGAAGAAATTCCAAACCATAACCAAGAGATAGTCCAAGCCTAAAACCAAAAATACAAGTTGCAGTAGTTGCAGCTCCAACTACTCTCTAGACTTGCGCACAACTAAATTTCTGTAGTTGTGAGTGAGTGTGTGATAATTGAGCTCTAACGCTTTGTATTTATACTATTCCTTTTGTTGACTACCCATTTAGCACCGGTGGTCAACTCATGTGCCATGAAGAAATGCATCATCAGATACCATGTTGTTGAAGACTTTAGGTTCTACAAGGTTGTGTTTGGCCCAACACTTATTTTTGTAATTGGAATTTCCGCACCCCTGCGTGGGTTAATAGTGTAATAGGTATGCATGAGTCATGTATAGGTCAATTAACTTGGCATCAGTTCACTGGGAGAGTTCCTTTCACTGAGGATTTTTTATCCTCAGATTATCATTGGGCCTTCCATCCTTAATGATTTCCCTTGAGTTTTTCCCGCAGACTTTACATATGTCCTCCAAAGTGGTGAACGACGTTCTAGTGGGCTTATGTTTTGGTAACTATATAGGGAATTCATTGTAAATGACCATGCAAGACATCATAGAAATTTTCGCGGAATTCCATCGAGTCTAGATTAGTTTTTTTTAATTAATTAATTTTTAATTAAATTTCCCTAAGTTTGGAGGTTTAATTATTTAATTAATTAATTATTTTTGAGCAATAATTGTAGAAACTGGATCCTTGGACTTTTGATAGGGGTATTTTTACTCAAAAGAAATGGAATAGCACCCCCTACATCCATGGACCAAGTTTCATCTCAGTCGGACAACTTTAGCCATGGGTTAGTCCACCCGGAGTGTCAGACAGTCTAAAACAACAATTTTAATTCCTAAAGTCCAAACATGGCAAGATGTAAATTTGTAATAATGAGTTAGATGATGTGAAATGTTGAAATTATGGTTAGAGAGAGACCCCCTAAGAATAACATGACCCTCCCAACCTTTTCCAACCTATTCTAACCCCTTTCCCACCTTCCACACTCAAAAGTCACGCCCCCCTAAGGGGATTGACGTTTTTCCTTTTTTAGTTTATTTTTTGGCCTATTTGGGGCCCCCTCTCATGAGTTATGACTCCCTTTAACCCCCAAATCACCTCCTAGGATGATCCCACTCCTTTTTTCTCATTAATCCCCCCTCCATTCCTTGATTTTCACCCTTTTTTTGCCCCCTCCAAGAGGAGTTACGCCCCCCTCATCTAGAAACTCCAAAAATGATTTTTTTTTTAAATTATTTGAGACCTATCACCTTCCTTGGCATCAATCCCATGGCCTCCCACACCTCTTTCATTTATCCCAACACATCCTACATTTTTCTACACCCTAGATCTAGCTTTCAAACCCTAGATGGTGTGCCCTAGCCTTGAGATCTACTCATTTGCTTGGTGGTGGACACTTGGCTTAAATCCAAGAGAGGAGGTAGGTTTGTCTCTCCAAGTATAAATAGATCTCATTTCTCTCTTTCAACTCACCATATCTTAAGCTATTTTTATGATACTTGATTTACAATTCACTCTCTCTCTCTCTCTCTTGTCATTTCCATTTCACTTCATTCTTGCTCTAGGGTTTTGGAGTATTCCTCTCCAAGACCACTTCTTTTGGTAATAATATTTGGAAGATTTGGAGGAGAACAAGAAGGGTAATGCGTATGCTTGTCATTCTATGTAATGGAGGTAATGTTGTTTAATGTTCTTTCTTATTTCATGCAACACCAGATCTTAGGTAAAGTGTTATCTAAGTAGGCTTAGTAGTGTGTATGCCTATTAGTCTATAAATCTTGATGTATGATGTAAATTGAAGTGTTGTTTATTATCATTGCATCAACGTTTTGTCTCTTGTATCCTTGAGTTTGGAAGAGTATTGCAAGCTCACCTTCTAAGCTCCATTGGGAACTCCTAGAAGGGAAGGGTCACTTGTAGCTTTTAACACTCCAACTATCTAGATCTATTACCTTTCACTTATTTTGTTGTACATCCATCTCATTTTCAGCTAGCATATATTGGTTTAGATAGGTCAAAAATACTGTTAAATCTATATCTTGTCTTGTGGAAAGTTCTTGTCTCAAAAGGGCAAGGGTTTCCTTAACATTGTTTGGTTTTGTGTAGCCATCCTAGCAAGAAAACCTTGTTGTTTTAACAGGTATATCAGATCTGATAGGAGGCTTTTGGTTGCCCCAAAGAAACACACACAACACTACAAGACCCCTTGGGGAAATTTGGTAGCTATCTCTTACTCTTCCCTTCATTTTTCTAGTTTAGAAGTTCACTTTTCTTCTTAATTTGCTTGTTTGTTTGAGCTTGAGGTCTAAGAGGGAAAGTGGTACAGCCTCCCCTCTTCTTCAAGCTTGTGGGTAGGCTAGGACATGGGTAGATCTAGCTCTTTCTTTTATTTTTTTTGAGTTTTCTTTTAGCTTTGCCGCAAGGTTTAGAAGGTGAGGGCACCTTCTCAACCTTGTGTGGGTATTTGCTTGGTTATTTATAGATTAGCTTGTAGTTTATTTTATTGTTTAGTTTACTTTCTCTCTTGCTCATATCTTTGTAAGTTTTCCCTAATAATAAGATCTAAGAACACTCAAATTAACTAAGACAAGATAACTAATAACCTACCTATTTGGGAAAGGAACCCCCCAAAGAGGTAGAGATAAGTGTTAATGGTTTATCTTTCATGTGATGTGATTGATCTAAATGGTTTGATGTCTCTAATGCTTATGTTTTAGATCTAATCTTTCATCTTAAGCCCATTGGGCAACACACTTAAGTTATTGTATTTAGATCTTGCTTAGTTCATTTCTCTTCAAGCTCTTAATCTCTCTTAAGCACACATCTACTATTTATGATTAATATCTCTTAAGGTGCTTAACATATAAGTGGTTATTTGGTTCATTGCTTAATCTCTATTGGTAGCCACGTCTTGGGCTTGAATTTTGTTGAATGGTTAATTTGGCAAACACTTAAATTTTCTTCCTCATCTCTTAAGGCAAGTTGTTCTTGCCATTGGATCTACTATCTCTAATCAAACTAATGTTGATGTGCATGTGATAAATCTCATTTTATTTTCAGCTATCTCTTTACTTTGCTTCTTATGTGTTGATATATTTCACTGTTAAAGCTTTAGCAACACATTTTTTGAGCAAGTTCAGTTTCGGCCATCTCATTATTTTGCACTTTTAAAGTACCTTAAAACTTTCAAAACACTTTTTTAACCACCTAAAAGTCTACCTAATTGTTATACATAGTTAATAGACTATTTTAGGGTACCTTAGACCACCATCTCCACCATCTAAAACGGGTTTCAGGAAAACAACGGAGGGTAGTGGCAGGGGACTGTCCCGTGGCGCTCCAGGTGGGTGTCCTCTTCGGGAAGTACTCTTACTGTCAGGGCTGACCGTGGAAGCTCGGGTGGGCCTCGTTTCCTTACTATCTTGAGCACCCAACAATTATTTGGCAGCAGGAGGAGGAGGCTTTGGTGAAAGCCAATAAAACTTAAAATTCTTAAGAAAAGCCTAATTATTAAACCCTTGGCCAAATCTAATAATACTTGGTGGGCTTAATAATAAAGAGTGTAGATTGTCTTCAATATCTTCATAATAATTGTGTTTAAATCTCCTTTGTAATCTTGTTTATGAAGTAATGTGTTGATGATCTAGTGTAAATGATGATGTGATTGATGCTTTGATCTTCTATATCCTGCACACATTGAACAAACACTTGGTTAGATTGTTATTGTAGTTTATCATTCTTTAAGTTGTAAATCTTGTAAGTAAATGTACATGATATTATTTTATTGAGTTATTCTTTATTGTAAGATCGTAACTTGTAATCTTTTGTAATAAACCACCCCTTAAACATAGTTGACCCCTTGCCCAATTTCTAGGCACTAGTCTTAGTTGACCTAGGGAAAGGACTTGACTTTCATGCTAACCCTTGCATATTGCATGGTTGCCTTGGCATCTTAGGATTATAATCCCCTCTAACCTTAACAAATTAAAATTAACTCCTAAAACTTAACTCTAACAAACTTAGTAACTAAGGTCTACCCCCTTTGGCTTCCCTAGGATTAAGCCTAGATGAAAGAGGTTCTGGTCAAAGTGACAGCGTGGGTTGTGAACCTAGGCATTGTGCCTCCAAGGACAAACTAAGTGAGCCGAACTCAAGCTCACGTTTGCAAGTGTGTATAAGGACGAAAACACCTTCTTAGCTGTCTAGGCCAACTTCTCTTCCTGGGGGCTAAAAATCAATATTAAATTAATATCTTTAGCCAACTTGTCTTCTAGGGTTATGTCCAATGCTTTAGGGTTTCTTCTTGCTTCTCGAAATATTCTATTATTTTTAGGGTTACACGTGGAGGTTTAATACCTGCTGCAGCTATCATAATATCAACATGTCCTTCATCTCAAACTTAGAGGCCAACGCATACTTGCATTCAACAATAAGGCTCTCTGTATTGGTGAGGAATAAATCATCAATGCAGAGGACCAAAATCAAGGACTCACCATTCACAATCTTGTAGTACAGGTTTGGATCAACAACACTTTTGTTGGAGCCCAAACTCATTAGGTGTCCATCAATCCTCGCATACCAAGCTCAAGGTGCTTGCTTGAGTCCATACATGGCCTTCTTTAATCTGCACACATGAGACTCCTTCTCATGTATCACGAAACCATCTGGCTGCTCGATGTATACTTCTTCCTCAATCTCTCCATTGAGAAAAGTTGTCTTCACATCTGTTATGAACATAAATATACATATATCATAGATATTCATAACATAATAATTAATAAATAATAATTATTAATAATGAAAGGTCATGTCTCAAAGGACATGACTATTGGTAAAGGGCACCCCTGCGTGGGTATATAAACAAGACCTCATTTTCAATTGTAATTGTCTATCTATATCTTATTATTCATTCTTATTACATATATATTTGTCCATATGGATTTGATTGCTATATTCCAAATATTTTGGATAATTCTTGTGTGAGTGAACTTTGTTCGTCTCATTTGGTATCAGAGCTTTGTTTTTCTGATCTCGGCCTTTGGCTAGTGTCTTTATCAGACCTTGTCTGAACTGGTTTTTGGCCAACCATACTTCATTCAGAGTTTCTCTGATTGTTCTTGATCTTTGATCAAATCAAGCTTTTAGCCACATATTTGGTCTTTGACCACAAACTTGGCCCTTGGCCATTTAAAATTAAAATTTATTTTGCTGCCAGAAAATCTGAAGAAAGACTGTACCAGATCTCAATGGCACACAAAAAAAAATTAAAAAAATATATCTGTTCATTCTAAATTAAAAAATAATAATAAAAATAAAAAGTCTGATACAATTAAAAAAAAAAA
>ML793261.1:309054-348807 GCA_009831015.1 Picea engelmannii | reverse complement strand
TTACTAACCTAGATTTTTTAACTTAATTAATAATTGATTAATTAATAATTAATTAATAATTAATCAATTATTAAACTAGTTGTTTATTAATCAATTTTAACCTATACTAACTTTATTGCTATTCTTGTTTATCCTAAGTCTGTGAAGGTGGCGGGATAATGGAGGCTGACAAAAGACAAGGGGGAGAGGGCGCAGTGTGTATGAAGGATGTTGTAGGGTGATGGGGGATTGAGCGAAAAGAATGGAGGGAGGAAACGGGATCAACCGAGCCATACTTCGTCATCACGAGAGAAACGCCAAATCAACAGTCGAAGAATCGAGTCGCCTATAATTATAGGACCCCAACAAGATCTAAGAGTATCCTCAATGGGAGTTGCACCCTCCTTCAAAAATTCATCCCAAGACAAATAAAATCATCCACGAGGAAAACCCTTGGTGTAAAGGCTGCAAAAGGGAGCTATAACCCTAGCAATAGACCTCCAATAGTGGAGAAATGCATATCAAGTCTCCTCCAAGCAAATCATGCTTCTTCTCTTCCAATGGTGCGCTCTATTGCTGGAAAACCATCAGATCTATACGTCAAACTCCAAATATTGCATGTTGAATACCTGTGACTGGATTAGAATGGTGAGGGGGGAATTTTTCACCTCCTTGGCCAAGCTTGAACCAGGAACAGAGGAATCGTTCACCTCCTTGTTGGTTTCTAGGGTTTGTTCACTCAAAACCCTCAAAACGTAAGCTATCAAGCTCAAGAGTGAAAAGTGCAAGTGAATAATGATAATTGGATAATGAAAAGTGTGCCCTCCTCTTTCTTTTACACCTCCTTTTTCTAATGTGTCATTGAGTTGTTTTTTCTCACTAGCTAAGGTTTTAATTTAATTTTCCTTATAGTCACTTAATTATTCTTTAGCCTTTTACCAATGTCACTTTAATAATATTAATAACTTTAGATCTCTTAGTAAAACAACCATACTTCCCTTCTCCTTATTTGTCTTGGACTATAGTCTAGAGGGGTAGCTAGACTACTACGTCCTTGAGCTATTGTGTCAATGAGAAGGGGATATTACATTCTCCCCTACTGGAAATTGCTTTCCATCAAGCAATCCAGAACTAGTTTCTTGCAATATTTGTTCACTTTCCCAAGTAGCATCTTCTATAGGAAAATATTTCCATTTAACCAAATATTATTTAATTGTTCTACTCCTTAGTTGTTTCACCCTGGTTCCTAAGATCTCCTCTAGTATTAAGTGTATATTCCCTTCTTCATCAACTGGTGGCAATGTCTCATTGACTAGTACATGTTGACCCAATGCTCTTTTCAAACATGACACATGGAAAAAATTGTGGATTTTACTCCCTGGGGGCAATTTCAATTCATATGCCACTTCTCCAATTCTTCTTTGCACTTCATATGGACCATAGAAACATGGTTGTAATTTCTCATCACCACTCTTCTTGATAGATGCTTGTTTGTACGTTGCAATCTCAAGTACACTAGGTCACCAAATTCAAAAGTGTGCTCCACCCTTTTCCTATATGCGTATAACTTCTGTTGGTTTTGCGCTCTATGGAGATTGTCCTTGAGTTCTCTGATGATGTCTTCATTAACCTGGATCCACTCCTTTTCATTGGGAGCCTTGATTTCCCCAAATACAATCTCCTCAAAAGTAAGAGGATCATAATTGTATAAATCTTTAAAGGGGGACATGCCAATGGACATATTGTAGGTGGTATTGTAATAATACTCCCCTAAGTAAAGCCATTTGACCCAAGATTTTTTTTTCCTCCTACATAATTTCTTAGGTAACCCTCTATCCATTTGTTGTCAATTTCGGTTTGCCCATCAGTTTGGGGATGGTAGCTAGTGCTAGGAGTCAATTCAGTGCCCACCAATCTAAACAGTTCATGCCAAAAGATACTCATGAATTTGTTGTCCCTGTCTCTAACAATGTTCTTAGGTAAGCCATGCATCCTAAAGAACTCTCTGAAGAATAACTCAACTACCCGTGATGCGTTATAGTCCATGAAGATGGAAAAGAAATGACTGAACTTGGTCAGTCGATCCACAACTACGAATATGCATTCCTTACCTTGTGCTCTGGGAAGACTTGTGATGAAATCCATTGAGATACCCTCCTATTTCTTCTCTAGTATTGGAAGGGGTTGTAAGAGTCATGTTGGATGAGAGTGTTCATCTTTATTCTATTGGCAAGTAGCACATTCCTTGATGTAGTGCATAATGTCTCCTTTGAGTCCTTTCCAAGAGAACCTTTCTCTTACCTGTCTTTATGTCTTAAGGAACCCTTGATGACCTGCTATTGGTGCATCATGGAAGGCTTGGAGCACCTTTCTTTTGAATGTATATCTAGGTACCAAATATATCCTTCCTTTGTAATAAATGATGTCATTTATGACCCTATACCTATCATCCTGTAGTTTCCCATCCATCAACTCACATGCAAACATGTTCTTTGAGTACTCCACCAACAACTGTGGTTTCCAATCTACTGATATTTCTGTCATAGAATATGTTGAAGGTATTCTTTATAGGGCATCCACAACTACATTATTCTTGCCTTTGACATATTCAGTATCAAAATTGTAAGCTTGAATCTTTCTTACCCACTTTTGTTGTCTCTCGTTCAAATCCTTCTGACATAAAAAGTACTTGAGGCTATTGTGGTCAGTTCTTACTACAAATTTCTCTCCAACTAAGTATTGTCTGAATTTGGACAAATCATGAATTATGGATAGCATCTCTTTGTCATATATTGTGTAGAGAAACTTAGGGCCTCTTAACTTACGGCTCTCATAGGCAATGGGATGCCTATTTTGCATAACGAAAACCCCTACTCTTGCTCCTGATGCATCACATTCTAATATGAAAGGTTGAGAAAAATTAGGTAGGGAAAGTATTCATAACCTTTTTCATTTTCTCAAACATGACCTGTGCTTCATCACTCCAAGTGAAATCCCTTTTCTTGCTTAAGTCTACAAGAGGAGTGCAAATCTGGGAGAATCCCTAGACAAACTTTGTGTAGTAGCTGCAAATACCAAGGAACCCTTTGAGTTATGTGAGTTTCCTTGGGGTAGGCCAAATGATGATAGCTTGTATTTTTTCTTGATGAACTTGTACTCCTTTTCCCCCAATAATATTTCCTAAGCACAGAACCTCGGTCATACCAATATCACACTTAGACTCTTTAGCATATAAGGACTGCTCCTCCATGATGCCCAGAATTTCATACACATGCCTTAAATGGTCCTCCCACGTCTTTCTATAGATCAGTAAGTCATCAAAGAAGACAAACAAATATTTTATTAGTTGCTTATTGAACACATGGTTCATACATGAATGAAAGGTGGCATGAGCATTGGTGAGGCCAAAAGGCATCACATGAAACTCATAGTGGTCGAAATGACATCTAAAAGTAGTTTTATGTACATCTTGTTCTCTCATCATGATCTAATGATAGCCTGAGCATAGATCTATCTTAGTAAATTAAACTACACCATGAAGCTCATCCAACATTTCATCAATCCGGGGAATGGGATACCTTTTCTTAATGATCCTTTTGTTCAATGCTCGATAGTCTATGCACATGCACATGGTTCCATCCTTCTTTTTACCAATACAACTGATGATGTGAATGGACTTGAACTCGGCCTAATATGTCCCATGGCTAACAATTCCTTGATAACACTCTCTATCTCATCTTTATGCTTCTTTGGGTGCCTGTAAGGTGTAGTAATGATCACCTTGGCCCTTTCTTCCAATTTTATAATATTCTCAAACCCTCTATTTGGTGGTTGTCCTGGAGGAATAGGCTCAAAGACTCTTTTGTACTTGTGAAGTATTTTTTGTATATCTGGAGGGTATGGCTTGTTTATCTCGCCCTTCATATCCATATTAAATCATTTGGTTGCATAAGTTATCTCCTCTCGCCTGAATATGGCATGCATCTTCTTTTTTGTCACCACCCTTGGTGAATCCCTTACCATTCCCTTAAGTGTGTCTGTCCTTCCTTCCTCTATGTTGAAAGACATCTCCATTGTTTTTTAGTTGGTCGTGATAGGTCCCAAAGTGTTAAGCCACTACACACCTAGGATGATATTGGTGTCAGGAATGTCTACCACATAAAAATTCTGTGTTAAGGTGTATCAGCCTAGAGTCAAGCTCATCTGTGGGATGTACCTATCAAAATCTATAGCACGACCCCCTGCTACCTCAACCAAGAACCCTTCAAACTCTACTGTGGGTAGATGTCTCCTCTCCACCATGGCTATATAAATGAAGTTATGGGAGGCTCCTCCATCGATCATTATTGTTTCTCTTTATCCATGAACAACTCCTTTTATTCTGAAGGTATTAAATTTCAGCACCCCACTCATAGAAGCAATAGTGACCCTTTTAAGGCCTATATCTGGGGGAAAAGGTTCTTCATGACCTTGTGCTTATAAGGCTTCTTCTTCCTTGATTTTTTCCTGCATAGTATGGATAGCTCAATCTTCTTCATCATTTTACTCCTCATCACTATCATATACTACCTCAATGTAGCGGATTTTTCCCTTTCCTAAACATCTATGTCTTGGCTTCTAAGGGTCCTTGCAAGTGTAACAAAGTTGCTTACTTCTTAGATATTTTCTTGTAGCTTCATCTAACTTTCCCTTGCCTCTGTCCACTGGTCTAGTGTCATGGCCTCTTGGAATAATGGGTGGCTTGGGTGTAAATCTATTTTTATTAGCTGCTCCAACTAAATCCCTGGTGCGCTCAATGGAATCCTATAAGGTTATAGGCTTGAAATTCTTGACCCACCCTCTCACTGGTTCTGTCAATCCATCTATAAACAACATAAGTAATTTAGATTCTACCACATCTAGAACCATCACTAATACTCTTTGAAACTCTTCAATAAAGGCCTCAGATGAACTCATTTTCTTAAGCTATGTAAGCTCTCTGAAATGTCGATCTGCATCTCCCTTGTCAAATCTGTCAATGAGCCTTTGAGTGAACTCTTGATAAGAAGTGATACGTCCATGGACTGAGGTGTTTATTCGATGGAACCACCATTCATGTGCCTTCCCCATTAGATACATAGTTGTAAATTTGATAGCTTCCCTTTCCTCCATAGGATTCAATTGGAGGTAAGAATCCATCTTTTATACCCATGTTGTAACCTGGAAATGATTCGATCCATCAAAAGTGGGTGGCTCCATTTTCCTAGCCTTTTGTCCAAGTTCACTAACACCTCTGTAGTGCTCCTTGGATCTTATTTTCATATTCAAATGTAAATACTCTCCCATAGAGACATGTCTCATGAATTATGTGCTCATGACATTGCATTCCCTGTCTACAGTTTCCCACTCTTCACCCATAATTTTTGAATCCAAGGCATTAGCTTCCCTCCTTTGTGTATCTAGGAAGGTAGACATGTACGACCTAGGGGTGGTTCTATTGATTGTGTGAAAAGGAATCGATGCTCCTCCATCTGACCTATATTTATGGATTCCTCATGATTTCTGTTATCCACCAAGTTTCACTAGAATGGACTTCCAACAAGCCTCTAAAGATTGAACATTTTCATGTTCAAAATTCAGAGTTCAAAAGTTCATCTGGTCAATAAGACCAACCTTTTTTCACATTTTCCATACCCTCAGGGGAATTGTAATAATAGATGTTTCATGATGAACTTGTAAAAGTTCTTAGCCACCTTTGAATTAGGAAAGATTTGTTATGCTGGAGTGTTTTTTTTACTTGTTAATTATATTTTGTAGTCTAAATGCAATTTATAATTTCCGAGTTTTTTCACTCAATTTATCCAACGCTGGAGTATATATTCATGGTTAGGCCTTAGCATTGATATAATCCTAGTGTCCAATGTATATTACCATGTTAAACATCCTCCTAAAGTTTTATGGAAATGTGCTAAGCCCCCCTTAGGATTTTTTAATTTTTTCAGTTAATTAAATTTTTTTCTGCAAAACGAGAATTTTTAATTAAAAATCAAAGTTGTAATAAAAACGTGATACTATGGGACTTCATGTGATTTGGGGGTGCTCATTTTTGGACCTAGAGCATCCACATTACCTAAGTATCCACTTTGGTGAGTAAAATTAGTGATTTTAATCACTAAAAAGTCAATTTTACTCAAAAAAAACCCAAAAAAGACATAAAAATCAAGAAAAATCAGCAAACCTATTTTTTGGGAAACATGTTTGGGACATGTTGTGAGTTGAATCTACCTTTATTTGAGTTAATAAAGGTGTGTTTACACATGTGGAGGATTCATGGGTAAATGAAGCACATGTTTTATTTTATTTGGAGATATCACAAAGAAGAGGTGCGCCCCTCTTGAGGAGAGGTGATGCATTCCTAGAGATGGTTGCCCACTTCTTGAGAGGTGGTGCCCTCTCCACTCTTAATATCTCACGTGTGGCAGCATAGGGGAGTTAGGAGAGAGGTGGCAGCCCAACCTCTCACACTTGTCAAACTCATACTCTCCAAGTGGTGCGCCCTCCCTCCTTGAGAAGTGAGCCCCTCCTCCTATAAATAAAGCACTCTCTCCCTTGCATAAGTTAGTTGGAGCTTGGGATTTGTGCCATTGTACTATTGTTGGAATAAAAAGGCTTTGGAGGCTACATTGGTGTCTACTTTCATGTGTGGAGATTCTATGTCCAATGCTTAATTGTGAGGTATAATTTGCTTATGTGTATTTTTTGCCTTTATTAATTATTGTATGCCTTCTAAGAGGAGCTATCTCCTAATTGGGTAATATTGTAAACTTGTTTGTTTATTGATCTTAATGCTTGTTTACAAGTGATAGCTTTAGTATGCATGTTCATTTCGGTTAATGCTCATGCTTATTTCAAAATTTCTTTGTAAGTAGCATCATATGTTTAACAAATTGTTGGCAAGAAACCTCTAAGTATATTTTGCATATCTCACACTTGTAGAGGAGGGTAGGCATTGGTTGCACTTACCTAACCCTTCAATATTTCAAGGAGACATAGCCCCTCTTGTAAATCCATCAACAAAGACTCCATTTGCCCAATTTCCAAGGGTTTCAAAGCACTTTTCTTCTTTCTCCTTTTCCTCTTTTAAATTATTAATTTGGGTTACTTTCAATTCATGAAAAGTAAATCTTTCTAATTTCAAGATAAACCTTAAAGTTATCTTTCCTTTTGCATGATAAGAGCAAGTAGATTAGATCTATCTAGTTAGCTTGCAAATCTACTTCTAGTTTCAATTTTCTTGAATTTTTTTAAGGTTGAAAGTAGTTTTAATTTCTAAAGAGTGTTGAAGTAATATCATGGCATATTTGTGATATTAATTTATGTTTTGGGACAACAAGTAATATCAGAAAGAAAAGGGCCTTTTCTTTCTTGTTTAACTCACTTTTTTTGTAAATTTTATTCTAGTTTACTTAGCCAATTATTCTGTAAATTTTATGTACATGTACTAACATTTTTTTTGAAGGGTCTTCAATCACTTTTTGTTTTATGTAGGTTGTTGAATAAACAAGGGGATATTTTGGCCAATTTTGGCTAAATTGGAGCATTTGGGACTTCCAAGAGCACCTAGTTTCTTCCTAGTTGTAAATTTTCATTGTAATAAACCCGATCCATCTTTATAAGGGTCCACATCTCTATTTTAAAGAGATCACAAGTCTCTTCAAGAGAATTCATAACCTACTTAATAAAATAAGTGAGTCAAGGGAAGGCCTCACTTTATGTTCCCCCCTAGGGGGTTGGTGTTGTGGTTTTGGAGCAAGTTTCTCAATCTTTATTCTTTCATTGCTTTTAAGTTGCAACAATAGACACATAGATTAGATTTCAAGTTGGAAAGTAATACTTTAATTGCTAGATTAGTTTTCCCTTTTTTGAAAAGTAGAACACTAATTGCTAGTTTAGATTTTATTTCATGCAATTTCAAAGTTGGCAATAAACCGTCTCCTCAGCTCCTCCAAATAGGATGGTCAATGAAGACTAGTAATTATAAACAATTTACTTTCAATTATTTATTTTCTTGTTTAAAATAAACAACTCCCCTCAGCTCCCGGTGCGGTTCCTTACCCTTCCAATTGTGAGCTTGTCTCGATCTTCTGGGAGTAAGTTTCATACACGTTGGGTTGGTCAGTGGTGATAGATTAAAAGGGAAATCCTTAAGAAACTTTTCTTTAGTGGAAATGTAAGAGAGTTTTTGTAAGATATCTGGCGAGAACTTTGAGAACCAGGTTCTTCCTGTCGAATCTCCCACATTCTCTTGGGCTTGTGTGTAAAATAAGAGGGACCTCTTTGTTGGATATTCGACAAGCTCAACCTCCACTTTAGGGTTTTCTAAAGGGCCAAATATAGTTTAATCAAACACTTTATTTTCATGCAATAAAATTTATCTCATTAACCTACCATCAATAAATCCTGATTAAACACACAATCTACATTGCCCACGATACTTTTAAGGAACTGGTCTCAATTCTACTTTTACAAAGCCATTTGCTTAAAGCACTTTATTTTTAGTCATTTACTTTGAAGAAACTTTAATTTTACTTGCATCTAACATTGTCTCAAGTATCCTTTTATGCAAGTATCTTTATGTATCTTCTGGTGATTAATTGATCTGTGTATGATTTAGAATAGATTTGCTATATATATATATTGGTTAATGCAATAAACTCCTAGAATACTAGTTGCTTAGATTCCATTTTAAGCCTTAGATTATTTTATTAGTGACTACCCCCCTTGGCTTCGCTAGGAGTTGGCCTAGACGGAGGAGTTGAGGATTAGGTGACAACACCTTAATTCTCACTTGCCCCCAAGGACACATCGAGTGGATTGAATATTTCTTCCATGTCTCCCATGTGTGTATAAGGCAACAACATTTTGGCGTCGTTATCGGGGATAAATCTTTCTATTCCCGGAATACGACCTTGTTTTCCTTTTTGTTTGTTTTACTTAGTTTTTTATGCTTGTAGTTTATCAGAATTAGACACGATCATCTGACGTCTCCACTTAATTCCAATTTGACTAAGTATTCTACAAGAAGGAATTCAGAAGGCCTAGTTGACTTCATTCCTTAAACTGAATAGGTTTATCAAAGGAGGTTAGCCAAAGCCTCTTCTTGTAGAATCCTTAGTCATTTAGGATTCAAGTCCATTTATGATACCCATTTGCTTTTTGTTAATAAAAGTTTTAATTCATAAATGAAAATTTATGATCCTTGTGATTTTTCAGCAATTAATAATTATCCTCATGCAATTCCGGAAAAAGCAATAGAAAAATTACCTAGCTTTCAAGTAAATAATGATATTTCTGCTAAAATGCATGTCAAATCCTTTATGACATGTATTAATAAGTGGTGTGGTGCACATGACCATGAAGATGTAAGAATGAAGAACTTTGTTCTTTCCTTAGAAGATGACGCTTCAGACTGGTATGAAGACATGCCAAACAACACTTTCAAGACCTTGAAGTATCTCCTAGATGCCTTTACTCAGAAATGGGGGGAGAAAAGAGATCATCGTCACCTATTGGCAGCCCTCAACACAATAAGGAAGAATGAGAATGAAACTATGGATGAGTTTAAAAAGAAATTCAATGAATTAGTTTCAAGCACGCATATAGACATCAAGCCTACAGACAATGATATCTTGATATACTACATTGAGGCATTTGGTGGGGAAATGAGGTATCAACTAAGAGATAAAGAACCCACCAACATCAAATTAGCTCAAGAAACGGCTAACAAGATTGATAAAAACATGCAAGCGTCAAGAAAGTCAAACCTTCTAGGATTCAAAAGATGTAGTTCTTCTAGATAGTCAGATTCTAAAGAAAAAGCAATAGTTCCTGATAATAAAGATTTGTCTTATGACCCTTTAAAGGCCATAACAAAGATGGTTAAAAGAATGGAGGCAACTCATGCTACTCAACTTAGTGCTTTGCATAATAGATTGATAGATATGGAGAGGTCCCAGACACAAAATAACAAATTCCGACCAAGGCCTAATAATGAAAGATGGAAAAAGAAAGGTCCTCCTCAAGAGCAAAGACCACCTAATCAGTTGGAATCCAATAATGTGGTAAATGAGGAAATACCACCCTTTTTTAGATCATGTGAAGACTTTCATGAAGAGTCTACCTGCCCAGTCTTTTGTCAAATAAATGAACAAGGCCTCCCTCCAACAAACAATTTTGTGGGTCAATCAAGAAACTCTAACCACATAAACAACTTTGGTGAAACTCAGCCTTTGTCAATGGATTATTGGGTTCAAATGCAAGAAATAAGTGAGCAGGCCAATGAGGTGGTTGAAGAGTATGATAATGTTACAAAGTTGTATGGACATTATACCACAAATGAGCAGATTTTAGAGATGGCAAGACATACAGGAATAGTCTACCAAAGAAAAGGGAGAGATGGTGCAAACAAGTCTCAAGCGAACTTTCCCAAGGTAACTAATCCTCCTCCAATTACTGATCTAACTGTTAATTTAGGAAATTGGATTTCAAATGAAAAAGTGTTGGTTCCAGTGTCATATATTTTGGAAATTCCTTCACAAAAGGAAAAAATCCTTAAAGCAATAAATATTCCAAATGATAAAGTGGTTGTTAAAAATCAAGAAAAATAAAAGGAACATCATGAAGGTCCTCCAGTGGTTTTGACTAGCAGAGATAGAACCAAAGAAGAGAATCCTCCCTTCTTTGTGTCTCTAGAAATAAATGATCAGTGGCTGCATAATTGTATGTATGATTATGGAGCTTCATCCAACATTATTACTGAGGGAATTATGCAAAGATTGGGCCTTAAAGTCACAAGGCCTTATCATAATGTGTGTGCCATGGATTCAATGGAAATTGAAACCCATGGGATTATCATAGATTTATCAGTCAAGCTAGCTTTCTGCCCAGATTTTGATTTCAAAATGGATGTGCTTGTAATCGATGTGCCAGACGCTTGGGGTATGCTTCTCTATAGAAAATGGGGATCTCACATGGGAGGTTTCCTAAATATGGATTTAACTTTTGCAACTATCCCATACCCTACTCCATCAACTAAGAATTTCAAGCTCTTTAGAGAAACAAAAAGAAAGCATCACATAGAAGATCCTAAAGAGACATCCAATGGGTTCTTATACCAAATGTCTAACATGGATAATTTCTCAATTTGTTCAAACTTCCTAGCACCAACTGAAGAAAAATTTATGGATGAAAAGAAAAGTAATAAAGCTTGGAAGACTAACTTTGATGGTGCACATTCAAGATCGGGAAAGGGGGATGGAATTGTTCTAGTTTCACCAACAAGAAAGTCTTGCAATTTTGCATTTAGATTAGAGTTTGATGCAACAAATAATGTGGCTGAGTATGAAGCACTTCTACTTGGTATGGAAATTGCAAAGACACAGGGATAAAAATATTAAACATCAAGGGTGATTCAGATTTGGTCATTCTCCAGGTAAAAAATAAGTTTTCATGCAAAAGTGAAAGATTGAAAAGATACAGAAATGCAATCTGGGATACTATAGAATTATTTGATGATATAGATCTCATTTCAATCCCTAGGGATCAAAACAATTTAGTTGATAGTTTGGCAGTTGCAGTTTCAACCCTCCAACCTTCAGAAGACCTAATAAAGGGAAAATAAAAGTTGGAAATAATATTTAGACCTTCGGTCCCAAATAATGTTGATCACTGGAAAGTTTTTAGAGATGATGAGCAAATCTTAAGATTTATCCATAATGTTTAAGAATTCTCTGGTTTTAATACTAGTTACAAAGAAGAAGGAAACAATTATATTGAGGAAGATGACCCAATAAAGGATCCAGTCCCTAGAGGAATAACTTCTTTAGAAAAGATCTTTGACATGCATGACATTCATCAAAAGAAAAAGAAAAAGAAAAAAAAAAAGTAATAAAACCTGGCAGTTACATAAAAGTGAATATTGAGATAGAAGGAGTCTCAAGGCTCATAAAAATCGGAAAGGGTACTTCAGAAAAAGAAAGAAAAGAATCAATAAGTATTGTCCATGAGTATAGGTATGTATTTGCATTCACATATGATGAACTCAAATATTATAAAGACGATGTGTTTCAACATAGTATCCCACTCAAAGAAGACACAAAGCCCTTCCGGCAAAAACTTAGGCGAATAAACCTAAGTTAGCACCTTTGGTTCAAGTAGAACTCAAAAAGATGTTGGATGTTGGCATCATTGCTCCAACAAGGAATTCTTCATGGTGTTCTAAATTAGTGGTAGTTAGAAAGAAAAATAGGGGAATAAGGCTATGCATTGATTTTATAAATTCGAATCTAGCATGCATTAAGGATAATTACCCCTTTCCCAACATGGAAACTCTATTGCAAAGAGTTACTGGTTCCAAAATAATGTCCATGTTGGATGGTTTCTCTGGATACAATCAAGTGTTGGTGAGGAAGGAGGATCAAAATAATAAAACCTTCACCACACCATGGGGCACCTTTGAGTACCTAAGAATTCCCTTTGGCTTATTAAATGTAGTTGCTACTTTTCAGAGGGCCATGGATTTTGCCTTCCATAAATTAATGGGAAAAATCATTAAGATCTACCAGGATGACTTGACTATTTTCTCAAAGGAAAGATCAGATCATGTGGGTCATCTCAGACAGGTGTTTGAAATATGTTGAAAGTATGGCATCTCCTTGAATCTGGCTAATTCAATTTTGGGAGTTGATTAAGGTAAGTTGTTGGGCCATATCATAACAAAAGATGGGGTGAAAATGGACCCAGAAAGGGTGCAATCCATACAAGGAGTCCCTTTGCCCCAAACCAAGAAATACCTCTAGTATTTCCTTGGTCAAATCAACTTTGTAATAAGGTTCATCCCAAACTTAGTTGAGACCATGAAACCTATCCTCAAACTCTTAAAGAAAGATGTCAAGTTTGAGTGGACAGAAGAAGGAAGAAGATATTTTAAAAACATTAAGGATGCAATTGGTAAATATCCTGTGCTAATTATTCCAAATTTTTCTAAAGACTTTCAAATATTTTCCTTTGCTTCTAAAGATACTATAGCAGGGGTGTTGCTCCAAAAGAATGATGAGGGTCAAGAGCAACCCATTGCTTTCATGAACAAATCATTGCAAAACTCAGAGCTTAATTACACAACCATGGAAAAGAAAACATATGCATTGGTCAGTCCCTTAAGCATTTTAGAGTTTACATAGGATATTCAAGAGTTGTGGGGTATGTACCTAACCCAACGGTAAAATATATCATTGGACAACAAGATTGCTTGGGGGTCAAGGGAAGTGGGTTTCAAAAATACAAGAGTATGATTTGGAGATAAAACCCACTAAGTTAATCAAAGGTCAAGGATTAGCTCAAATGCTAACTGAAGGAAATGAACGAGCTTTGGACCTAGTTTGTCAAAACATCCAATCTAGGCTATCTTTATCTCCAGAACTTCAAAAGTTAGAACAACATGAATGGTATGTTGATATTGTTTTCTTTCTTTCTAATTTCACATGCCCAAGTCATTTAATTGGTCACAAAAGAAGAACATTGAGATTAAAAGCAGCTAAGTATTGTATCATACAGGATGGATTAGGGTGGAGGAACCCCAATGGGGTGATACTTAGATGTGTTGATGAGATTGAGTCCAAAAGACTCTTGGTTGATTTTCATTGAGGATTTTTTGGGTGGGCATTTTGCAGCCAAAACTACTGCCCACAAGATCCTCAGAGCAGGTTACTACTGGCCTACTATATTTTCAGATGTGCACAAAATGGTTAGGGGTTGCAAGTAGTGTCAGTTATTTACTAGGAAGAAGAAGCTAGCAACCTTACCATTACAACCAGTAGTGGTGGAAGCCCCTTTTCAGTAGTGGCTGCTTGATTTCATTGGTCATTTCAAGGATAACTCAAGTAATGGCTATACTTGGATAATCACAACAACTGATTATTTCACAAAGTGGGTAGAAGTTATACCCACCAAGTCAGCAACTGAAAAAGTGGTCATGGATTTTCTTAAGGACAATATTGTCACTAGGTTTAGTGTGCCAAAGAAGATAACTACTGATAATGTCAAGGCCTTTAGTTCAACATAATTATCCTCATTTTGTTTCAAGTATGGCATTATATTATCCCACTCTTCAAATTACTATCCCTAAGGCAATGGTCTTGTTGAGTCTAGCAATAAAAAACTTAATGACAATTCTTAAGAAAACTGTTGGGGATAACAAGAGGTCATGGGATAATAAGATCAAGTTTGCACTTTGGGCTGATAGGATCACAAAGAAGAGTTCAACAGGAAAGAGTCCCTTTGAGTTGGTTTACGGTCTTGATGTCACTCTGCCAGTTCATCTGAAGCTTCTAGTGTATCAGTTTTTTCAGAAGTATGGTTTGGACGAAGACTTTCATCTAAATAGAATTGATCAAACCATTGAGCTTGATGAAAACATAAGGAAATCCTTAGATCAAAGTATAAAAAATCAAGAAAAAATAAAGAGAACCTTTGATAAGTCCTCAAGACAAAGAGATTTCCAAGAAGGTGATACAGTCCTCCTATGGGACAAATGGAAAGAGAATCCAGGAAGTCATGGCAAGTTTGAGATTTTATGGGTAGGGCCATACATTATCGAGGATGTTCCTGGAAAGAACTATTTTGTCCTAAGCAGATTGGATGGTGAGAAGTTGCCACTTCCAGTAAATGGTCAACTTCTCAAGCTCTTCTTCAATGAAGTCATCTGATGTCCATGGGGCATATTTTGTATCATATTCTCTAAACCCTTCTCCTTTGTACTTTGCTTTTTCATTTTTTGTACATAGTTTATTTTTTATTTTTGTATATATACATGTATATTATTTATGCAGCTTATGTTTAGTATTGGATTTTATATGGACATGTTACTGATGAGGTGTCGATGATGCAGGTCATGTGATTTTGGATTCTCGTATGCTCTCCTTCAAATAAAAATATCAAGCACACATCCCCATATGGAGCCAATGTTATCAACCAAGTTGCACTAGGATGGACTTCCAGCGAGCCACCAAGGATTGAACATTTCCATGTTCAAAATTCAGAGTTCAAAAGTTCAGTCAGTCAATAAGACCAACCTTTTTTCACATTTTTCATACCCTCTGGGGAATTGTAATAAGAGATATTGCATGATGAACTTGTAAAAGGTCTTAAACACCTTCGAATTAGGCGTGAGTTGTTACTCTGGACTGTTTTTTTACTTGTTAATTATATTTTGTTGTCTAAAGGCAATTTATAATTTCCGAGGTTTTTCAATCAATTTCTCCAAAGCTAGAGTATATACTCATAGTTAGGCCTTAGCATGGATTTCATACTAGTGTCTAATGTATATTACCATGCTAAACATCCTCCTAAAGTTTGATGGAAATGTGCTAAGTCCCCCTTAGGATTTTTTTATTTTTCCAGTTAATTAAATTTTTTCTGCAAAACGAGAATTTTTAATTAAAAATCAAGGTTGTAATAAAAAAGTGATACTATGGGACTTCATTTGCCTTGGGGGTGGTCATTTTTGGACCTAGAGCACCCAAATTACCTAATTACCCACTTCGGTGAGTAAAATTAGTGATTTTAATCACTAAAAAAACAATTTTACTCAAAAAAACCCAAAAAGGACATAAAAATCAAGAAAAATAAGCAAACCTATTTTTTGGGAAACATGTCTGGGACATGTTCTGAGTTGACTCTACCTTTCTTTGAGTTAATAAAGTTTTGTTGACACATGTGGAGGCTTCATGGGTAAATGAAGCACATGCTTTATTTGATTTTGAGATATCACAAAGAAGAGGTGTGCCCCTCTTGAGGAGAGGTGGCACATTCCTAGAGATGGTTGCCCAGTTTTTGAGAGGTGGCGCCCTCTCCACTCTTCATCTCTCATGTTTGGAAGCATAGGGGAGTTAGGAGAGAGGTGGCAGCCCAGCCTCTCACACTTGGAAAACTCATACTCTCCAAGTGGTGCACCCTCCCTCCTTGAGAAGTGTGTCCCTCCTCCTATAAATAAAACACTATCTCCCTTGCATAAGTTAGTCGGAGCTTGGGATTTTTGCCATTGTACTATTGTTGTGTCATTCATATTGTTGGAATAAAAAGGATTTGGAGGCTACTTTGGTGTCTACTTTCATGTGTGGAGCTTCTATGTCCAATGCTTAATTGTGAGATATAATTTGCTTGTGTATTTTTTGTCTTTACGAACTATTGTATGCCTTCTAAGAGGAGCTATCTACTAATAGGGTAAGATTGTAAAATTGTTTGTTTGTTGATCTTAATGTTTGTTTACAAGTCATATCTTTAGTATGCATGTTCATTTCGGTTAATGCTCAAGCTTATTTCAAAGTTTCTTTGTAAGTAGCATCATATGTTTAAAAAATTGTTGGCAAGGAATGTCTATGTATATTTTGCAGATCTCACATTTGAATAGGAGGATAGGCATCGATTTCACTTACCTCACCCTTCAATATTTCAAGGAGACATAGCCCCTCTTGTAAATCCATCAACAAAGACTCCATTTGCCCAATTTCCAAGGGTTTCAAAGCACTTTTCTTTTTTCTCCTTCTCGTCTTTTAAATTATTAATTTGGGTTACTTTGAATTCATGCAAAGTAAAGCTTTATAATTTCAAGATAAATCTTAAAGTTATCTTTCCTTTTGCATGATAAGAGCAAGTATATTAGATCTATCTAGTTAGCTTGCAAATCTACCTCTAGTTTCAATTTTCTTGAAAATTTTAAAGGCTAAAAGTAGTTTTAATTTCTAAAGAGTGTTGAAGTAATATGTTGGCATCTTTGTGATATTACTTTATGTTTTGGGACAGCAAGTAATATCAGGAAGAAAAGGGCCTTTTCTTTCTTGTTTAAATCACTTTTTCTGTAAATTTTGTTCTAGTTTACTTAGCCAATTTTTCTATAAATTTTATGTACGTGTATTAACATTTTTTTTTGCAGGGTTTTCAATCACTTTTTGGGCATCTTTGCCCAAATTAACTTGTTGTTTTACGTAGCTTGTTGAATAACCAAGGGGATATTTTGGCTAAATTGGAGCATTTGGGACTTCCAAGAGCACCTAGTTTCTTCCTAGTTGTAAATTTTCATTGTATTAAACCCGATCCATCTGTATAAGGGTCATGTTATCGCTCAGTTTGTAGTCTAGGTCAGGTAGCTTAAAAGTAAAGGTCAAACTGGCGTAACAGGAGATTCCCCACCCACTGTCACCTCGATGGGGGGATCTTTCTATTTAGGGTGGCTAATCCCAAGGGAGACATCCCTAGTAATCTGGGGTATTGAAAGGAAAAGGGTCAAGGGATTGAGACTCAAAAGGTTAAAGTAGGTTTTCCCTTCACAGATTACTGCCAAGAAGATAGTCAATATGAAGAAATGCCAAGGAAGAAATCACCTGTTTGCAAGACAAGGCAACAAGAAAACTAATGTGTGCAACAGTGGTTAGTACTTCACGAATCAATGACTATCAGCATTAAATACTCATGAGCATAAATGATAGTAATTATTGACGAAGTCAATGATTGCAAAAATGACTATGGCTTGTAATATTACTTCTCAATAACACTGGAAATGATATAGCATTAATATAGATAACCAACCTTGAATTAACACAACGCTTTAGATATCATTAATTGCTCACATATGAAGGTTGTTGTGTCACTATACTAGAGGTGACGTCAACCTATTCCTAGGGTTAGTTTGATAGGCAAAGAGGTGGACGTTTTGCAAATTAGCCAATGACAATAATCAACACTTCAATGTCTATTGCTAGATGACCAAGCCACAACGTTCTTAATCAACCAAAGGTTCAAACTAGGCATGACATCATTATTAAATTAGGGTTAGTGAGACGTTAGGGTTAGTAGGGTTTCAAATTTAAGAAGTTTAAAAGTGTTGTTTTAACACAAGAATCTCAACGTTGGAGTTCTAGACTAGTGCCTTAGGGTATAATGGAGTCAAGGAGCAAGGGATAGGTCTTGGGAGAATCTAAATTCAAGGACAAGAGAGTTAGGCTTGATGGTGCTGCAATGGCAGGGCCATGAAGTCAAAACCCTAAGGGGAGGAGGCTCATTTTGGTGTTTCTTAAGCAAGGCCTCATGCTCCTCCCTCTTTCCTTAAAAATCCTTGGCAAAAAACGGCTAGCTTCAAAACATAAATCCATGGATGAAAAAGTGTTGCAAAGGCAAGGCCTTTCAAACCCTAAAAGTCAAAACCCTAGGTGTAAACTCAATTAGGCCTAGGACGTCTTCTTTCTTCAATTTATGTTTCAAAAAACTAACTCAGAAAAATGGGAATTAGTGTAGCAACGACTAGGCTATATTCTCCTTAATCATCGGCTAAAACAAGTCTTCTATCATGGGGACATGAAGCAAGGACCTACTTGTGTGCTTGCTACCTAGGGTTTCAATGATTAAGCAAAATAACAACAATGTAACCATAAATTCAAGAGATTTGACTTACAACCATTCAATTAAGAAGTTTTGCATGAGAAATACACTTACAAATCAATGAAGAGCTTATCAAACCCTAGTTGTAAACCTTCCAATGATAGAAAACACCATAAAAATGCCAAGAATGATCCTCCACAAGTGTAGCGCCTCAACTCCAAGAGCCAAATACAAATACAAAAGACTAAAAATGATTCTCTCACAAGAGAGTTAGTTGTGTCATGTTTAAAATGAGGTCCAATGTCCTCTATTTATACCAATCTTATGACCTTTAATTACAAAAATAGGTCATTAAAACAGCCAACAAGGCTGACTAACAGTAATTACACTATTTGTCACATTAAATGCTAAAAATGTCACAATATGAGATCAAAGGGAGACGTCAGGCCCCTCTGAGGGAGACGTTGGCCCTTTTTGGGCAAGATCAACATCCAAAAGGCAAAACGTTGGCCCTTCTAGGGCTCCTGCAAGCTGCCACACGTGCCAAATGATCCCAGCACACTGCCACATGCTCCAGAAAATGTCCATCCTGCCCTGGGTGGCGTCCTGTCCATCAAAAGAAATCATCTCATCTGCAGTGGGTGATTCCCCCTAGGCCGATCTCTGCCAAAGTGTCCTAGTAAGGACTTCCTTCTTCTTTCTCGTGCAAGGGATCATCACAACGTTGTCTTGCCTCTGCCATCCCAGCAACCATATGATGGGATCTTAAGCCCCATGGAGGTCTGAGCTAATCATATCTCTATGCGCACCGGTCCTCTGGCACCTGTCCGTCGGGTATGGTCCTACACATCAAGAACTACGCCCTCCATGGGCTCATCAGTCCTTAGGATCATAGCAATGTCAATCATATTTCATCATTAAATTTATCAAATACATGCATGAAATACCTAGCATATCATCTAAGAGCTCAAAGATATTACACATATCTACTATACAAAGCTGAAGAAGACCAACAAAATAACCTATTGGGATAATACCCGCAAGAAATGGAAAGTTTCCTCAGAAGATCATTCAAGCCATGTTTTACGAGGTGATGCAGTCTAGGGATGTCCAGTCACAGTAAGACCAAGGGCAGGTGTTGTCTGTGGGTGCCTTTGTAGGAGGCGAGTTGTACCCATCATGGATGCATTTTTTCCAAGCCCTTTATTGCCTTTATTTTTCTTTTATTGCTTTTATTTCTTTTTTACTTCAAGGTCTGACCAGAGGACACTTCCTTGGCGTGGTGACGAGAGCTGACAGTGTTACCCACTAGTATCTTCGTAGAGATGATAAGGTTGGCTCGTGATGAGACCCCCTTTCCCTTGGCCATGCAACCAAAGGTCACTGCCCTGGCATGGTGACCAGATAATGGCAATGTCATACCGTTGGATACCTATGAACATAATGGGCTAGCTCGTAATGAGACCTCCCATCCTCTTGGTTAGGTCTTGTGTCTTTATTATTTTTCTTAGGGTCCTTTTAGTTTCTTATCAAGAGGCCTTTTACTGCCTTCTCGGGGATCCCGTGGGTGAAGCATCTCTAGGTTTCATTTTTTTATGGCTTTTATCTTTTACCAGTTGTTTTTACCCCCTAGGCCTTTAGCCCCTTCTTCCCACAAGAAAAACTGTAACCCTCAAAGGTCATCCTAATGGTTGGACTAGGGGAATGGGATGGATGTGCGGGAGATAAGATGAAACAAGATAGAATGGTGGGAGCGGACGATGGCTCTGCAAAACCCCTTTGGTGGCTAACCAAGACCCATGAATACAAGCTTGCTAGATCACCCCATCAATCACCCCAACAATGGTCAAGTGGATTAGTGTAAGATCCAAGCAGTCATCAGAAATGAAAGGAATCTAATGAATATATAAGAAGGTTATAACGATCAAACATGACACATACCATGATACCTTGGACCAATTACCTCATGGAGCAAGAGTCCTCTCCGATGCAAGTCCAATCTGATGGTGATGGAAGCTGTTGCTGCTGACAGGACAAATCTGGTGAAGAAGAAGAAATATGAGCCCTCCAGGGCCATGCTCAGGTCGATCCTGCTCTCATCACTTCATGTCTATGACCTGTGGGCCTCGAGACATGATCTCTTAGCTATCCCTAGATATCGGGGATAATAGGTCCATATCTCCATTTTAAAGAGATCATAAGTCTCTTCAAGAGAATTTGTAACCGAGTTAATAAAATAAGTGAGCCAAAGGAAGGCCTCACTTTGTGTTCCCCCCTAGGGGGTTGGGGTTGTGGTTTTGGAGCAAGTTTCTCAATCTTTATTCTTTCCTTGATTTTAAGTTGCAACAACAAACACATAGATTAGATTTCAAGTTGGAAAGTAATACTTTAATTGCTAGATTAGTTTTCCCTTTTTTGCAAAGTAGAACACTAATTGTTAGTTTAGATTTTATTTCATGCAATTTCAAAGTTGGCAATAAACCATCTCCTCGACTCCTCCAAAGAGGTTGGTCAGTGAAGACTAGTAATTAAAAAACATTTACTTTCAATTATTTATTTTCTTGTTTAAAATAAACAACTCCCCTCAGCTCCCAGTGGGGTTCCTGACCCTTCCAATTGCAATCTTGTCTCGATATTTTGGGAGCAAGTTTCATGCACAATGGGTTGGTCAGTGGTGATAGATTAATAGGGAAATCCTTAAGAAACTCTGCTTTAGTGGAAATGTAAGAGAGTTTGTGTAAGATATTGAATCTCCCACATTCTCTTGGGCTTGTGTGTAAAATCAAAGGGACCTCCCTATTGGATATTCGACAAGCTCAACCTCCACTTTAGGGATGTTTTTCTAAAGGGCCAAATTCTAGTTTAATCAAACACTTTATTTTCATGAAGTAAAATTTATCTCATTAACCTAGCATGAATAAATCCTAATAAAACACGTGATCTACATTGCCCACAATACTTTTAAGGAACTGGTCTCAATTCCACTTTTACAAAGCCATTTGCTTCAAGCACTTTATTTTCAGTCATTTACTTTGAAGCAACTTTAATTTTACTTGCATCTAACATTGTCTCAAGTATTCTTTTATGCAAGTATCTTTATGTATCTTGTGGTGATTAATTGATCTATGTATGATTTAGAATAAATTTGATTTATATATATTGGTTAATGCAATAAACTCCTAGAATACTTGTTTCTTAGATTTCAATTTAAGCCTTAGATTATTTTATTAAGGACTACCCCCCTTGGCTTCGCTAGGCATTGGCCTAGACGGAGGATTTGAGGATTAGGTGACAACACTTTAACTCTCACTTACTCCCAAGGACACGTCGAGTGGATTAAATATTTCTTCCACGTCTCCTAGGTGTGTATAAGGCAACAACAATTCCCACTGCCTCCACGAGATCCACTAGCTTTATGATTTCCACCATGCAGGGGTGGGTCTTTATCATGCCTCTGCTCCATCATAAATTGAGAAAGAATGCCCTGATGTTTACTCTATTCCTCCAACAAGGCTATCATTCTATCTTGTTCCCTTTGAAAATTAGTAATAGATAATTTGAGCTCAGATTGTCCCAATGATAGGTGGTTCTGCATTTCTGCAAGAGTATGCTATATAGTTTCTTGGCTGCTTTGAAGTACCTCCTTCATTGTTTGGGCTACTTTGTCTGCCAAAAGTTCAATCTCTTCATAGGTAGCATTTTATGTTTCATGTGTCTCTCCCATACTGACTTCCTTCTCTTCCCCTTCTAGATTACCTATTATTGGTTGACCCCGACATCCTCTTCTTCTACTAATCTGTTATTTTGCACAAGTTGGCAAAGGAAATTCGCTCTGATAACATTGTAATGTTCCTTAGCAATTTCGACCAGGAACTAGGGTTTGTTGTTGTTTGATTTTTGCAAGTTATGATTACAGAAAAGTGTGTTGAAGAGTTTTGCTTGGATTTTTATTGCATTGAAGACATAATAACAAGATTGAAACAATGTGCAAGGAAATAAAGACATAAACAAGACATTAAGCTTCAGATCTGACCTTTATTTAACATTATATGAGATCCTCATACATGGATATGTAGATCTGGTACAATAGAGAAGATATTGAGACCCTAGGTCTTCACCCACTGAATATAGTTGGTTACAAGATTAATTTCTTTCCCTTCCTGAATATAATCCTTCATATCTCTGCTGGTACGACCCTGGATGGATGGATCTAGAACTGGTACGGCCTTGACTGGTTAGAAAGGTTCAATATTTTGGCCTCCTGATAAATGGCCTCCAAACTATACCACAAATCCCTCAAACTGTAGATCAAGGGATATATAGTAGGGAGGATCCAAGTTTAAGTGAAAACCCCCAAGGTTTCCTTTAGATCTAAGAGTATCCTCAATGGGAGTTGTGCCCTCCTTCAATAATTTGTCCCAAACCAAATAAAATCATCCAAGAGGAAAACCCTCTGTGTAAAGGTTCAAAAGGGCATTATAACCCTAGCAATAGACCTCCAATAGTGGAGAAATGCATATCAAGTCTCCTCCAAGCAAATCAAGCTTCTTCTTTTCCAATGGTGCACCCTAATGCTAGAAAACCATCAGATATGTACATCAAACTCCAAATATTGCATGTTGAATACCTGTGAATGGATTAGAATGGTGAGGGAGGGATCTTTCACCTCCTTGGCCAAGCTTGAACCAGGAACAAAGGAATCTTTCACCTCCTTGTTGGTTTCTAGGGTTTATTCACTCAAAACCCTTAAAACATAAGTTGTCAAGATCAAGAGTGAAAAGTGCAAGTGAATAATGATAATTGGATAATGAGAAGTGCACCCTCCTCTTTCTTTTATACCTCCTTTTTCTAATTTGTCATTGAGTTGCTTTTTCTCACTAACTAAGGTTTTAATTTAATTTTCCTTACAATCACTTAATTATTCCTTAGCCTTTTACCAATGTCACTTTAATAATATAACTTTAGATCTCTTAGTGACAAAACCATACTTCCCTTCGCCTTATTTGTCTTGGACTATAGTCTAGAGGGGTAGCTAGACTACTACATTCTTGATCTCTTGTGTCAATGAGAAGGGGAGATTACACTTTGATTATCATTTACTTGCTGATTTGTATTATTATTTATTGCTGCTATATAGGACAATAAGATTCACTTGCTTTTCCATTGGATGTTTTGGCTTGTACACTTGTCTTTTCTTGTGTCTCGGGCAGGTAAAACTATCTTTTGCAAGTACTCAAGCACTTGGAAACCATTGACTATCTCCAAGACTCATTCCCAAGCCACCTTCCACTTAGTAGTTTGAGCTATAGGGGCATCATCTTCCATAACCTCACTTTCCATCTCATTTCCCCGTAGGGTCACCCGGGATTCCCCCATTGTGTAGGATTTCTCCTTCACTAAGGCAAGAGGAGGGTTTATCTAAGGTGATAGTGGGTAGACTCTCCCATAGTTATCGCCATCTTGTAGATTGGATAGAGATTTTTCCAACTTACAATTTACATGATAACATGAGCCATTAGGTTAATTTCAATTGGTATCAAAAATTGGTGACACTCTTTATGAAATTATTTGATTAGAAAAAAAAACACTTCGAAGTTATATATGAATTAGCTCTAGAGAAATATATGAACAAAGGCAATTTATACTCTAAGCTTGGGGCTGAAATTTTATTAGAAAAATAAAATAAATGAATCATTTAGTTGCCAAACATCACTCATTGCTGCCACGTCTCCAAGAATTAGAAATTACCTGTCTCTCGGAGTCGCCACCATAGTTTTTGAACCATATTAAAAAGATAAAAATTAATCAAGTAAATCGATTTTACAATAGTGGTGCATGATCATAAGTCAAAATCCAACAGATAGCAAATATATTTAAATTGGAATATAATTCAAAGAGAAAGAGCATTGTTGTCTCATATTGGCTCACAGTGGAACAATTGTAGTAAATGTAGAGTAAAAGGTGTTATCCGAGAAGGGTTTCATCCAGGTAAACTTTTGTTTGGGGTTGTTCGGAATTGGTGGAGAAACCACTATCCCACTGAGTGAAATTACCTGAGACACTATCATGCCAAGTATTCTTATGCATGTTTTCAGTCAAAGCATATGCAGCCATACTGTCCAACTTTTTAATACAAACAAAGGGAAGTTAAAAAAACATTAAAAAAAAAAAACTCTAAAAATTCAAAAGATGTTGATAATTTTTACCTATATGCCCTATTTTCAAATTTATAGTGTTATTATTGTTTTATTTGGTTTGTGTAAAGCCTTACATATTGAACAAGAAAAAATACAGTTTTGAAAATCATTAGTGGATTTAAACATTTTTTGCTACCATATCTATAATGGGTATTATTATTTTTTCCTACAACTAAAGATAGAATAGAAGGGTTTATGCTCCTTGCATGCTCAAAGTGTTATTGGATGATGTCTTTTTCCACAGTCGTTGCTTGATATTGCACAAAGGAACCTACTAAAACCATTGCGGATGCAAGATTCCTCATCTCTTCAAACCTTGGTTTTTGCTCCAGGTCCAGATGCCACACTTTCTCCTACAATTCTTTAATTATATCTACTTCCTCTTTCAACTTCTCTCTGTTACTTCCTTCCCCTACTTCTAGGATAACTATTTTCCCTTTTTGCTTCTCTAGTTGGGCCTTCATCTTGATCATTTGTCTTCTCATAGCTTTTAAATCCCTTGCATAATTCTACTCCCATTATTTTCTCCAAGTTTCCCATCTTCCCATAACCATAGCTAGATTCTCTTGATTTTCATTGTAATGGCGTTCACATCGCCGAATTGAGTCACAATTTTGGTGTGCCATAAAATCAATTTCAAAATGTCTCCACAAGACAAAGACCTAGAGAGTGTCTAGTTGCTCAGAGGTGCTAAAATACAAAACAATGGTCCAATGATATCCAAAGGAAAACTTCCAACTATTAATGCACACCCAACAAATGTGAAAAAAATTCTTGATTTTACCCACGGAATGCCCAAAGAAACTATCATCTATGAAAAATTTCGAAAACCCTTCAAATAAATCACTAAGACTCGACAATAAGAGACAAAATCCTCCAATCCTGTAATGATTCCTTGAAACAATAAAACATAAGGCCTCAATATTGATATAATGAAATTTGCTAGCATTCAATACTTATATTCGTTGACCACCCACAAACTAGTTCCATATATCATTTCCTTTGATTCCATGCAAATGACAACTAGTTGTGAATTTCCTAGCAATAACCAGAGAATATAGAAGAATATGCTTAGTTGAAGGCCCCCTAGGTACTGCAACAAAGCCTAGTTTAAAAAACCAAATCCCATCAGGCATCAACCAACAAAAATACACTCCAACAAAGTACGAGGAGGATAAGGCTACTCCAGAAACCTCTTGGACATCTAAAAAGAGGAAAATACTATAGAACCATCGAAAACCGAGAAGAAAACCAAGAAGAAAACCCACACGCTCTGTGCCATCCCATCCTGCTAGAGTTATTAAAGAAGAGCTCCTGCAGGCTTGAATATATAGTGTGGTGGGTTGTCTTATTGATAAAGCTTGAATGCATGAAAGTGTGGCTTTTCCACTTGTCTCGAGATGTTAAAGAGGTCATTAATGTATGATGAGTGAGTTTAAAACTTAGAGGAGATTGCAAAATTCCTCACCCCCTCCCCCCCCTCTATTTTTCCAAACAATTCCAAGTTGCAAGTTGCAAGACTCGTTGGCCATTTCATTCACTGATGAATTTAATCCTCTCATAGTGTAACAAAATTCAACTTTTTTGAATCATTCTACAAGTTTTTGAATCCGTAATAGGAACCTGTTCAATTGTGATTCTTTTGGTAATGTTTTAAAGACCATATGGTGAACAAAAATTGTCGAATCTTCAACCATTGTCATCTTTTTGATTCCTTGATTCTTCATAAGAAAAATTCCTTTCCATAGGGCTAAGGTTTCTGCTTGATTATTTATGGTCTCACCAATTCCCCATACATATAAATTTTCTTGATTTTCTCTTGGTTCTAAGATGACGCCCTGCCACAGCCACCCTTGAGTTAAGGTAGATATTAATTGCGTGATTGTGTGAACATATTTCCATTGCAGAAATAACGTACAAGAAGGATTAGGGTGGGCGATTGTCAATATGCATTCATCATTGCAGTGGAAATCAAGATAAAACTTAGAGATCGTGATTGTGAATTAAAAGTGGAGGATAAAAAAAAATAGGTTCACTTCATAGTCATCCAAAGAATTAGAAATTAGAAGACGATGTTGATAGGACGTTGAAGTTTGATAAGGACTATACAACAAAAGGGAAATCAAGCCCACAAATATCTATCTATTGCAAAGTGATTGGATGATTTAAGTTTGAAGATCCATTGCCTATCATTGAAAAATAGTATATTATAAGCTTATGAAAAGGACAAATATCAAAAGTGATATAAAAGGTGGAAGTATTAATGTTTATAAGAGATAGTCTTATTAAAGTAAATAAAGGGTAAAAGTATTAAAGTTGATAAGATATATTCCTAAAAGGTCTTAAAACATAATTGATGAAAAAAAGATAGCAAAGGGTTATAAAATTAAGGTGTTATAAAATTAATTTCTTAGTTTTAATTAAGAGAAAAAGTGAAAATTCTAAGTTAAGAAAGTAAATGAAAGTGTAAGGAAAGTTAGTGAAGCGCATCATTTTCGTGGAACTTTTGTATTAGTGTACCAACTAATTATCAACTACGAAACTGTGAACTATGTATTCCATAAATAATTCTATATTTTTGAAGAAATGTCCCTTTTGCACGAAGGAGATTAAAGGTAGGAAGGATTTTAAAAATCAAAGAGATGATTTCTTGTATTGTGACAACACTTTTACTTTAATCAAATATCAAGGTGGCATGCACATATAGTTGCAAATTAAGAAATTAGAGGATGAACTAGTTAATCAACAAGAAAAATATAAATATCTTGAGAATATGATTGACGATGAATTATTGGGAAAAGATGAGGAAATTTCTAGCCTAAAAGATTATGGTCAAAAATTGCTTGCACAAATCAAGAAATCAAAAGTTACAAAGTAGTGCAATCATAAATTAGAACAAGAAAATCAAGATCTCAAAAAGAAATTATCAGAAAAAAGAAGAAGTTCCCACCTAAGAAACCTTAATCAAAGTTTGCTTGAACAAATCAAAAGGGTAAAAGAGGAGAAGTTGGAGAATCTAGACATAAAAACAAAGATGCCAAATTGAATTGGATTCTCAAATAAATAATTTAGGGGAAGAAAAACAATCTATAGACAATAAGATCGATGAGTTAACACAAGAAGTGGAAAATCATAAGGAGAAAAATGAAACTCTGGTTATGGAAATTAAAGAACGAGATTCTCTACTAAATAAATTATGCAAACAAAACCAATCTCTTGCAAATGAACTGCATATCCTACAATGTGTTACCTCCCCAACTCACACTCAATGATAAAATCCCTAATCTATAAGGTGCAACCCGAGAGGGAACTACTAGGATGGTCACCATTGTCACCTAAGCAACCTATCCTCTCACTTGTCGAGAATTATAGCTCAGACTAAAATTAGTTCAAGATATTTTCAAAAAGAAATTCTATTTAAAAAAAAAAAAACAATTATATTTTGTAATTTACTTTAGTTAAAAAGTGAGTCTTATTTTTAGCAGCTGAGTCTAAAAAGTGTATTTCATGCATGCATGACTTAGACTAGGAGTAATCTCAAAAATAGATTAGAGTTTTGGTCTCAGCTAAAACTATAGAGGCAAGTCAAGATAGAGAGTTCAAAATCTAAACACACAAGAGCACTTGAGTAGTTGAGCAGGTTAAGCAACAAAGAGAGGGAGAGAGAGAAAACAACCAGGAAAGAGGCATTTTGAGACAACACACAATCCAATACAGGGATCTGCATAGATCCATACAGTTGTATGGAATTTAGTATAGATCCATACAATGGTACAGACAGGCCGTACATGCTTCCTTGCACACCATACAATAGTTTTCTGTTGTTTCTAGTTTTTTCCAGCAGATGTACCTTTTAGTTAGGCTGTAAAGTTCAATTTTGAGGTGTTTTTTGGTATCCATGCATTTCTTTTCTTTGGGCATCTTCTGGAGGTTTCCTTGTAAATTTTTCGAAGGAATGAAAAGCAGATTTGAAGGAGTAATTACCAGTGTATATATGGAATTAATTTTTATGCTTCCACTATTTGATTTCTAGCTATTGTGTGTTTAATGCTTTGGTCTGAAGTTTATTTCTGCAATAATTAAATTCAACAATCTACTTGTTTGATTGAGATCATAAGGACTTTAGTCACGTAGTACTTGGAATCACAACATGGCACCCGATCTTATTTTTCTAATTTGTTGGGTTGTTATATTCTTTGCAGTGAAAGTCTAGTGGAGGTGAATCAACTGATAGTCAAAGTCGAAGGAATTGACAACAAGACGAAGGTCGAGGTGGTTTGACTGGGTAAAGTCGAATTCGAATATATCGACGACAAGTCAAAGGTCAAGGTGGATTGACTGGATAATGTCAAAGTCAAAGATATCGACATCAAGTCGAAAGTCGAGGTGGTTCGACCGGGTAAAGTCGAAGTCGAAGATATTGAAATTAAGTTGAAGAGGTCGATATGAAGACGTGTGGCAACCAACTGAAGATCGAATGAAGGTCGAATGGTATTCGACTAGTAATCTGACTTGGTAGTTGGTTGTAACAAAATCCTGAGATTCATGAGATTTGTAGCCAGTTATCTGCGTGGATCTGTGACTGTTTTTGGGTTCTTTTCTTTAAGGTTTTTCCTATTATAAATCCTATAAAGAAGGCATGTTATAATGTTGTAAAAGTTAATCACTAATCAATAATTGTTGAGGTTGTTGGCCATGCATATGTAAGACGAACTGACTACAAGGTTGTTCTTGTGTAAAGCAAGAAGATATGATGTCGATTGTATCTTAGGTGTATACCAAGGTTAGGCATGTAACCTTTTATTATAAATGAATAAGACAACAAGAGAGCATAATGCTCAAGGAATGTTGGTTTCTCTATTTGGGTTTCCAAGGTAAAATCTTTGTGTACTGTGCATTTTCTTGGTCATTTACTTTCTTGTTTAAATGTTTCTTCCTCTCTTCTACTAGGTTTAGTGTGGAAGTGTTCCTCATTTCCTAACATGTGGTATCAGATCTTGGTTTAACAATCTTGGATCTTAGATGAACCCTAAGTTCAGTAAGAGTCATAAGTCATAAATCTTTAAAGATTGTGTTAAAGAATTGAAAGCAGCTCGAGAATAGAGATCGAAAAATTCAATGGAAAGAATTTTAAGCTTTGGAAGCTTAAAATTGAATATCTCCTTGTAGATCGAGAACAATGGGCAACAATTTGTCCAGGTACCATTCTGATAGGTATGCCGATGGAAGAATGAGAGAAACTCGAAATAAGGGAAAGGAGTACAATTTAACTTTGTCTTGCAGATTCAACACTACTAAATGTTTCAGGTGAATATTCGGCCAAGAAAATGTGGGACAAGTTAGGGATCTTGTACCAGTCAAAATCCCTAGTAATTAAGTTGTTTCTCATAAAGAAATTGTATCTTATGAGGATGAGTGAGAGCAGTTTGGTGACTAAGCATTTAAATGCATTTAATACCATTATAATCTAGTTATCTTCTATGGATATTAAAATCACTGAGGAGGAGAGATGTATTAGCCTATTATGTTATTTTCTAGACACCTACAATATCTTAGTCATGGCTATAGGGATAAATTCAACCACATTAGCACTAGAATATGTGGTTGCATCTCTACTGTCAGAAGAAATGAGAAGGAAGAACATGGAAGGATCGACCAAAGATGAATTAGTGGTGATAGGCCGATCGATTGATAGAGATAAAGGCAAATCCTTTGGTAGAAAGTCTAAGTCAAAGGGTGAATTTAAATCCCTTGTTTAGTCGACAAGAAGATGTTGGAAATGCAGTAAATATGGGAATTATGAAAGGAACTGCAAGTTCAAGGCAATGGAATTCAATACATGATCTGACGAGAAGTATTCGACTGAAAGGAAGATGATTCCAGATAATGGAGGCGATGTCTACTTGGTGTTGACCAATACATAGTTGGATCAATATGTTTGGTTGATTGACTGATGCAAACCCCCTCCCCTCCTTCGGGGGCTCGCACAACCTCCCGATCTAGGATCAATTGACACAGGAGCTGAAGTGGCTCTTAGGTTCCCACTGAACCCTTAGAATTCTTTACCAAAGGCCTTTTATCCTTTAGTTGCACGAAAATTTGGATTCGCAAGGGTATTTTTACTCCAACATAGTTTCTACATGACCTCGAGCCAAAACACAGGGCTTAGAATTTTGAAAGCGACAACTTCAACGCTCCGGAGCTTCGGGCTTCGAGAGTTTTGACCTCAAGACCCTCCAAAACCTTCAAATGTCGAATTGGCGAATTCCTGGGCTAACGCTTCGGAACTCCGGGCTTTGGGACTTTGGGGCTTTTGCCTCTCTTGCAATAAACACTGAAAAATTACTAGAGCGGCGAAGTTCGAAGGACTTAAGGGTTTAACGCTCCCGCTTCTTACCTTGATCCAATGGTTGTAAAGGAGTTTGTCTTCTCCCCAACAGATCTTGTTCGTCCTCCTTGGAACAAAGAGATTTATCTTCCTTTAGATTATTCACTTGAAGAACTTAGACTCGGGCACGCACCTTGTGCTTCCCTCCTGAGCTTTTCACGCTTAAAAGACTCGAAATTTTGGTGCACACTTGCACTTCCCTCTTTGGCTTAGGACTTAAAGAAGTCTCCTCTGCACACTCCTTGATCTATCTCTTCTATGATATTCCTCAACACTTAACTAAGTGTTGGCTCTATGCACTCTTTTCACGAGTCTCCTCTCCGAGCTTTTATACTCCTATGAGTATAGGCATACACCTTGCGCTCGCTCTACCTAAACTTACGCAATCTCTCCCGATCTATTTAAACCTGTAATGGTTCAACCTCCACACTCCATGCGTGGGTACTGTGCACTCCTTGCACCGAGATTTCAGAAGAGAAACAATTGAAACTTAAATAAAAATTAATGATTCATTCAACCAACCATTTGGATGCATACACACTCATAAAACATAGAGATAATAAACAAAACATTTACCAAGTTACTCAAAGACAAGCATGCTCAAAAATCTAAACGCAATTCTCTCTTCTTCTATATTCCTTCAAAAAATATTTACAAGGCGTTCAATAGCTCTCAACAACTTTCAACTTCTTTTTCCAACAATTTCCAACAAAAACAACCCCATTTGGGCCTAGATTACATAGATTTATAGATGAGGGGGCTTCTTGATCCTACCCTCCAGACTATCTTGGTTCTTTCATATCACAATTAAGCATCCTACCACTAAGGCTTATTACAATAAATGAGATATTACAATCTAGATATGAGTTGGTGCTCAAAATGTGTACAATCCTATATGTATTAAAGGCGAATACATTCCTATCGAGCACATACAATGGCTCAAGATTCAAGATCTCTTGGTATCTTTAATTACAATACTTTCAAAATATTAAAGTTATGCGCTCTCCTTGGAATCCAAACCAGTTTAGTGTGTTGTGTTGGATGTTGAGTCGTCTTCCACCTACCTAATTGAGTGACGACGGTGATGCTCTTGCATCATACTCCTCTGGACAAAAAAAATTCATGGGCTCTTGTCCATGAGCTCCTCCATTGTCTTTTCATGCTTCTGGATATCAGTTTCAGTTATCCAACTGGCATGTTCTGCTAGATTATTCTCCCACTTAACCTGTTTCCTCTTGGTTTTCTTGGAAATTATTTGATCCAAAATCTTCTCTATCTGTGGCTTCTCTGCTATGGGCATCTGTCACTTCCATTGAATCTCTTATTGATCATATGTCCCTTCTGTGTCATTCATATTGTAATGGTATAAGACTGCTACATTGAATATTGGTGAAATTTCAATGTCTTTTGGCAATTCAATCTCATGAATTTGTAGGGAATTTTCTGAGGATTTTACAAGGGCATATATTTTTCATCTTTAGCTTATTATATTTCCCTCTTGGAAATATTTCCTTCCTCAAGTATGCCACGACTTGATCTTCGATCTCAAAATTCACTTATTTTATTCTCTGGTCTACTCTGTCTTTGTATCTCCAGTTGTTATCCTGTAGTTGTCTTTTGATTTGATCGTGCAAATTTTGCATCTCTACAAAAAACTCCTTTGCTCCAGAACTTCGAAATTAGGTTTGTCCCAAATCTCTCAGTTCTGAAATTCCTCTTGGATGCATTCCATATACTATTTGGAATGGAATCTTACAAGTACTTCTATTTAGTGAGTCGTTATATGCAAACTCCGTTTGAGGAAAAACTCGATCCCACTGACTGTTATGTTTAATTACCAAACTCCTTAGCAGATTCCCCAAGCTTCTATTTACTACCTCTGTCTGTCCATCTGTCTGAGGGTGATACGCTAAAATAAAAGACAAATTTGTTCCCAATCTTTTCCACAAATTCCTCCAAAAGTGTCCCACAATTTTGGTATCTCTGTCTGAGACTATACTTCTGGGTAACCCATGCAATCTCACAATCTCCTTAAAAAACAGATTTTCTAGGTGGGTAGCATCATTGGTTTTGTGACATGGTATGAAATGTTCCATATTTGAAAATATGTCTACCACCACAAAGATCAAATCATTTTCCCTTTGGTTTTCTGGCAATCTTAGAACAAAATCCATACTTACAGCATCCCATGGCCTGTATGGAATAGGCAATGGTTGATACAATCCCGTGTTTTGTTGCTTTCCTTTAGCATACTAGAAAATTATACATCTTTCCATGAACTTCTTCACATTAGACCTCATACCTGGCCAATAGTATGAAGAAATCAACTGTGCATACATCTTATCATGGACGAAGCGTCCAACCAATCCTCCACTATGTTTCTCCTTCAATAAATTGTCCCTCATTGAGCATCTTGGAATACACAATTGGCTTCCTTTGAAAAATAGTCCTTCTTGGATCATATACTCCATCCATTGATGTTTATCCCTCAACAAAGGATTTTCACATGCTTCGTAAGATTCCTTGAAGTCTGGGTCTTCCTGGTACATCTCCTTGAGGTGTTCAAATCTCAAAGTCTCCACTTGGAATTCCTGCAAGATTAAACATCTCATGCTCAAAGCATCTGCAACTTTGTTAGCAATCCATTAATATGCTTGATGACAAAAGTAAAATTATGCATGAATTCTACCCATTTGACATGTCTCTTGTTCAATTTATCTTGTTTGTTTATGAACTGCAAATCATGATTGTCAGTATATAAAATAAACTCCTTTGGCATGAGATAATATCTCCACTTTTTCAAAGCTTGAATTATAGCATAAAATTCCTTGTCATATGTCGAATACTTATTCTTAGCATCATTTTGTTTCTCACTTAAATAAGCAACATGCTTATCATCCTGACTTAAAAATATGCCAATGGCCACTCCACTTGCATCACATTTGAACTGAGGAACAAAGAAGATGATTCAGATGAGTCGACTGAATCAAAAGAAGAGGTGGAACTATTGGCCTCGGTTGTAAGGAGATCATAGCGAGTAAGAAAACCAGTTGAAGGGTATATTCCATCCAACTTTGATTCTTCATTTGTGTTAATTTCCACCGACGATGAGCCTAAGTCGGTCAGGGAGGCAGTTGAATTAGCAGAGGGAAAACTATGGAAGGACTCCATGGTCGAAGAGATGGAATCCTTGCACAAGAATGAGACATGGAACTTAGTCAAATTACCTAGTGGAAGAAATCTTGTCAGCAGCAAACAAGTATTCAAGAAGAAGATGAACACAATAGGTCAAGTCGAGAAATTCAAATCTTGACTAGTAGCGAAAGGATATTCCCAAGTCGAAGGAGTCGACTTCGGTTATATTTTTTCCCCTGTTGCAAAATTAACCTTCATTAGAGTACTAATGTCTCTGGTTGCAACATTTGATATGGAAATAGAACAGATGGATGTAAAGATAATGTTCCTACATGGGGACGTAGAAGAAAAATCTACATGAAACAACCTAAAGGATTTGTAGTAAAGGGAAAGAAAGATTTGGTGTGCAAACTGAAAAGATCCCTTTATGGTCTAAATAAATCAACAAGAATGTGGTACCAAAAGTTTGACACATACATCATTAGTTTGGGGTTTGTGAGAAGCAAATTTGATCACCAGATATATTCCAAAGAAGAAGGTGGGCATTTCGTATATGTAGCATTGTATGTCAATGACATATTGTTGATTGGAAACAACATGAACACAATAAAGGAGGTGAAGAAGCAACTATCCTCCAAGTTAGACATGAAATATCTCATTGCAACGAGATTTATTCTGGGAATGGAGATCAAAAGAGATGGAGCAACTAGAAAGCTCTAGTTGAACCATAAGAAGTATATTGAAACATTTCAACATGCAGGATTACAAACCTATGAAGATGCCAATTCTTGTGGGAGCAAGGCTAACTATTGAACAATGTCCAGGGACACAGAAGGAAATAGAGGACATGGCACGTGTTCCCTATGCAAGTGTTTTTGGTAGTCTAATGTATGTGATGGTTTTCACTCAACCATACATTTCCCATGCAATGGGAATGTTGAGTAGATACATGTTGACACCTGGGAAGGAGCACTGGACAATTGTCAAGAGAATATTCAGGTATTTGTGTGGCACAAAATACTATGCTATATGCTACCAAGGAAAACCTGGAGGTGATAGTGAATTAAATGTACATGGCTTTTTCAATTCTGACTGGGTTGAATCTTTGGATTGACCAAGCTTGACCAGTGGATATGTGTTCAAGATGTTCGGTAGAGCAACCAGCTGGATGAGTAAGTGATAAGCGGTTGTAGCCTTGTCAACAACAGAAGTTGAATACATGGAAACCACTCATGGAAGTAAAGAAGCAATATGGCTACAAGGGCTATGTTTAGGAATCATGTTTGAGAAGAAAGTTATGAAGATAAATTGTGACATTCAAAGCGCAATATTTCTAGCAAAGAACCTAGCTTATCATTCTAAGACTAAGCATATTGATGTACAATACCATTTTGCAAGAGACATGGTGGAAAGAAACAAGGTGTTGCTGGAGAAAGCAGACATGTTGGAAAACATAACAGACTCTTTGAGCAAGTCTGTGAGTGTTGTGAATCTCTCTTGGTGCAGAGAGGCAATGGGAATTGCTGCCCTAGGTTTGTGAACGAGAGTGCAAAAATATCCCTTTTTTAGCAAAGAAAACAACAAGTGGGAGAATGTTGGGTTGTTATATTCTTTGTAGTGAAATTCTAGTCGAGGTGAATCGACTGACAGTCAATGTCGAAAGAATCGACAACAAGACGAAGGTCAAGGTGGCTCGATTGAGTAAAGTCAAATTCTAATATATTGACGACAAGTCAAAGGTCGAAGTGGTTCGACTGGATAAAGTGGAAGTCAAAGATATCGAAAGCAAGTTGAAAGTTGATTTTTTTCAACCAGGTAAAGTTGAAGTCAAAGATATCAACAACAAGTCGAAGAGGTCAACTGACAAGAGGTCAACAGCCGAGTGTGTGGAAACTGACTGAAGATCGAATGAAGGTCGACTGGTAGTCAACTAGCAATCCCAATTGGTAGTCGACTGTAACAAAATCCTAAGATTCACAGGATTTGTAGCCAATGATTTGTGTGGATATGTAACCATTTTTGGGCACTTTTCTTTAGGGTTTTACCTAAGGTAAATCCTATAAAAAAGGTGTGCTTTAATGTTGTAAAATCTAATCACTAATCAATAATCATAGAGGTTGTTGGTCATGCAGATGTAAGTTGAATTGGCTACAAGGTTGTTCTTCGGTAAAGCAAGAAGGCATGATGTCGATTTTGTCTTAGGTGTAGAGAAAGGTTAGGCATGTACCCTTTTATTTTGAATAAACAAGACAACAAGAGAGAAGAATTCTCAAGGAATGTTGGTTTTCCCATTTGGGTTTCCAAGGTAAAATCTTTGTGTACTGTGTGTTTGCTTTGTCATTTACTTTCTTGTTTAAATCTTTCTTATTCTCTTCTACTAGGTTTAGTGTGGAAGTGTTCCTCATTTCCTAACATAATTGAGAATCTACTAGGATTTGTAGTTGTAAATCGATTGTAGGAAAGGACCAACAATTAGAGGGTTTCAAAGTTTTATTTTCAGATTTGAGAGTTTGTGCAATAGATCTTAGAGATGGCATCAACGTGCTTCAAATTTGAGGAAAGATTGGATGGTGCCTTGAATTTATTATCATGGAAGGTGAGGTTTATACTCTTACTATAAGATAATGATCTTTGGGATATTATAAAGAGCGTTGTGACTTTGCCTACAGATCCATAACAGTCCATAGCTCACAACAAGAGGGAAGTGAAAGCCAAGTGGATGATATTGGATGCCATAAAGGATCATTTGATCCCTCATGTATCCAAGAAGAAGACAACAAAGGAGATGTTTGATGCCCTAGTGAGTCTCTACCAAAGTCAAAACATAAACATGAACATGGTATTGTGGAACAAACTTGGATCCATAATGATGATCAGATCAAACATAATCATCGATTACCTTATGAAGATCACACAAATTCATAATCAACTTGCAGCAGTTGGAGAGAAGATTGAAGATGAAGAGTTAGTGAACATGGCACTGAATGGATTCCTAGTTTCATGGGAACGATTTTTCAAAGGTGTCTATGCTTGGGAAAACCTTCCCAACTTTGAGAGGCTTTGGAATGGCTGTATCCAAGAGGAGACTTTGATGGAGTCAAAGGATGACAAGGAGGATGGTGAAGAGAACCTAGCTCTATTTGGTTAATCAAATAAGGGCAGAGTTAAAGGACCGAGAAAGGGTAAGAGAAAGTGAGAGGAGTCAACCTCATAGCGAGGAAAGAAGGACTTGAGTAAAATCAAGTGCTTTAGTTGTCATAAGTACGATCATTATCCATCATAGTGTCCAAATAAGAAGAGTAAAGGGGAGAAACAGTAGAAGCATATAACAACCTCTGTAGAAACTCAGATGAATGAGTTTGCTACCAAGTTCAAGAAGGATTTCTTGTTGGTATATTTCCTTTATACTAGAACAATTCCAAGTAATGTGTGGTATGTGGACAGTGGGGCACCTCGACATATGACATCAACCTGACAATTTTTTTCTAGTCCGAAGAAGCAAGACTTAGGATTATAGGTTGAGCTTGGTGATGATGCCAAGTACCTAGTAGTAGGAGTTGGTACTATTCCATTCCAACTTTAGTTAGGCAATTATTTAGATTTTGATGATGTCTTGTTTGTACCAGGGCTCATTAAGAACTTGCTTTTAGTTCTAGTTATTGAAGATAAGGGCTTTGCAGTGGAGTTCAAGAACTAGCAAGTCCTCATCAGATAGAAAGAATCTAGCCTAGATACAACTCAAGTAATAGGGGTTAGAGAAGGTAAGTTCTACAGTTTGTAGGGAAAACCTACTCGAGCCTTGGTGCATGACAGTGACAACTTGTGCAAGCTGTGGCACAAGAGGATGGGGCACCTACATCACAAGGCATTTCCTATTCTCAGGGATATATTCATAGGTATTCTAGAGTTAAGAGTTTAGAAACACGGTGTATGTAGAGGGTGCACGCTTGGAAATCATGCCAAGGTTTCTTTCCCAAGCAACAATCATAGGTATAAGGGGATTCTAGACCTAGTGATAAAGGATAAGGAACATGAAGCTCCGAAGGTTGAGCTAGGATTACTAGTGATTTCTAGAGAAATACATCAACGTTTAGGTAGAGAAGGGGAGACAATATCCCTTTGCACTTCTATTAGGATACCTTGATGGTTTAGTCATACATTGAGGGATGCCCAGGAGCATGTTGAGACTCCTAGGAGCACATTCAGGGAGATCATATATCCAAAGAAGTTTTCAAACTATATGGCATTGATGAGAAGCATTCTAGATTTCGAACCTTCCAATTTTCAAAAGGAAGCATACTAGCGGGTATGGCGGGGTGCCACGGTGGAGGAGCACACCTCCACCATGAATAATGATTTTTGGAACATAGTTCCAATACTAGAGGGGAAGTCAATTATGAGTTCTAGATTACTCTATAAGATCAATCATGTTGTAGATGACATGATCGAGAAGTTCAAATCAAGGTTTTTGGTGAGAGGGTACTCCCAAAGAGAGGGAGTGGACTACGAGGAGACTTTTGTTGTAGTTTCCAGGTACAAAGAATATCCTTGAGGCTTTGAAGTAAATGGAAAGGAGTCCCATGTATTTTTTTGCAGTGAACACCTTCATAGTGGAGCCTGTTGGAAGATTGGTTGTTGTCATTGATGTCAACCCTAGTCATGGGTTTTGGACCGCAAGATTGATGAAGGTATTTGGACATGAAGGACAATGCACATGCAAATACAAAACCAATGGATGGATAGTATAAATCATGTTGTTTCCGGTGGTATGTGTCATGCCACGTGGATCCTCATGGTTGAGGAGAAATGAATTTTTGAAGATGACAAAGTGAATTGAAGAAGGAAGTACATGTAGGCCCTGAAGATAATTAAAGAACAAAATTACAAAATAAGAAAGTGTCAGGTCGGCCCTAATGTTAAAAGGAAGTGACATAAATGGTATAAATAAATATCATTATACATTCATTTCATACACAAGTCGAATTTCAGAGGAAATCAGAAGTAAAGAAGGCCGGATTTCAAGAGAGGATGAAGTCTTTTGGTGATGTGTTTTAAGGTATGTTATTTTCAGGTCATCTTACCATTTTATCTATAACGTTTTTTCTAGAACGATTCAAATGGTGAAATTGCTATGGTATTGAGAAGACATATCAAGGTGCCTATGGTAAAAAATTCATCTCTTTATTTTCTATAATTATGAAGATACACTCTGTGGAAGATAGGGTTTTTTACCAACCCTGTAGCTAGTCAATAAACATGTGTTCCAGTTAAAATAGCCATAAATTCTTCATAGAGAATCCAAATGAAGTGGGACAAATTTCATTGGAAATCATATGGACTACAGTTTCTTGTGTGCGAGTTTCAGAATCTGATGTTAAATATTGAGCACGAGGAATTTTGTACAAGTTTGGTCTCCTAAATAAACTAGAATTGAACAAAGTCTACCATTCTCTCTATAACTTCTTTTTGGGTGGAAGGAAGGGGCCAGGATGGAGACTTAAATCCTCTCTTGATATTGGAGGATTGTATCTTCCTCTTGGAGGTTTATCCCTCCCTTTATATTTGGAAGCTGTAGCTACCTTTGGAAGTCATTACTTCCCTTGAACAATAACTATTGATTGTTTCTCATATATTGTGCATGGTGTA
>ML793261.1:281225-301161 GCA_009831015.1 Picea engelmannii | reverse complement strand
GACATAAATGGTATAAATAAATATCATTATACATTCATTTGATACACAAGTCAAATTTTAGAGGAAATCAGAAGTAAAAAAGGCCGGATTTCAAGGGAGGATGAAGTCTTTTGGTGATGTGTTCTAAGGTATGTTATTTTCAGGTCATCTTACCATTTTTGCTATAACTTTTTTCTAGAACGATTCAGATGGTGAAATTTCTATGGTATTGAGAATACATATCAAGGTACCTATGGTGAAAGTTTGAGCTCTTTATTTTATCTAATTATGAAGATACACTCTGTGGAAGATAGGGTTTTTGACCAGTCCTGAAGCTAGTCAATAAAGAGGTGTTCCAGGTAAAACAGTCATAACGTATTCATAGAGAATCCAAATGATGTGGGACAAATTTCATTGGAAAGAGTGTGGAATTTAGTTTATTTTGTGCGAGTTTCAAAATCTGATGTTAAATATTGAGCACGGGGCATTCTGTACAAGTTAGGTCTCCTGAATAAACCATAATTAAACAAAGTCTACCATTCTCTCTATAACTTATTTTTGGGTGGAAGGAAGGGGCAAGTATGGACAGTTAAATCCTCTCTTGATATTGGAGGATTGTATCTTCCTCTTGGAGGTTTATCCCTCCCTTTACATTTGGAATTTGTACCTACCTTTGGAAGTCATTACTTCCCTTGAACAATAACTATTGATTATTTCTCATATAGTGTGCATGGTGTATTGTGGTGTATTGGTGTAACTGTTATACTATAGTTCATTGCTCATTGGATATAGTTGAATGATTTAAGTATAAGTTGAATTCTTTTTTAAATTGTACTTGATACTGATTCACCCCCCTCTCAGTATCAATAGAGCCAAGGTAGGGGCATTTGGTAGCAGTAAAACATGTGCTCAAGTATTTGAGGGGCACAATGGGGTATGGTCTAAGATATCTTGGAGACGGTGAAGTGAAGTTGCAAGTGTATACATACTAAGAGTGGACAAACAGTGCAACAAACATGAAGAGCACCTTAGGGTGTCGCTTTAGCTTGGGATCAACGAAAATGTCTTGGTTTAACAGGAAGCATAATTTCTTGGCACTTAGGTTAGTAGAGAGCAGAGATCACTTCATACGAGACAAGATTCAAAAGGGAGCAGCGAATCTTTAGTGTATTCCAATGGATCAACATGTAGTTGATATTCTAACCAAACCCTTAGCAAGAGGGAAGTTTGAGACATTCAAATACAAACTTGGATTTGTGTAGAATTCATTCCTCGCTAAGAGGGAGTGTTGAGAATTATAGCTCAGACAAAAAATAGTTCGAGATATTTTCGAAAAGCAATTCTATTTTTGAAAAAATTATTCTATTTTGTAATTCACTTTAGTTGAAAAGTGAAAGTCTTACTTTTAGTTGTTGAATCTAAAAAATGTATTTCATGTATGCATGACTTATACTAGGATTAATATGAAAAATTTATTAAGGTTTTGGTCTCAACTAAAATGATAAAGACAGGTCAATATAGAGGGTTCAAACACACAAGTGTCAAGAACACTCTAGCAGTTGAGCAGGTTGAGCAATAGAGAGAGGGAGTGAGAGGAGGCAGGCAGGAAAGAGACATTTCAAGGCAACATGCAGTCTCTTACAACGATCTACATAGTTCCATACAAAACTTCGTACTTTCAATAATGTATAGTCGTACATATAGGTTAGTACGGTGGTATAGACAAGCCGTATAGGCTGTCCTTCAGACCGTACAACATTTTTTTGTTGTTTCTGGGGTTTTCCAGCAGCTGTACCTTTCAATCGGGTTGTAAAAGCTTAATTTTGAGGTGTTTTTTGGTACCGTGAAAAATAGATTTGAAGGGATAATTATTGATGTCTGTGTGAAATTATTTTTTATGCTTCCTTTATTTGATCTCCAACTATTGTGTGATTAATGCTATGGTTTGAAATAGTGTTATCAAAATCATTGGGAACCATTGGAACCAACTGATCTGATTAGTTTTGGGGGAAATCCAATTTGACCAACCTTCTTGAGTTGTTTTTGGTCGGTTCCATACGACGCGTCTTGGACCCATAGAATTCAAATTAAAAAATAAAATATCAATTGTTTAATAGAAGGGGGAGGGGGACCTATTATGGCCTAACCTTAGGGTAATGATAATGTTAAATTCCTAAAGTAAAATTGGCATTCTATTTTATCTTGAAAGATAAAGAAGAATGTTACTTTTACTTAAATTTTTAATATTGCCATTAATTGTTTTAGGATGATTGAGAGTGGTTCCCACCTCATTAGACTTCATATGGAGAAAGTAGAATTTCAGGTCCCATTTAAAATTCAATAGACTCAACAGTTTTTACGATTTCAAGATTGGTAGGATCACAACATTTCCACTGGATTCTATCATGTATGAGGGTATGAAACTTACATTTAATCAAGAGCACCAATCCCTCTGTGTACCTCGATGTTGGTGGCATTGATTATTGAACTCTTCTGCCATGACCCTAGTAAAAATGTACCCTTCACTCAAGTAAAATAACTTATTAGGAATGTTAATATTTTTTTATCTTATTTTAATGCTTAGAGGGTGATACTGATGATGATGATTTTAATATGGGTAATGATCTTGATGATATTTAGTTATTTGTTGTATCATGATTTTTTTGGACTCTAGAGGCTATTTAGAGCCTTGTTGATGGTGTATTTTGGTATAGATATGGATTGCACTAGGTGTTATTCTAGTTATATGCACTCTTAATTTCTATATAAATGAGAAAGTTTTCATATTTGTGTATAAATGGTTTGGATTCATATGGATGCACATGAATATATATGTTTTTTTTTTTTAAATTTGAATGTTTTATGTATTTTTTGGTCGATTGGTTTTTTTGTCTGTTTTTTTCACGGTTTAGGTCCACTCCACATTTTGGGGGTTTCTTATCTCTCAGATCCTTCCTAGAGGAAAAGTATCAACCTCTCCAAGGGGAAAACCTAAGGAGACGAACAACTAGACCACTCACTATCACCTCAACGACGTTGCCTCTGCACTTCTAGGCTAGGGTCACTAACTTGACGGGGGAATCTCATATGTCAAACTGAGTCCTATTGATGTAAATAAGGAAGGATGAGGACAAGGATTGGCACTTATCTGATCTTAACTTCTATAAATGTATGATTCACTGAAACAAGAGAAGATAATACCAGATAACAGTCATTCACAATTTATCATTCATAACAACCCAAAAGACAAACAATGAATTGTCTTTTAGCTACTTCATATGAAAATAAGTTCATTCATTAAGTGTCATTATTCCATGGCCATTCAAGTGCTTATGAAACAAATATGTTATAGGCAAGACCCAAAAAATATAGAAAAAAAGTCTTTATTCAAAGGTGTGTCATACGCTACAACCCTCAGATATACTTGTAGGTTTGGACACCCACGGTACGAGAGAGTAATCTTCCCGAATGTTGTTTTTGGTGCATTGTCATAGTTTGACAACCGAATGGATGGTTTCAGGATACCTAAAGGAACTTCTAATATCCTTGAAGGTATGTGGAAGTGACACTCTGAGTTCAAGTGATGTCTAATGCAATATGGTTGAATTTTCACTATGCTAGGCTCAAGCATGAGGTTTATTTCATTTTGGTCATGTACTTGAACCATAAACAAACACAACTACACCATTCACAATTTCTGCAATAACCAAGATCACAAGAAGAAATACCATGCACAAGAACACAGAAATATCCTGGGAAACCCTTCTCAACAAGGGAAGAAAACCCAACAATCCTTTGTTATATTCTCAAGAGAAAGACCTCCCACACCATAGACCTAGCACACAAAAGGGTGCTCTCCAAAACCAAGAAGCTAGTGCCCAAGAGAGGTGCAGACTTCAGCCCTAGAATATGTACTTACTGAAATTTCCAAAATCATATGTGTGTTGTGTTTCTTCAATGGGGAAATCACCTTTATTTATACTGGACTAGACACATCAAAAGTGGTGTCTATTGGCATAATGGGGCCGACCTCAATAATTCAAAATATAATTAATAATTACAATATTAATTATCTTTTACATTAATTATCTTTCACTTTATGGTGGCGCCGACCTGTACCCTTTACATCACAATTAGGGTTACAGGTAAATCTTACTCTTAGACAATATGGCAATGGATCTCACACACCCACTAGTTCTCAGCCACTAGGGGCACATCCACCTATGCTCAGCCACAGGGACGTCCTACTCAACAGATCTCTATCTCTCACAGGATAATCATCTGGGCACACACCCACTAGTGCTCATCCACTAGGGGAACATCCACCTGTGCTCAGCCATAGGGATGTCCTACTCAACATATATCTATCTCACTGAGTCTCTTAGGAGAATCATTTGGAGTACCACGTCGTCTCAACTCTCTACACAGAAGAGAACAATACACCCATCACATGGGAACCTTCACCCCTCATAGGGGTATACACATCATTTCATCTCAAATGAAACACCCATATCATGGGCATTTTCCCCACACAGGGCACACAACATTCCATCTCAGTCTCAGAGAGGAACAACACACCCATCTCATGGGAACACCCAAATCATGGGGTCTCTCACATGCCGACTCACTCAGTCTGTGTCCTAGAGGATGTCTCACGAAGCTGTAATCATCAACACTCTCTCTCAGGTAGGGAGGAATTCTCCATTAGGCCAAGTCTCTCATGGAAGTACTTGAACTTTGTCTTGGAAAGCGGTTTGGTGAATATATATGCAATCTGCTCATGTGTAGGAAGGTACTGCACGTGTACTTCTTTCCTCTACACCATGTCTATGATATAATGATATTTTATCTCAAAGTGTTTCGATCTATCATGAAACACAGGGTTCTCAGAGAGCTTCACATGTCTATGGTGATCACAATGAATAATGGTAGGATTCGTCTTGTTATCCCCCACTTTTATGGATAACTAGGAGATCATGTCTCGAAGCCCACAAGTGTTAGACATGGAGTATCGAGACCTAGATTGACTTTAGCATAGCCCTGGAGGGCCCATCTTTTCTTCCTTTCAACGCCTCTATCTTGTCAGCAACAATAACATCCATCACCATCGTCTTGGTCTTCTGTCAGAGATGGTTCTTGCTCCATGAGGTAATGAGTCTGGGTATCATGGTATGTGTCACTTTGATCATCAAAACCCTTGAATATCTGCATTTGATTCCTTTTGTTTCTAACAAATGCTTGGATCTTATACTTGCCCACTTGACCATGTCTGGGGGGATTGACATGATGCCCTAGTAAGCCTGTATCCGTAGGTTTTGGTTTGCCACTAGAGGCATTTATGAAAATCCATCGTCTGTTCCCATCATAGCACCACTTTTTCATCTTTCTTCCCACTCATCTGCCCCATTACACTTGTCTAGGAATTGGGTTGACCTATTTTTAGGATTGCACCTTATCTCATGGGAAGAAGGGGATAAAGGCCCAGAAGGTAAAAGCAAGCTGGAAAAAGGTAAAAGCCTAAGAATAAAACCTTAAGATGCTTCACCCAGGGATCCCCAAGAAAGCAATAAAAGGATTCTCATCATGAAACAAGAGGGACCCATAAAAATAATAAAACAAGACCTAGTCAGAGGATAGGGGATCTCATCACAAGCCAACCTATTAGGTCCATGGGTACCTAGCAGTATGACATTACCACCTGCTGGTTACCACGCCAGGGTAGTGACTCTTGGTTGCATGGCCAAGGGAAAGGGGGTCTCATCACGAGCCAACCTTCTCATTTCTGCAAAATTACTTGTGGGTAATGATGTCACCACGCCAGGGCAGTGTCCCCTAATTAGCCTCTTGAAGAAAAAATAAATAAAAAATAAAAGAATAAGGAGTAAAGAATAAAGGCATGAATGGGCTTGGAAAAATTTACATCCATGACAGGTGCAAATTTCCTTCGACAAAGGCACCTACATGTAAAGATTTTCATCCTCTGCTCTCACTGCACCCACTTTCTTGGACATCCCTTTTCCACATCACCCACTTACATGGCTCAGATGAGGTCTCTTCCGGAAACTTTCCTCTTCCAATGGACACTAGCCCAATAGGACACTCTGTCATTTTCTCCAAACTTATATTGTAGTCTTCTGTAATGTCTTTGAGATTTTAAATGAGGTATTAGGGATTTTATGCACATGTTTAATAATATTGATGATGAGATGTGATTGACATTTCTATGATCCCTGTGACTTATGAGCCCATGGAGGGCATAGATTTTGATGTGCAGGATCATGCCCGACGGACAGGTACCATTTTGGACCAACACACATGGGGATATGATCAGTTTGGACCTCCATGGGGCTAAAGATCCCACCAAATGGATGTTGGGACCCCATCAGAGGCTTTTCACCGGAGAAGAGCAGGACGTTCCACCAGAGGCACCCTGGCAGAGCTTGAACTAGGGGGGTTGTGCCCTCTCCATTGAAACATTGACCCTAAAGGCCCAGGACGTCACCCATGATGATCATAACGTCATCCAGCCTTGTGGACGTCTTGGGAGGAATATTTGGTAGTGTTGGCATGTGTGGCAGGTTGGAGAAGCCCAAGGAGGGCTAACGTTTTACTCTAGGATGTTGCATTTTCCCTAAAAGGGGAATGACATCTCTCTTTAGCTTGATTAGAGTTTAATTTTGAACATTTAATGTAAAACAATATGATTTTTAGTATTTTGGCCTTGTCGGCCTTTTTATGACCTAAAAGTGAAATTAGGTCATGGTACAATATAAATTGAGGGTTTTTACTCTCATTTTTTGATCATCTCTCACTCACTCATTAGTGAGGTCTGAAATTTGTGCTACACTTGGTGTTCTTGGATGAAATTGTGAGGCGCACTTGTTGAAGGAAGGCATTTTTGGAATTCTATTGGTATTTTTGGCATTTCTTGATGGAAGGTGTTACAACTAGGGTTTATTATGTTATTTCTTGGTGAAATGTAAGTAAATTTCTGCAAAAATTCTTAATTGAATGCTTGTATTGTTATTTCTTGCATATATTGTTATAAATTTTCTGAATAAACCCTAGGTGACAAGCACACATTATAGGTCCTTGTCTCATGTCCCCGTTAATATTTTCAGCCATTATTTGAATTGAGAAAGAGCCTAGCCTTAGCTACACTCTATTCCTCCTCTTCTTTTCTAGCTGTTTTAATTTTTTGAGATAAGAAGACGAAGACGCATCAAGGCCTAGTTCCCCTACACCTTGATGAGTCGATTTTCTAGGGTTTACTGGTAAATCCTTGCCATAGAAACACGTTTCCTGTAAAACCTCTTGTCTTAGTTTTATGCCACTTTCTGAGCTAGCCATTTTTTCCATTGACCTAATGAAGGAGGAGAGAGCACTGAGGCCTAGTTCCCCTACACCAAAGTGAGCCTCTTTCCCCTAGGGTTTTGACCTTGAGGCCTTGCCCTAGAAACACTTCAAGGTTTGACCCTCCCGTCCTTAGTCTTACTATCTTCCTCGATCCTTCAGTTTTTGCATCCTCCTTTTGACTCCATTTACCCTAGGAACACACTAATCTAAGACCTAGCTTGTGAGTACTATGATCAAAACAACTCTCAATACTTTGAATAAAACCCTAACTAATATAGCCCTAGCCTAAGACTAACCCTACTAACTAAATGTTTCCGTCATCTCTTGCTATTAACATCATTTGTGCAACTTTCGTCCTACTTGTGAGCAATTGAATGGTTATTTAAGGGCATTACTAGAATGAAGTATTGATTTTTACATTGAATGCCACATTTTCTTAGCATTTATTGAAGAAGTGACATTGTGTATCATTGTTATTTTATAAACATTGACTTCGTCAATATTTATTATTCAATTGCTTATATATCAGATAGTCATTGATTATACGAAGTACTAACCAAGTGAGTAAGATTGCATATATTTGTTTCTTGTTGCTTTGTCTCGGGCAGGCGCATCTCTTTTTTTTGTTATACTTCTCTTTATTGGCTGTTAGCTGGATTATCTGCTCAGTGGTGACTGGTGAGGGGTGAATTTACCTTTTAACTTATAATCCTTTGACTTCTCAAAACCCCAGGTCATCGGGGACGTCTCCCCTGGGCCTTACCTCCCTAAATAGAAAGAACCATCCTATCGAGGTGACATTGGGTGGGATTGGTTCAAGTTACGCCAGTTTTCCTCTCCATATCTATCTTGTATCCCTACTACAAACTATGTAATAACATTTTGGCATCGTTGCCGAGGAACACTGAGTTAAACCTTCCTCAAAGGCGACAATTTTCGATAAGCTTTGCCTTTAGAGTATTTATATTACAAACTTACCTAGCAACTCCACCTTGGTGTTTTCCCTTATCTTTTGATAGTTTCAAGAAAACTATTTGGCGACTGCCCAAACTACAAAGAGGTACAATAATCCTCCTTTATCTTTCAGAAGAAAGCCTCCCCAAAACTCTCCTATTGTAAAATCACTTTTTCGAGGGAGCCTTCCTTTGAAAACCATGTCTAGCTCTCGGACCACTACAATGAACCCACCTAACAACCAAATACAATGGTCATCTACTCTTTTCAAACCACTAGACATGTCAGCCATACTAGGCTACCCTAGGCAAATGCCACCCAAGTATGAAAAGTGGTTGCCTAAGTTTACCGATACTGATGCAATCAATGTCGAAGAGCACATGAGCAACTTTTGGGGATTTTTTCAGCTTCATCCCGTTAGTGATGATGATGAAGTCTTAGTCATGAAGTTGTTCTCCACTACCCTCCTTGATGCTTCAAGCCATTGGTACCTAAGCCTTCCTAATGGCGGTATTAAAACCATGGAAAAACTAGAAGAAAATTTTCTCAAGAGATGGAGTATCAAAGAAGACCCTAACATGCTTCTTACCAGGTTGAACTCCCTTTGGAAACATGAGAATGAATCTATTCGGGAATTCCATACTAGGTTTGAAACTTTGTTACAAAAGATCCCTGCAAGCCATCATCCAAACGGTGATTATCTTGTGCATATTTACACCAAGTATTTTACTGGCCAATTAGGGTATCTTCTCAGGGACAAAAACCCTCAATCAATCCAAGAAGATCAAGAGTTGGCCACTAATATCGAGGGCAACCTCCATTCATCTAAGATTGAGCCTTTCACAAATTCAAGGGGGGAAATGGACACTAAACCAAAGATAGTCCACAATACCGAGCCTACTTCAGACCTTTGCGCTAGTATGGAAAAATTACAAGCTTCCATGGATGGTATCATAAAAAATCAAGAACTAATGATGAGTAGAATTGTCAACTTGGAGAGATCCCAGAGCCAAGCACCTAGGGTCCTGTACAAAGGTCAATTTCAAAAGGGGAACCAATTCTATAAACCAAAGAATGAGCAAGAGGTTCCAAACACCTTAGCCCATACAAATGTTGTGGATGAAAACCCTTGGTGCTTGTAATGCAGTGAAGCACATTGGGAGCATGAATTTCCTTACAATAATGATGGCCATCAACAAGTAAACAATAAATTCCACGTCATGGAAGGACCTCAAATAAATATTACCATTGCAGAGCATCATGAGGGCATGAATGAAGCAGCCAGGTTGGCTAGAATGGCGGTAATAAACAACCTAGACTAGGAATCAAAAGAAAAATTGAAGAAACAGGAGTTCCAGGTGTATAGAATAAAGAAGTTGAACCAACCTACCCCTGACCAAACAAAACCACCAACTTTGGATGTACTTATTCCTAAAATGTCCAAAACTAAAAGGGTTAACTTGAACTTTGACTTTGAAGGGGCATTATCCAAGATGCATGTAACCATCCATTTGAAATAAGTCATCAAGGTGCCATCTACCAAAGAAAGATTTGACAACTTTTTCCAAGGATTAGATGGACACATGGACCCTTCTATCATGTTGCAAGCTGATCACTTCAGGGTCCAATACAATGAACATCCTCCCTTCTTCATGACCTTGATAATGAATAACAAGAGCCTCAACAAGTATATGTTGGATTCAAGGGCCGGTGCTAACATGATGTCCCTCAAGGTAAAATTCACACGACCTTTCAAAAATGTGTGTGCCTTTGAATCTAAAGCCATACCCACACATGGGGTGATTGAGAATGTCCAATTTTTCCTTAAAGAATACCCCGAGAAAATCATCCACATGAACATAGTGGTCGTAGACGTCCCAGATGTATGGGGGATGTTATTTTCTAGCAAGCTTGCCTCAAAGATGGGAGGTACTCTTGAGATGGACCTCACTTATGTGAATATACCCTTGAAGGATGGAACTATTGGTCGTCTCTCGAATGTGCCCATGACTACAACTCATGTGCAAGATCCTAACAGTCATGTCAAAGATGACAAAGCACATGACGAGATCATACAAACTCTTCATAAGTATTCTCCAGAAGATATGCCTTTTGCAACATAGGAAGACTTTGATCAGATTCAATGGCCCAAGAAAGAGGAATACCAACAACTCCTAGACAATCTCAAAAACAAGGAAGCCGAGACTGTGAAGATACTAAAAAAGGGAGAATATGATGTACATATTCGTCCGTCCCAGCAGGAAGTGTTTACAGCAGAATCCCACCCCCCCTCCCTCTGCACAATACACCAGAGTCGTTTAAGGGACAACCAAATACAAGATCAGGAAGTACAAGAAAGGGGACGTAGTGTGGATGTGGGATACCAGAAAGGTGAGCCAACCAATGTCAAAGGAAACGACCAATCATGGCTCAGACCTTTCAAAGTTGGAAGAGAATAAGTTGATGACTCTTACTACTTGTCCAATTTGGAAGGAAGAAGGCACCCATTACCAAGGTGGGGGACCTGACTTCACAGGTAAGTATAGGTAAGTAGGCATTTTTTTTGCATTCATGTATTATACCATTTGCATTGCATGTTAGTTTGCTTCACATTCACATTTATGATTGCTTTATTTCAATCTTATATATATGTGTATACTGGGGTAGAATTACCACCCCAATCAGTTACTGATATTGCTATTGAGATCAAGCAGGTAAACAGGCTATGCCAAAGATGTTGAGGTTCTCATGTGCTCTATGGTGAGCACATGTCCCCGAGTTGGAGCTATATGTTATACCCCACTTTTAGGGATAACTAGGAGATCATGTCTCAAGGCCCATAGGTCCTAGACATGGAGTACCGAGAGCCATATCAACTTTAGCATAGCCCTGGAGGGCCCATCTTTTCTTCCTTTCAGCGCCTCTATCTTGTCAACAACAACAACATCCATCACCATCGGCTTGGTCTTGTGTCAGAGATGGTTCTTGCTCCATGAGGTAATGAGTTCGGGTATCATGGTATGTGTCACTTTGATCATCAAAACCCTTGAATATGTGCATTCGATTCCTTTTGTTTCTAACGAATGCTTGGATATTATACTTTCCCACTTGACCATGTCTGGGGGGATTGACAGGATGCCCTAGTAAGCCCGTATCCATAGGTTTTGGTTTGCCACTGGGGGGATTTATGAAAATCCACTATCTGTTCCCATCATAGCACCACTTTTTCATCTTGCTTTCTGCTCATCTGCCATTACACTTGTCCGAGCACTGGGTTGACCTATTTTCAGGATTGCACCTTATCTCGTGGGAAGAAGGGGCTAAAGGCCCAGAAGGTAAAAGCAAGCTGGAAAAAGATAAAAGCCTAAGAATAAAACCTTGATATGCTTTGCCCATCGATCCCCGAGAAAGCAATAAAAGGCTTCTCAACAAGAAACAAGAGGGACTTGTAAAAATAATAAAACAAGACCTAGTCCGAGGATAGGGGGTCTCATCACGAGCCAACCTATTAGGTCCATGGGTACCTAGTAGTATGACATTACCACCAGCTGGTTACCATGCCAGGGTAGTGACTCTTGGTTGCATGGCCAAGCGAAAGGGGGTCTCATCACGAGCCAACCTTCTCATTTCTGTGAAATTACTTGTGGGTAACGTTGTCACCACTGGTCACCACGCCAGGGCAGTGTCCCCTTATTAGCCTCTTGAAGAAAAAAGCAATAAAAAATAAAAGAATAAAGAATAAAGAATAAAAGGCATGAATGGGCTTGGAAAAATTTGCATCCAAGACAGGTGCAGCTTGCATTCTACAAAGTCACCCATAGGTAAATATTTGCATCCTCTGATCTCACTGCACCCACTTTCAAACTTCCCTTTCCCGCATCACCCACTTACATGGCTCAGATGAGGTCTCTTCTGGAAACTTTTCTCTTCCAATGGACACTAGCCCAATAGGACACCCTGCCATTTTCTCCAAACTTATATTGCATTCTTGTGTAATGTATTTGAGATTTTAACTAAGGTATTAGAGATTTTAAGCACATGTTTAATAATATTGATGATGAGATGTGATTGAAATTGCTATGATCCCTGTGACTTATGACACTATGGAGGGCGTAGTTGTTGATGTGCAGGATCATTCCCATCGGTCAGGTACCATTTTGGATCGGTACACATAGGGAGATGATCAGTTTGGACCTCCATGGGGCTGAAGATCCCACCAGATGAATGCTGAGACCCCATCAGGGGGCAGAGATAGGACATAGATGGATCAGAGGCTTTTCACCGGAGAAGAGGAGGACGTTCCACCAGAGGCACCCTGGCAGATCTTGACATAAGGGGGTTGTGCCCTCTCCATTGGAACGTTGACCCTGAAGGCCCAGGACGTCACCCATGATGATCATGACATCATCCAACCTTGTGGACATATTGGGATGCATATTTGGCAGTGTTGGCACATGTGGCAGGTTGGAGAAGCCCAAGGAGGGCTAACATTTTACTCCAGGATGTTGCATTTGCCCTAGGAGGGGATAATGTCACCCTGAAAGGGGCATGACGTCTCTCTTTAGCTTGATCAGGGTTTAATTTTGGACATTTAATGTAAACAATATGATTTTTAGTATTTTGGCCTTGTCAACCTTTTTATGACCTAAAAGTGAAATTAGGTCATGGTACAATATAAATTGAGGGTTTTTACTCTCATTTTTTTATCATCTCTCACTCAGTCATTAGTGAGGTCTGAAATTTGCGCTACACTTGGTGTTCTTGGCTGAAATTGTGAGGAGTTCTTGTTGAAGGAAGGCATTTTTGGAATTCTATTGGCATTTTTGGCATTTCTTGATGGAAGGTGCTACAACTAGGGTTTGCTATGTTATTTCTTGGTGAAATGTAAGTAAATTTATGCAAAACTTCTTAATTGAATGGTTGTATTGTTATTTCTTGCATATATTGTTATAAATTTGTTGAATAAACCCTAGGTGACAAGCACACATTGTAGGTCCTTGTCTCATGTCCCCGTTAAGATTTTTATCCATTATTTGAAGAGAGAAAGAGCCTAGCCTTAGCTACACTCTATTCCTCCTCTTCTTTGCTAGCTATTTTACTTTTTTGAGCTAAGAAGAAGAAGATGCATCAGGTCCTAGTTCCCATACACCTTGATGAGTTGATTTTCTAGGGTTTGCTGGTAAAGCCTTGCCATAGCAACATGTTGCCTGTAGAACCTCTTGTCTTAGTTTTATGCCACTTTCTGAGCTAGCCATTTTTTCCATTGACCTAAGGAAGGAGGAGAGAGAACTAAGGCCTAGTTCCCCTACACCAAAGTGAGACTATCTCCCCTAGGGTTTTGACCTTGAGGCCTTACCATAGCAACACTTCAAGGCTTGGCCCTCCCGTCCTTAGTCTTACTATCTTCCTCGATCCTTCATTTTCTGCATCCTCCTTTTGACTCCATTTACCCTAGGAACGCATTGATCTAAGACCTAGCTTGTGAGTAATATGATCAAAACAACTCTCAATACTTTGAATAAAACCCTAACTACTCTAACCCTAGCCTAAGACTAACCCTACTAACTAAATGTTTCTGTCATCTCTTGCTATTAACATCATTTGTGCATCTATTGTTAATGTTTAAGCCATTATTATAGATGTTTTCATTTCATTAGATAACAATAGCATAATCCAAGATCACTGAGAAATACACAATCACAAGAGACACAACATTTATCCTGGGAAACCCTCTAGGGGAAGAAAACCCAGCAAAACCTTCCTTAATATAGATAGCCAATACAATTCCAAGAGATCTCTTATGCTAATATAGAAAGTCCTCTCCTAGATATGTGCCACTCTCTCTCTCCTTTGTCGGTAACAGATCAGAACTTGTCTCTCAAACTGAGCAAGTTAGTTGTATCTAAGTGAGGCACTAGCCTCCTTTATTTATACAAGTCTGGCACGTGTGAAGTGTCTCTTCACTGGCAGGGTCGACTTCTCAAACTGGGTGGGTAAACCCACCTTTATTATATTTCTAGGTCTCTTTAATAACTACTGGGGCTGACTTCTTATTCTGCCTATTACAATTGTCTTTTGACCAATCCGCAAAAGGGAATTTGGTCCTTTTACAATATCCAACATGATCAATCCACAATGGGGATTGATCCTATGAATAATATATCAATAATAATAAGAATACTCTTTGCAATTACATTATTTCAACACTCGCCCTTAACAAGAAGGGTATTCTTCAGCAGCATCATGCGAGAGAGAGAGGACAACATCATCAACAACATCAAGTGGGAGGACAACATCATCAATATCATCTTGGCTGGCGTATCTATAAATCATCGGAATTTTTCTTCATCAGAAGCATCGTCATTCTCAAAGGAATGCCATCATCATCTACATCAATATGTATTAGTATAAAAACTAATACATCATCATCATCACAACACAAGGTTGGCTCATCATAATAAAAAACTGGCTTTATGTCATAGTTGTCAAGCTGGAAGCTTAGTACTTGTCTCATCTCAATGTCTTTCTTTACGTCACAACACTCAAGATGGAAGCAAGATACTAGACTGGATTTACGTCACAGCTATCAAGCTGGAAGCACAGTACTAGTCTCATCTCATCATCTTGCTTTACGTCACAGCACTCAAGCTGGAAGCAAGATACTCGTCCTTCTTTATGTCACAACCATCTAGTCAGAAGCAGGATACTAGACTAGATTTACATCACAAATGTCCAGCCGGAAGCTCAGTGCTAGTCTCATCATATCATCTTTCTTTACATCACAACCATCAGGTCAAAATCAAGGATTGTCTCATCTTTCTTTACGTCACAACCATAGGGTCAAAAACAAGGATTGTATCATCTTGCTTTACGTCTGACAACTCGGTCAGAAGAAAGGAACACCTCATCTTGCTTTACATATGACAACTTAGTCAGAAGCAAGGAACATCTCTTCTTGCTTTACGTCTGACAACTAGGTTAGAAGCAAGGAATATCTCATCTTTCTTTATGTCTGACAACTAGGTCAGAAGCAAGGAACATCTCATCTAGCTTTATGTCTGACAACTCGATCAGAAGCACGGAACATCTCATCTTGCTTTACGTATGACAACTAGGTCAGAAGCAAGGAACACATCTCATCTTGCTTTACGTCTGACAACTAGGTCAAAAGCAAGGAACATCTCATCTTTCTTTACATTTGACAACTAGGTCAGAAGCAAGGAACATCACATCTTGCTTTACGTCTGAAAACTAGGTCAGAAGCAAGGAACACATCTCAGCTTGCTTTACGTCTGACAAATGGGTCAGAAGCAAGGTACACATCCTGCTTTACGTCACAACCATAAGGTCAGAATCAAGGAATATCTCATCACAGCAGCTACTCCCCCTTTCGAGGAAGGTCCTTTCGGACTATGCCAAGCTTATCTCGAAAGTACTCAAACTTCACACGAGATAGGGGCTTGGTCAACACGTCAGCAACATGTTCATTCATGCTAATGTACTGGAGATTTAAGGCTTCTCTCTGTACCATGTCATGGATATAATGATAACGGATCTCTATGTGCTTCGACCTGTCGTGGAATACAGGATTCTTTGTCATCTTTATGCAGCTCTGGTTGTCACATAGAATCAAGGTTGCTCTCATCTCTAAGTCAAATAGGTCGATCGGCAACTTTCGAAGCCATATAGCTTCGCATCTGGAAAAACATGCAGCAATGTATTCTGCTTCCACTGTGCTGAGAGCAATACTCAATTGCTTCCTACTCTGCCATGAGATCATAGCTGATCCCAAACTGAAACAACATCCTAAAGTGATTTTCATGTTAGAAACACTTCCTGCTCAATCTGCATCAGTATATCCACTCAATGTGAAATTATGATCTCCATCATAGATGAGACCATAATCTATTGTACCTTTAAGGTACCTCATCACATGTTTTGCAGCCACTAGGAGAACATGTCTGGGTTCTACCAGAAACTGACTCAAGGTGTTCACAGCAAAACAAATGTCTGGTCTGGTGTTCATCAGGTACAACAACAATCCAATAATCTGTCTGTACAGTGTGGCATCAATCAATTCTGATGAGTATCAACCAGTAGTTCAGCTTCGCTTCCATGGGTGTATTCATGGGCTTGCATTCCAACATGTCTAATCTCTTCAAGATTTCGACTATATACTTCCCTTGGTTAAGGAAGATCCTCTTAGGACTCTGCCATACCTCAAAACCTAAGAAATAATGCATTAGGCCAAGGTCTTTCATTTCAAATTTCGAGGCAAGTCTCTTTTTACATTCAGTGATGAGCTTTTCTTCTCCAGTTAAGAATAAGTCATCCACATATAGAAGTAAGATTACCAGCTCATTGTTCATAATTTTGAAGTAGAGATTTGAGTCTGCTTTACTCTTGGTAAAGCCTAAGCTCGTCAAGAAACTCTCTATACGGCCATACCAAGCTCTAGGAGCTTGCTTCAATCCATATAAGGCTTTCTTCAATCTGTAGACATGAGACTTCCTGTTTTCAACCTCAAATCCTTGAGGTTGCTCGATATACACTTCCTCTTTGATAACAACATTTAGGAAAGTTGTATTCACGTCCATCTGGTGCAACTTCCACTTCATCTTAGCTGCAAGAGCTATGATGGTTCTGATCGAAGTGTATCTTGCCACAGGAGCGAATGTCTCTTCATAGTCAATGCCTTCCTTCTTGGAAAAGCCACGAGTGACAAATCTTTCTTTATACTTCTCAATACTTCCATCAGCAGCATGTTTTATTTTGAAGAGACATCTGGAGGATACCACATCTTTATTCTTTGGTCTGGGAACTATTTCCCATACTTTGTTCTTCATTATGGATTGGTATTCCTCTGTCATGGCATCTGCCCATTCTTTCCTTTGAATGGATTCTTCAAAATAGGTAGCCTCCACTTCTAGGAGGTCACACATCAAAGCCGCATAACTGGAGAATGGCTTTGGTCTTTTCACTTGTCTCATGGTTCCTTCGGGAACACCGTACTTCTCTCCATCTTGAATAATCTCTCTAGCCCAGACTGGCTTTCTTTTATGGAGGATCGTCATCTGAGGAGGTTCTTGCACTTCTACTATATCATGGTCTTCTAGAAGTTCCTCATCAAGGGAAGTTACGACTTCCCTCACTGGTTCTGCAGCTCTGGGAACCTCCCTCATTGCAGTATTGGGGATTATGGGTTCCTCTTCATATACCTCTTCAAGCTGGCACAGTTTATATTTCTTGAGCATTTCACCTTCATCAAAGGTCCCATCCCTGCTGATATCAATTTGATGTTGACCTGGTATATGGATTCTGAAGGCCTTGGAGACCTCACAGTATCCCACAAATATTCCCTTCTTTCTTGAAGGGTCCAGCTTGTTTCTCTTTTCTTTAGGTATATGAATAAACACTGGACAACCAAATATTTTGAGATGGCTTACCTTTGGCTTATTTTCGATGAACATCTCTTTTGGTGTCTTGAGCCCAAGTGCACTATGGGATAATCAGTTCTACACATAAACATCTGTCATTGCTACTTCTGCCCATAAGCACATAGGAAGATCTTGATCATGGATCATAGTCTTCACAACTTCTAGTATGGTTTTGTTCTTCCATTCAGCTACACTGTTTTGTTGGGGATCTTGATCCCAACATCTTTGTAGAAGTTCACAAACTCTTTTGAGGTATTCTCCTCCATTATCTGACCTGAGTATCGTAATCTTCCTTACATAAAGGTTCTCTATCAAGGCTTTGAATTCCTTGAACTTGTTGAACACTTCAAATATATCCAGGTCTTATGAGAATAATCATCAATGAATGATACATAGTATACATACCCACTAATGGAGGATGATGGCATTGGGTCACACATATCTGAATGAATGAGTTCTATGACTCCTTTTGTCTTGTTGTCCCTCTTCGAAAACGGGTTCTTGATGTTCTTCCCTTGTGCACATCCATTGCATACGCCTTCATGGTCACCTTTGATTTTTGGTAAACCTGTGACTGCTTTGCATATGTATGGTAGCGCCTTGATGTGAGCTAATCTTCTATGACAAAGTTCACATGGATTCTTTAATGGCGTGGGTCATGGCAGCTTCTAAGTGACCCTTTAGCTTATGCAAGCCACCTTCTTCTTTTCCAATGATGATTGCTTCATTTATGATCTTTCCTTTAGCACGTTGCCTTCTACAACCTTTGTTATAGCTTCTTCATGTGACCTGGAGCAAGGTCAACAAAACAACAAGAAAAAATAATATCCTTCTGATAATATAAAGCAATGGCACGAACAATCATCACAGTAGCTCCTTTAGAGATATCACTTATAATTTATCTGAAGCAAGGATTAAAGGTAAGTAATACAATACGAAATGAGTTCAACACTCTCATAGTGTTGTGACCAAGAATTCTTCCATGGCAACCTGGAACTAACACATGAGGTTTCTCCTAGAGGAGGTGTTAGTTGTATGAGACAAATTATTTACCTCTATATGCTCACATGCTATCAAGTATAATACTTTACGATGACTGCTATCTCAACTATAGTCATCAGCTTGTCATGTGTACTTTTTAATCTTGATTAATCAAACCTGGAGCCTTGTCCTTAGGAATGAGTGCTTTCTTTTCTTCCAAGTCTCCTTCACTCAAGATGACGAGTTCTTTCTTCAACCTGTCTGTTGTACTAAGACAATACACTATCTTGATAGAAGGTTAGGTTAGAGGATAAGCTCTATGATCAACTTTTAATCCTTCTAATAATTTGATCATAGCTTCAACATGCAACACTAATCAAGATAATGTCATGAAAAATAGATGCATATCAGAATAATCACACCTGGGTTGCATCATTCCTTTGAATGTGTTTGGATCTTGAGATCCTTCTAGATCTATGGCAAGAGATCTCTTCTCCTGCAAATACTTTTTAGGGTTTAACCATTAAACATATGTGAGTACATACCTTTGATAGAATTTGCAGGTAGTGGCTCCATTTGGTAGCAATGGTAATCATTACCGACTCTTAAGAAAACTTCAAGGGTGATTTCAACTGGTTCTACGGCTGCAATTGCAACTGCAACTTAGGGTTTTATGAGGAAACCCTAATTTTTCAAACTTCAAATTTTGAAATTCTAATCCAAGGAATAGATGCACTGAGTTGAGGCGAGTATGCTGGTGTAGTCATAATTTCAAAAATCCAACTTTTACCCCCTCAAACTTGATCTGTGGATTTCTGGACTGGTGCTTCTGATTTTCTGGTACTTCTAGTACTCTGTTTTTCTGGTTTTTTGGTACTTTGTGAAACTAGGGTTTCACTTTCTGGGAGATCTAGCCACTGAAAAGGTGTGTTGATGATGCCAAATTGATCCTTAGGGGAGGGCACAACTTTCTAGATAGTTTTAGGGCTGAAAAGCTTCACTTTTGAAAAACCCTAATTTGCAGGTACGACAACAGTGACATTTTTCTCTTGCGAAAGATGATTCCTTCAGCTTGGCTCTGATACCACGTTAATGTTTAAGCCATTATTATAGATGTTTGCATTTCATTAGATAACAATAGCATAATCCAAGATCACTGAGAAATACACAATCACAAGAGACACAACATTTATCCTGGGAAACCCTCTAGGGGAAGAAAACCCAGCAAA
>ML793261.1:267754-281175 GCA_009831015.1 Picea engelmannii | reverse complement strand
ATTTCATTAGATAACAATAGCATAATCCAAGATCACTGAGAAATACACAATCACAAGAGACACAACATTTATCCTGGGAAACCCTCTAGGGGAAGAAAACCCAGCAAAAACTTCCTTAATATAGATAGCTAATACAATTCCAAGAGACATCTTATGCTAATACAGAAAGTCCTCTCCTAGATATGTGCCACTCTCTCTCTCCTTTGCCGGTAACAGATCAGAACTTGTCTCTCAAACTGAGCAAGTTAGTTGTATCTAAGTGAGGCACTAGCCTCCTTTATTTATACAAGTTTGGCACATGTGAAGTGTCTCTTCACTGGCAGGGCCGACTTCTCAAACTGGGTGGGTAAACCCACCTTTATTATATTTCTGGGTCTCTTTAATAACTGTTGGGGCCGACTTCTTATTCTGCCTAATACAATTGTCTTTTGACCAATCCGCAAAAGGGGATTTGGTCCTTTTACAATAATCGACATGATCAATCCATAATGGGGATTGATCCTATGAATAATATATCAATAATAATAAGAATACTCTTTGCAGTTACATTATTTCAACAGCTATCGTCCTACTTGTGAGCAATTGAATGGTTATTTAAGGGAATTACTAGAATGAAGTATTGATTGTTACATTGAATGCCACATTTTCTTATCATTTATTGAAGAAGTGACATTGTGTATCATTTCTATTTTATAAACATTGACTTTGTCAATATTTATTAATCAATTACTTATATATCATATAGTCATTGATTATATGAAGTACTAACCAAGTGAGTAAGCTTTCATATATTTGTTTCTAGTTGCTTTGTCTCGGGCAGGTGCACCTCTTTTTTTGGTTATACTTCTCTTTATTGGTTGTTAGTCAGACCATCTACTCGGTGGTGACTTGTGAGGGGGGAATTTACCTTTTATCTTACAATCCTTTGCCTTCTCAAAACCCCATGTCATCGTGGATGTCTCCCCTGGGCCTTACCTCCCTAAACAGAAAGAACCATCCTATCGAGGTGACATTGGGTGGGATTGGTTCAAGTTACACCAGTTTTCCTCTCGCCTTCTCAAAACCCCATGTCATCGTGGACGTCTCCCTTGGGCCTTACCTCTCTAAATAGAAAGAGCCATCCTATCGAGGTGACATTGGGTGGGATTGGTTCAAGTTACGCTAGTTTTCCTCTCCATATCTATATTTTATCCCTACTACAAATTGTGTGATAACACATCTCATGATCAAATAAATATGCCTAGAGCTTGTGAAGCCAGACTGCTTAGCGGACTGCCACACTCAATGCTATATACTATGCTTCTGTGGTACTCAAGGCCAGAGAGCTATGTTTCCTACTGCACCAAGAAACCATGGCAGACCCCAAGGTAAAAAAACAACTGAATGTGCTCTTTCGGCCCACTACACTCCATGCCCAATCTGCATCGACATATCCCCATAAACTCAAGTCTACATTGGAGGCATATCTCAGGCCATATCCAACCATTCCTCATAGATATATCAATACATGCTTCGTTGCTATCCAGTGAGTCTGTCTCGGCTGACTAAGGAACTAACTAAGTACATTCAATGCATAGCATATATCATGTCTAGTGTTAACCAGATACCTCAATGATCCAATCAATTGTCGATACAAATGTGGATCAATCTCGCCTGAATCAGTAGAAGCATCATTCATTTTATTCAAATCCATCACGATCGGTGTAGGCATGGATTTTCACTCTGTCATACTGAACTTCTTCAATATCTCCACTGTATATTTTCCTTGACTCAGGAAAATCTCATCAATCTTCTGCCATACTTCTAGTCCCAAGAAGTAGTGCATCATACCTATATCCTTCATCTCGAATTCAGAGTCAATGCTTGTTTGCATTCAACAATAAGACTTTCTGAACTGGTGAGGAATAAGTCATCCACATACAGGACCAATATTAGGCACTCATTACCAACAATATGATAATATAGGTTTGGATCATCATCACTCTTGTTGAAGCCCAAACTCATCAAGAATCCATCCATTTTCTCATACCAAGCACAAGGTGCTTGGATTAGTCCATACGTGGCTTTCTTCAACCTGCACACATGAGATTTATCATCGTGTATCACAAATCCTTTTGGTTTCTCGATATAAACTTCTTCCTCAATCTCACCATTGAGAAAGGTTGTCTTTACATCCATCTGATGTAGTTTCCAACCCATGGATGCAACTAGTGCAATAATAGTATGGATGGAAGTGTATCGGGATACTAGAGAAAATGTCTCATCATAGTCAACTCCCTCTACTTGTGATAATCCTCTGGCTACAAATCTCTCTTTGTATTTCTCAACACTTCCATCAGTTTCATGCTTGATCTTATAGATCTAGTTGGAAGTCACTACAAACTTCCCTTCTGGTCTCAGAATAATATCCCATACATCATTCTTCAAGATGGAATGATAGTCTTATGTCATGGCATCTTTCCATACCTTCTCACCTGTCGCTTCTCCATGACAAGAGGGTTCAAAATCAATGATGTGTCTCATGGCTGAAAAATAGCTCGAAAATATCTTTGGTCTCTTTCTCTTTCGAGATGTGCCTTGAGGGGCTGCATGTCTCTCTGCCTCTTGCAGAGTTTTTCGAGCCCAGACAAGCCTTTTATGCCCTATTGCAATATCTCTAGGCATATCAACTAGAGCAACTGGATTAGATAGAACAAATGGATCAACTGGAATAATGGTTGTCTCCCTCTAAACTACTAAAGGGGGAGAATGTATTGTCTCACTTTCAATCTCCATATGAGATTCTATGGATCTTTGAAAGGCTATCTCTTCTTCAAAGATAACATATTTTCTTACCTCAATCTGTCTTTGGCCAAGGATGTAGATCCAATATGCCTTCAAATATTCAGCATCCCACAAATGTACCCTTTTTCCCTGAAGGGTCTAGTTTGAATCTCTTCTCTTTGGGTACATGAAAATATACTAGGCACCCAAATATCCTGAAGTGTCCAATCTCAGGCTTCACTCCGGTGAAGGATTCTTCGGGGGTTATGTTCTTCAAAATATGGTGAGGACTCATGTTCTGAACATATATTGTTGTCATGCATGCTTCTATCCACAAAGTCATAGGTAGACTCTGATCATGTATCATATCTTTGGTTGCCTCAATGATGGTTCTGTTCTTCCTCTCTACAACCGCATTTTGCTAAGGGTTGTAAGGAATTGTGTACTCCCTCTTGATCCCTGCTTCAATAAATAAATTTTTGAAATCCTTGGAGGTGTATTCTCCTCCATTATCCAATCTTAGTACCTTGATCTTTCTTCCAATTAGGTTCTCAACCCGAGCTTTGAATTCTTGAAATTTTGCAAGGACTCCATCCTTGGTCTTCAAGAAGTAAATCCAAGTTTTCCAAGAGTGATCATCTATAAAGAGTACATAGTACAAATATCCATTCAGGGAGGAAAAATTCATTGGCCCACACACATCTGAATGTATCAAGTCCAAGATTTCCTTTGATCTATTGTCACTTCTCAAGAAGGACCCTTTGACATTATTTCCAAGGACATAACCTCTGCAAAAACCTTTATGTTGAATATGTATCTCTGGAAGGCTTGTTACCATTTTCCCTAGAGTTGGAAGAGCTCTATAATGAATGTGAGCAACTCTCCTATGCCATAGCTCATTCAAGCTGATAGTATCATGTAATAGGGCCTGGACTGGTCTGATGGTCAATCTGTATAAGCTGCTTTCTTGAACACCAATTATTTTGGCAGAATTTATATGTGAGTCCTTGTTCCATGCAAGAACTTTTCCTTCAGAAAACCTAACCTTGTAGCCTTTGTCTTCTAAGGCAGAAATGTAGACAAGGTTCCTCTTCATCCCAGGTACATATAGTACTTCACTTAACTAAAGATGCATGTTAGAATATAGTTGGAAGGTATAAGTTCCAACCCCTTTCACATTATATATGACATCGTCTCCAAGTACAACATGTAGATTGGTCTCTTTCTCAACAAGATTTTTTAGGTGATCTCTAAAACCGGTCATGTGCCTAGAGGCACCACTGTCAATTAACCAAGTATCATCATTAGTAGGTACTAGGAACCATACCTAAGAGTGATGAAATGAATAAGAAGGCTTCTTATTTGATTTCTTCATCTCTCTGAAGTCTTGGCTTCCAGGAATTGTATTTTCTTGACCCATCAAGCTTATATTCCATCATAATTATGTTCATCATATTTTAGATTCTTCACAAACCCTTTCCAATTGGGCTAGAAAACCTAACGGCTAGGCTAGGCTAGCAACCTTAGGTTTTTTTGGGCTTATGACTGCCAACAATAAGCCTTGAAATTCAGAAGAACACTAGTGAGATGAAAATCTCCTTCAATGAGCTACATACACCCTAAGTCTGAATTTTCTACAGAAAATTGTGAAACCCTAGAAACTCTAGGGCCAAAAATCCAAAATGCTCAGAAATGCAATCTAAATTTTGTTGGAGGTGCGCTGAAGGAGGTCGTACACTCCTATATAATTTTTAGCCTCAACGTCCAAGTTTAAGGTGCTGAAATAGCCAAACAAGAGAGGTTCGTACATATTTCTAGAAACTCTAGGAGGACGTACAGTTCTGCAGAAGAGAGGACGACTAGCTTTAATACTTGTGAAATGGGTTCTTCAAGCCCTATGATGATCCAAATTTATGCAAGAACGCAACATAATACACAAATAACCATGAGTACAAAGATGCAGTGGAAATAACACTTCATTTCATTAATATCAAGGAATTGAAATTTGTTTACAAACATAATAGAAATAAACTAGCTAGGGCACTGGTAGCTTATCTCCGAGAAGAGATGTGGTGGCTACGGGCCTCTGAACTTTGTGTTACAATGAGGCTCAAAGGCCTATATATTATTGAGAACAATGGAAATCCTAAACATCCAAAAACCTAACCCTAGGAGATGAAACGCCAAAATATGGGCCCCGTCAGGGTAAATTGGTACATCAATTTCCCGGGGTCGTAAATTTTGCATATTATCTCCATTTGACACATATGATACATCGTTAGAAAGATCTATCCAAGGAATACAGCTACCGGTAACAAATATCATGGACTACAACGAACTAAAATGTGTTGACCAGTTGATGCCCAAAAAATGTCGTTTAGGGCCTCAAAACAACTCCGGAAGTTTAGGACCCGAAAAACTGCCAAAAATAGTAAATTCTGCTACAATTAAGGAAACTGAAAAACTAAAAGAAACAACCGTGGGGGTCCAAGTGGAATAGGCAGATGACCACCAATATCCACCTAGATCATTCCTTCACGTTTAGGAAGTAATGGTCCCCATTGCGTTGAGTTCCTCCATTAGATGAGGAAACTTCTGCTGAACTTGGTCCCTGGTGAGCCACTTTCCCTGGTGAAGGAGTTGGCTTGAGTCTGGGTTTAACTCTGTTGGTGTGAGTTGTTCTGCCATGTCAAATCTGTCTAGTAGAGGTGGAAAGTAAGGCCGAAGACGGTCCACATTGAACACTGGGTGCATACCAAGGAAAGGTGGGATACTAAGCTCGAAGGAATTGTCCCCTACAACCTTGGTGATGGTGTATGGCCCATATCAGAGTGGGCGAAGCTTACGGTGGGGTCCAGCAAGGCGCTCCTTCTGCAAATGTAGCCACACTTTGTCTCCCACCTGGAAGTTGTGTTGCACCGGATGTTGATCATGCTGTTGCTTGTACTTAGCATTGGCTCTGTCCAATATGTCATGAACATGTTGGCGAATGTGTTGAATGTGCTCAATGAAATTGTTTTCTTTGGCAGCTTCATACTGGACATGAGCCGAATCAGCCTGAGTAGTTGCAAATGGTATGGCTATGTCAATGGGACATAGTGGTTGGAATCGCAAGCCCACTTGAAAGGGGTTGTGGTGGGATGAGTTGTGGAGGGCCCAGTTATAGCTATGTTGTACATAGGGGAGGCTCTCATCCCATGTGCGTGGATGCTTTGAGTTGTACATGCACAAAATGTGTATGATCATCATGTTGACGACCTCTATCTGGTCATCAATTTGGGGATGGAAAGTTGTGGACTTGGTGAGCTTGGTGTCCAGCATTGACCAGAGGCTGGACCAGAATGTATTGAGGAACCTGCTATCCTGATCTAAGATGATAGACTGTGGGATCCCAAAGTGTACCCACACTCATTCAAAGAAGAGTTTAGCAGTGGCTTCTCCTGTGATATTTTTCTTACAGGCCGCCATAATGGCCATCTTCAAGAATCTGTCGACGACCATGAAAACATATTCGTTGCCATGCTTAGTAAAAGGAAGGCCTGACATGTAATCCAGGGAGATGGATTCCCAAGGTCGACTAGGGGTAGGTAGCGGAGTATAGAGGCCTTGCTTCTTGATGGTCAGTTTGGCAATGGCACAGGTAGTGCGGGATCTGATGTACTTCCTGACATCTTGTCGAAGGTTTGGCCAATAGAAATACTTTTGCAGTACTGCCACTATTTTCTTGACCCCGAAATTCCCAATGACCTAACTATAGTGCGCTTCCAAAATCATCTTGGCACACTCACTTGAAGGAACATAAAGATGTCCTAGGTGACATAGTAGTGCATCCTGGAGGTGAAAATTTGGAACTCAGATACCCTCCAAGAGCGTCTTGTATGTGTGGATGAGATCTGGATCACTCTTGTAGAGAAGCGGCCAATCAAAAGTCTCATGCCCACAAGAGTTGAGCACGGTGGTTATCGCCACGATCGATGGTCAGCTGAGGTAGTCTACAACATTATTGGTGCTGCCCTTCTTGTACTTGATTTTCAAATGAAACTATTGCAGATATGTGGACCACTTATGATGGTGATCGTTCTGCAACTTCCCTTGTGTCTATATGAACTGCAGGGGTCAGTGGTCTGTGTGGATGATCGCTTCCTTCCCTAAAATGTAATGCTTCCACTATCGGCAAGCATGCACAATGGAATACATTTCTTTGTCATAAGTGGGATACTTTCGGACTGTGTCGAACAATGTCGCACTGTGATATGCCACAATAGCATAGCCAGAGGCATCTGTCTTGATATCAAATGGTTGTTGCAACTCTAGTAATGTGAACATGCCCCTGTTAAGTAAGAACTTCCCCAATAGCATAGCCAGAGGCATCTGTCTCGATCTCAAATGGTTTTTGCAAGTCTAGTAATGTGAGAACCGGGGCACAAAAGAGGCGATGTTTCAATTCTATGAATGCATTCTATTGAGATTCCGAACAAAATAATTTTTCTTTTGCTCCTCCCTTGGTGAATTGAATCAAGGGCCAAGTGATATGAGAGAATCCCAACATGAATCTGCGGTAGAAATTAGCAAGACCCAGAAAGATGCAAAGATCTGTTAGAGTGGTCAGGGCTGGCCAATACTGGATGACTTGGATCTTGGTTGGATCCACATGCACCCCACGCTCATCAATAATGTATCCTAGATACTAAACCTAGGTCATGCCAAAAGTTCACTTCTCCTAATTGGCACACAACTTGTGTTTCCACAGTGTTTGGAGAACCTGTCGGATGTGGTGGAGGTGCTCTTCCCAAGTTTGGTTGAAGATCAGGATGTCATCCAAGTACACTACTACAAATGAGTTGGTGAATGGCCGCAATATGTCATCCATCATCCTCATGAAGATTGTGGGAGCATTCGTCAATCCAAAAGGCATGACCAACCATTCGAAAAGGCCCTCCTTGGCTTTGAAGGTAGTCTTCCACACATCAGATGATTTGATTGGTACCTGGTGATACCCGAACTTCAAGTCGATCTTGATGAAGTATTTCTCCCCTTTGATCTGGTCCAGAAGGTCATCAATCTATGGGATCGGGTACCTATTCCAGACAGTGATCTTGTTCAACGCTCGATAGTCAATACAGAGTCTCCAAGTCCCATCCTTCTTCTGCATCAACACGAACGGGCTCCCATAGGGCGATGAACTTGGTCAGATGTGACTTTTCTGCAGCAGCTCTTGAATCTATCTCTTGATTTCATTATTCTCCAAAACAGAGCATCGATAGATCGGTCCATTGGGCAGCGGTGCACCTGGGGTCATATCGATGGGGTGCTTGACCTGACAGTGCAGAGGCACCTCTGCGGGTGAGGTGAAGATGTCTCGGTACTCCTCCATGACCTTGTCCATTTGTTGTTGTCATGCAGAGGAGCCTTGTCTAGAGGTCATGGCCACAGTCTTCTTCTTTCCCCGAGGGAGGATCATTAGGAAAACAAATTTCTCGATTTTGGAAATGAGCTTACTGCATTGTTTGGCAGTAACCAAAGAGATAGCAGTAGGTGGTGGTACCTCTGGTATCCTGTACAACTTATTTCCCAAGGTAACAATAAAAACGTGAGGTTGGGACTCATACAAAACATGTATCTTCCACAAGTATGGTTGGCCTAATAATACATCACAAACATCAAGAGGAGAAATGTCACATAATACCTCATCGATGAAGGGCTTGATGTTGTAGGGAAGGCGACATTGTTGAATGACGCGGAGATGTCTTCCTTGGTGAAGCCACCTGATGGTGTATGATTGTGGGTGTGTTGTGGTAGTCAAGCCCAACTGCTTCAAGACCTTTGTTGAAATGAGGTTCTTTTGGCTCCCACTGTCGAAAATTAACTGTAGTGGGGAACCCTTTACCCACATATGGGAGTGGAAGAGACACTCCTCCTCCTCTGGATCTTCCAGTTCTTCCTTTTGGATCTTCGTGGTGGCAACGGTGGCGTTGAGATCTATATCAATAATCTACTTCCCTCTGTCATTCCCCTTCTCGGATTCTGATTCAGCATCCGAGCATGCATCCGATTAAGAGGCTCTCATCTCGTCCACCAGTGACTGTTTGGCCCGACACTCACTTATGTTGTGAGTGGATCTCTTATGAAACTCACACCACTTTCCTGTGTCCTTCTTTGGCTTCGCAGTGTTTCTCTTTGTTTGCGAATTTGGCAGGTTTTCTTGAGTCTCCATGCCTTGGCTTTGTCCTTTGTTCTGTGGTTTGGAGGCACATTTCACTTGCTTTTGATTCATAGATCCAAAGTCTCGCTTCTTCTGTTTGAATTTCTGCTCAATCTTGGCAACATATCGATATGCCGTACTAAGCGAGGAGATGTCGAGGAACTCCATTTCCTCCTGAATGTATCTGTGTATACAACTGCGGTACTTCATCAATAATTTTTTCTCCGAATCTTTGATACCCAACTTTGTGCGCAGGGTATGGAACAGATTCGTCAGCTCATGCACATCTTGATCCATTTGTTGTCGCAGCGTAGTCTATTGTATGTACTTGTCCCCATAGCTCCACACGAGATAATATTGTTCCTTGATGGCATCTCGAAAATAATTCCAAGTGGGTACAACCAAGAATAGAGAGGGTTTTGTCTCGTCCTTTTTCTCACAGTAGGTTTCCCACTAGTCCTTGACATGGGGGGCAACTTTAAGCAGTGAAAAAATAATCTTCTCCCGATCGGAAAAGTCATGAACCGAGAAATATCCTTCTAAGAGATTCAACCATCTATCTATGATGTCTGCATCTATTTGGACAACAAATATGGGAATTTCAAAGATTACTTGTACCTTAAAAGGGGTTGCGCCTCCAGAGTGGTTGTTGGATGGAGATGCACCGCCAGTGGGCAATCGTTGAAGGATCTGGGCGAAGTTATCCATCATCACGTTCCTTTGTTTTTCAAGGGTCTCCTTGAGAAATATTTTGATAGGATCTCTTGCTCCCTCGTATTTCTTTTCATCCCCCATGGGCGACCGTTGGGGTTTGAAAGGCTGATCTTGCAAAGGTTCAACCAGATCGAGCCCTCACTCCTTATACCCCAATCGAGAAAGAGCAGTCCTCTTTGATACCACTGATCCGAATTTATGAAGGAACACAACAAAATACACAAATAACCATGAATACAAAGATGCAGCGGAAATAACACTTCATTTCATTAATATCTAGGAACTGGAATTTGTTTACAGACATAATAGAAATAAACTAGCTAGGGAGCTGGTAGCTTATCTCTGAGAAGAGATGTGACGCATACATGTCTCTGAACTCTGTGTTAAATGAGGCTCAAAGGCCTATATATTATTGAGAAACAATGGAAACACTAAACATCCAAAAACCTAACCCTAGAAGATGAAACGCCAGAATCTGGGCCCCGTCGGGGTAAATTGGTTCATCAATTTCCCATGGTCGTAACTTTTGCATACTATCTTCATTTGACGCATATGATACATCGTTAGAAATATATTTTAGCATCAGAAGTCGCCCCTGGATTGCAGCAGGAACAAAGCCCGATGCCCATCATTTTATGTCACGATTTGTTTATAAAAAGGGGTGATCAAATGGAAGCTAACTCAAAACGACGTGTTCTAACTCCGAAACTAGGCCAGGCATGCATAGACAAGTGAGATCTTAGATAAAATTCAAACAGTAAGTTGTTGTAAGGGTGAGTAGGGGAAGACTTTCATAAGAGAAAAGAAAAGGTCTGTTGTAAACATCAGGTTTCTAACAGACTGTAGGGGAAAACATCTGAACGCAAGATCTTCTTACATTCGAGTGCAGAAAACTAGAGAATACAACAATGCAACAATAAATCCTTTATCATAACATAATTGCAATAATTTGCGTGAATCAGTCGATCACGAACTCTCTCAGTATGAGATGAAAACTAGATGGGGTGAGAAGGCTATCTGTCATTAAACAAGAAATCTTACATACAGATGCATCACCAGAGAACTAGAGTGTTTGTTAAAACTTACAATCGGGAGCTTCGCTCTACCATCCATCCTTACAAAATACAAAGACTGAGTCTATATACTCAGAAAATTTCACCTAACAGAGGCGTACTCAATCACCCGAGGCTTGGTGTCCCTTCAGCCAAATTCAGATGGGTATTCTTTGTCAGACGCCACCTTCACTGCACATGGCTCCTACAAGGGGAGTAGTTGAGCCAGTAAATGTCGAGTTAGCGTGTGCAGACCTCCTTTAGCTAGTCGAGGACTCGGCATGGCTTCTTTGCAAAAATGGGTACACAGAACCTTCTCGAGCAGACCGCTTTCCAGACCCTCCATACCTTATACTTAATGGACGAGGAGAAGCTTCAACCACCCCTCCTCACCTTCATTTATTCCCAGCAAGAAACAGGATGGAGATCGGATCCGATGGCACCTGGAGATTGCAATGGGTCTCTCTATGACTGAAACCCGACGCCTTTGGCCCCTTTTGCACAGTTCTTTTATTTTCTGGTGACAACGGGCTGTGACCCTGCATTTACTCTCAATGGCGCTTTTGGCGTTCATGAATAGGAAGGAGTTAATCCTTGCTTATCATAATCGCGATGAGCGAAACACCGAGATGGATTAATTGGGTGCCACGTGTCCTCTTAGATCTGATGGTTCTGAACTCACTCCATGATGTTGTGGGCCCGAGTCCTGGACGCTCCCAACACCTCGCACATTGGGAATATGAGGGAGTTGTTTCTTGTGCCTTGAAATCGCGATGGGAGAAAAGGCGAGGAGCCTAATCGCGGACCAAGTGTCCCCTTTAGATGGATGGCTGAGACTGCTCCTCGATTCTGGAGGCCCGACTTTGGGCGCTTTCGGCGCCTCGGGGTTCGGGGTTTCGAGATGTAGGACGACATAGAACCCTCACCCTTTGAACTCGCGACTGCCAAAAAGTCGACGTGACTGAATCTTGCGCCACGCGTCCTTTGGATGGACGGCTGCTATCCTTCACTGCATACAATATGGGTGTGATCTATTTGCGCTAATCTCGACGCAACTCTGTCATCCGCGATTTCCCGTCGACCATTGATCTGCTCCTATGGATGAATCCAGACTGTCAATAATATAATCTCATCCGCTTACTTGCTTGGAAGCCAAAAAATGAGATTTTCCCATGCTGCAATCGAGTGCTTCTTGTGTAATGTGTAGACCCAAATACTCTTGTGCCTAGGACAAGAAATTTTACTAAAATTAGGCTCCATGGGGGATAGAGTCGTCCTTGTGATGCTCTAAGGACTCATTTCGCAGCTCCAGTGCCTTGTTGTTGGGCTATGGAGTCATTTACTAAGCCAAAACAATAAAAATAAAAACAAAGAACTAAAAGGGAAATATTTACAAAACACAGGAGCCACCGAAGGCTCAGACAAAACATTTTTTAAGAAAATCCCATTTACTAGGCTGCTGAAAACTTCTTCACCCTCCAAATCTTGCAACCTGTGCATGTTATTTGAGAAAACCTCGGAGATTTTGAAAGGCCCGATCCACAGAGCTTCAAATTTGTCGTGTTTGCCCTTATCTTTCTTAGGAGCATCCCATTTCAGCACCAGGTCTCCTATCTGGAACCCCTCCTTCTTGGCCTTCTTATCGAATACCTGCTTGGTCATCTACTGATGGTCCTGAGTTCTGATCATTACCTGCTCTCTGGCTGTAATGATCCCAAGCCAAATTCTTTCTTGGAATCAGTAACTAATACTAATTTATTGAGTTATTAAGTGCATACAAGATTCATCAACACATGGAGATCACAATATATTCAAGATGTAGAAGCACAAGCAAAGATCTGACCTTTTTATTATGAGCAATGTAAGATCAATACAATAGATAGTCGATATGGCATAAACCTCAGATGGCCATACAAGCAATAGATATGAGCTGCTACAAAATGCTCCCGACAATACAAAATAAGCCTCCAAAGGTTGGATATACAATGAAGACTAAATCAAGCAGATCAACCTCCAAGCTGGAAAGTGCCACGTCCTGCTAGAATGCTGAAGCCCTGAATAATTCTGCCCTGCTACCAAAAGTGTCCAATCATCCTGAGAAATATGCCAAATGATAGATCGGGCAACTGTAAGGAAAACCCAGATGTCCAAATTCCCAAATCCACTCTCAAACTCCGTAGATCTGAATTCTCCACTGAATGGTGTGCCCCACTGGATGACTGAAACCCTAGCTGGTTCGGCCCTGATGAAGGAGGCCTCCAAATGCTCTGAAACTCTCCAAGAATATAGATCGGGCTATGAGAATTCTGTGGGAGAAGTTTTGGGCTCAGATCTCAAGCAAATCTCCCTAGATCTGATTTTTACTGAATCACGGGACGTCCCCTATGGCTCCACGACGTCCCAATCTGCAGACAAATGTAGAATGATGATAACCCTCCAGAAAAACCCTCAAACTGATGGTCCTGCCCCTGCCAACAAAACCCAACTGTCAGAATGGCCCTAGGCCCTCAGGATAAGCTGGATCAAACCTCCCTCGATAAGCTAGCTCTGAGACTAGAATGGTGTGGAGGAGTCTTTCATCCCCGAGACCAAGCTGTGGAACAAGGTGAGTGGATATTTCACCACTAAGTTGCTCACAAGGGTTTGTACAACAAAACCCCCAAACTGAATGCTCAAGAGCAATAGCAAAT